>CM067168.1:124468484-124481454 GCA_034093135.1 Erigeron breviscapus | reverse complement strand
AAACCGCGTCGACCTGGAGTGATTGGCACCGATGAACCAGCCCGATCCGTCCGTACTGTCGCTTGTGGTCGCCCCGAGGCCGCCGCCGGCCGGCCCTATGGGGACCGCGATGCGCACCCAACCTGGACAGTGGTCGCCGCCGGCGTGGTCAGTGCGGCTCCGTGGAAAGTCCGCCCTACTCGCCCAGGCCGCCGCCGTCGATATGGGTCTCGCCCGCGCGCGGCCGACCAACGTGTCCGAAGAGGGCATACCCGCGTCTCCTGGAGCTGTGCAGGGTTCGGCCTGGTCGCCTCGGATGTTCCCGGACGATGATGACGAGTCAAGCGCATGGTGGCCGAGCGAAACGACCGCCGACGATTCCGACGCCGCCGGCATGAACGCGCAGCCGCTTCCAATCCACCGCCGCACTGGTCCCACCGGCCGCCGGCGACTCGCTTGCTCGCCACGTCGTTCGGCCGGCCTCGGATGCCGTGGCAGACGGAGGCGGATCGGCGATCACCGAGCGGGGCGCCGGACGGCCGTCTCGCTCACCCGCTGTGTCTCATTCTGTGCAGCGGCAGGCCGGCAAGACTGACGAGACACGCGCCGTGACCTGGACCGAGCACTGACCGCGCCGGCTCCCGGAACTAATACACGGCGCAATGGGTAAGTACGCTCAGCGACTTCTGGGCGGCCTGTGTCGCCGAGTGGTCGGCCGCCGGTTCCCCGCTGCCGGCTACGTCTGGACCGCTGGTCGCCAAGGCTCCGGAGGGGGGGCGACGTTTCCCCAACGGCCGACGTTTCTCGCCGTTCCGCGACGCGCGATGCGCTCAACGAGTGCAAACGGACCTGGTGATCGTGCGAGGCGTGGCGGCATGAGCCGGCCGCCGGCGCCGCGATCATGCAGGCAATCAGCCCGAGCAGGCGACCCCCAGGCCGGAACGCGCAGACCTCGGTGGTGTCCGGCCGCCGGACACAGCGGACTCCGAATGAGTCCGGGACCTCCTGGAGCTGGGCCGCAGCGGGGCAAGTCGCATCCTCGAGTACGAGTGATAGGGGACGACGGCGACCCGACGACTGGAGGCACGTCATAGCCGCGCACCCGGGCGGTAGGTCACACGATACGGAGGAGTTAATTCGAGCGCAGGCCGCCGCGATTGACCGGCAGGCGAGTTAGCCAGCGCCTACGGCAACGCCTGGACCCGCTCCAACGAACGCCAGCATCCCGGCGAGCTGTGTACGAGCGTCCGTGAAGCCCCGGACGAGCTGGCCGACGAGCTTCCGCACTGTCGTGTCGACGGCGCCGTACCCAGGACGGATTCACGATCGGCGATGTCGCCGTCGCCGGCGGCCGTGGCCGCAGTGATCGAGCTCGCACGCCGGGTCCCAGTGGCTCGCCGGCCGGCGGCAGCTCTACGGACCCGCCCGGTGTCGCCGGCGTTGTCATGACCCGCACCGACCAGGATCGCCGGTAGCCGGGACGAGCTGGAGCGCTGGCCGCGACGTGATGGCGGCGTGGACGTGACGTTCCTGACGACGGCGGAGTACGTGACCCGTGTCAGGCGGGTGGGTCCGGCTGACGCCGGCGACATCACGTTACCGACCCCACGCGCTCTGAACTCGGCCGCGCGATGCCGTGCGCCGAAAACGTTGGGAGAAGTGTTGGGTGTGGGCGCGCCGCAGTCCGCCGGCCCGATGCCCCGAGGCTGATCGCCGCGACTCTCGCGATTGGCCTGGCCAGACAGGCCCGGCCGCCCCGCCCTGGCGCCCGAGTATGGGTTTAGCCGGCTAGGCGACCCACTCCAGCGCCGGCGCCAACGGCCTCCAGATCGGCGCCGGCCGAGCCGGCAGCGGTAAAAGCCGGCGCAGGCGGTAGAGGTCCGCCGTCGCCACTCTGAGCTGACCCGCGATCCGGGCAGCCGGCAGCTCGCCGGCGCCACCGCGCGGTGGCGGATCGCCGGCCTCACGTGCAGCAGCTCTCGCCGGCCCGAGCGACCGAGGACAAACGGAACCGACCCAAGGATCGGGCAAGCCGCCGGGGCTGTGTCGCATCGTGCAACCTTGCCGGCAGTGCCTTTAAAACGGCGATGAGGCGCCGTGGAGCGCGTCCTCTGCCGGCATAGTCGCCGCTGTGGGAATACTGGACACTTCCGAACGCCGGCGCCTATGCCGCCCGCTCGCTCGCTCCGCCAGATCGCCTCGCCGTGAGCGCCGACAACGGCGCACCTCACCAGAATCACCACGGCCTCGCTCATTGGGCGCCGAGCTGGGCCGCAGGCCTGATCGCCCGAGTCACCCACCATCGGACCGGAACCACCGCCCTGACCGTGCGGCCGTGTCCGCCGCCCGTAACGGATCGTCGGCACCCTCGCCCGTCTCCGCTGATCGCCGTCAAGCCGGCACCCAACACCGGCGCCACCGCAGCGACCGAGGACGAGGCGTGGACCGGCGCCCTGGGCCTCTCCAGCAAGCCCGACGACGGCGAGCAGCACACCGCGACGAGTGGGCCGCACGCTGGACGACATCTTCTTCCACGGACACACGCATGGTGGGCCGTGGTGTCCTCACGCACGCCGGCAACAAGTTCCCGCGCTCCGTGGTGCAGCTCCCGGTCCGGTACGTCATCGACGCCGGCCGAGCGAGGCGTATGTGGGAATGGTTGAGCGAGCGCGGCGGACTTAAGATCTGGAGCACCCGCAGTCCCGGCGCGCCGTGGCTCCTGACTTCGCCGGCACACAACGACGGCCCTCCTCAACTTCGAAGGCCCGTCCATCCGCTCGGCCGCAGCGGGAACGAGGCGCCGGCCGCGCCGCCGAGAACCCGTCCCGTCATGGAGCTTCACAGACCCGACAGCGCGCTGGACCCGGAGGTCAAGCGCGTGATGGTCCCGGGCCGATTGGATGGACGCCCCCCCCCCCTCCACGCCGAGGCGTGAACGCGGCGTGGCCTTCACCAACCGGCCGTGGAGTCCGCACCATCGACGCGGACGCCGCAGCTCCTCGTGGCGGCCGCAACCAGCCGCCGTTGGACATCGCCCGTCACGCCGTCATCCCGGCCTCCAGCATCGACGCGGCCTACCGGCGCGTCATCACCTACGCGAACCTCTCCGAGCGACACAGGACCTGGTTAACATGGGTCTAACACCCTACGCCTCGGCCATCACCGCGCGCCTGTCATGGGACGGACTGGTGGCCCGAGGCGTCCGCTTCCGCTTCGACTACACCGATCTCTACCCGACCACCACACCCGCCGCGGCAGTCCTTCCGTCGCACCCTCGCCTGCATCCCGCCGCAAACCCCGAGGATGACGCATGACCGCCCCACGCTCCCCGGCACCAGATCCGCGCACCGTCTGCCCAGGTCGCCACCATCAGCAGCCCGGCCCGAGTCAGGCCCGCGAACGGGCGCCGCCCGCACCATCACCGGCGTGGTCGTGTACTACGACACCGTTGGGTGACACACCATTGGCCGGACCCGCTTGCGCCGCCGGCTCGCTCAACCGCCGGACGCGGACCCGTCCGCCGTCAAGCTCCTGGTCGAGCACGACCCGAACCGCGTGATCGCTACGCGACCGAGGTGCAGCGATCGACAACCGGGTGGTGGCGACGTTCTACTCGCCCCGGAACCGGGTGAAGAGTTGGCTGCCTCGGGCCGCCGCGAAGCTCCCGCGAACGGCCTGTCCGTTGGCGCGCAGATCATCACCGGGCGCTTCTCGGACGCGGACGGCGTTCACCGTGTCCGCCGGCCTCATCCGTGATGTGTCGGCCGTGACGGTGCCGGCGTTCTCGATCGCGCATGACAGCATCGCCGCCGGCGCTCCGCTGGGTTCCCGGTCCCGGTGGCCGCCGGCCCTCCCCGTTATCCCCTCCGGAACCCGCCGGCCCGCCGGCCGGCCTCACCGGGTGGGCGCCCTGGGTCACCGGTGCCACGCCGTCTACACGCAGCGCTGGACAAGATCAGCGCCGCCGCGCAGTCCCGCGACCCGCAGGGATTCCTGCGCGCCGCCTCACGGACGTGGTGCTCCCGTCCGGCGCCACCGCCACCCGCCGCAAAGGCAAGCGGGAAGGCCTGATCGGCCCCAGTGGGTCGGCGAGCTGTGCAGGCGGGAAACATCTCCCGCCCGGCTGTCGACGCATTCGTCGGACCGAAGCCGCTCACCTCGACCAAGGTCCGAGGTTCGCCTGACCACGCCGGCGTTCGAGTGGAGATACAGCGGCAACAAGGACGCCGTTCCCGTCCCCGGAAACCGTACGCTACCGCGCCGATGCCGACGCCGCCGGATCGCCGCCGCGAACGACTTCGATCGCATCTTCCTGGACCTCGCGGACCGGTGATGCTGGACGCCTACTTCGAATCAGGGACGCAGAAACTCCGGCGTGACTGACGGAATCGTGGTTCGCCGCCGCCCTGGCCGCCGCGCGAGACGGAAGGCGGCACCATCGCCGGCGCAACCTGGCCGCCCTGGTCGCCGCCGCCGGCAGTATGGCGCCTGATCGGCGCCACTAACGCCACCGGGTGGTGATGTCCCCGGATGTCTTCGCCGACTCCGGCAACGCCGCAGCAGGCGGCCGCGTGGTTGTTCGCCGGGAAAACTGCATCGATGGACGCGCTCCTCGGCAAACATCGGAGGGCCCGTCACGTTCACGTCCGAGGCCGACCTGGAGGCCGGCACGCTCTGGCGCCGACAAGCGCTCGCGGACTTATACAGAGTAAAGCAACCCGCCCAGATTCAGGTGGAGGCCGTGAACATCCCCAACGGCGGCATGACCTGGCGGTGTTCGGCTAAGCCGCGACCCTATCACGGACGCCGCGCCCTGGTCCCGCTTACGAGGTCACGCCCACCAACGTGAATGTGGGGCCCGAGGGCGGCGCTGAATCTGGCTGATCTGACATTGGGCCCGCCGTCGCAGACCGAGGTCGAGCGGGTTCACCGCGCGGCCTCGGCTCGCCTGTCGCTCGTCTGACGAGCTTGGTGCAGGAGGGGGGGGGGCGTAGATGCTCGGGCCCCTACGTCCAGCAGTGCGGCACGAGTTATGGACGGCCGATCGGACGCGCCTTCCCGCGCCGGCTGCCGGCCGGCCCGCAATACTCGCCGGACGCCGAGGTTATGGCAGGCGTGCCGGATGCTGGCGCCCGAGTACTCGCCGGCGTTCCTCACACGGCGGAATTGAGTCAGTCGGGACGGCGGCGCCGGCGGCGTGTCGTACGTCGCCCGCACGACCCGGAGGCCTGATCGAGCGAGGCCGCTACGACAGGCGCCTACCTCCGCCCGGAGGTGGGTGAAACCAGCCGGAATACCCGTTCCCGAATTCTGCATGCGGCATGGGGACGAATGGCGGACGCTCCTCGCCTTCTACGAGGTCGCGTGGTTCACGTCCATCGCCGAGCTGGACGGCGAGGCCGGCCGTCCTGAATCCGCACAGCCAAGAGTAGCTGGGCGGTTCGGCGCGGTACCGCAGACCTCAGTGGCGTTCTACGTCTCGCCGGCGACGGCGACCCGGAATCGGAGCTGGAGGAACTCTCCGATCTCCTGGGCAAGCTGTACCGCGCCGCACTCCTGACGACTTCTCGCCGCCGAGCCGGCTGAGTGGAGGCCGGCGACGGGCACCCTCTCCGCATACTCCTGACCATTAGCCCAGACCCTCACCACCGCACCCATCAACCAGGAGGACCCAGCACCAGACCGCACCACCACCCACCGCCGCCGCAGCGGAATCCAGCGATTCGGACCGGGCACGCTCCGGATCGGCGGGGAGAGACGGGGATTCGCTGATCGACCCGTCTCATCCCTGGTGAAACGGATTGTTAGGTGGGGTCACGGACTCCACCACCCCGACTCGACCACCAAGCTGTCCGGGTACGTCCGGGGAGGATCCACGCGCACCGTGTGGACCCTCTCCGGCAACATCGACACCGACGCCGCCCGAGCTGGCTGACGGCCTGTGGGACCTCGCATTCACCCTGGACGGCGGAGAAGTGGACTTCGAGTCACGCCCGAGTTCGAGTCCGGCGTGGAGGTGTCGGGCCGGCTCCTCCTCACCCCGCTGGGCCCTCGGCGGAGACAGTCCCGGCGCCGATCTTACGAAAGGACTTCGAGTGGGCATCGTCGGCAAGCCCGAGGTGGACCGGGAACCCTGATAGTGGCCTCCCCGCAAGGCATCGGCAGAAGGTCGTAGCTCCGGTGGCGCAGTCCGCGTCCACCGGAGAGGAAAAGAGAGAAACGGAAGACCTCATCCCAGCCCCCTCTCCCTCTTGCCGAGCCTTGGCCCGCCGCATCCCTTGACCAGTCCGCCGCCACCGGAGCTGGCCGCCGTCGTGGCCGCCGAGGCGCGCCGGCGCCACCTGTGCGGACCGGCCGGCTCGGAGCTCCTGGAGCGTCCGACCGCCCCGTGACAGTGCCCGAGTGACTCTCCGTTCGGTACGCCGCCTTGTGGATCGGCGCGCCGGTATCACACCGCCGCCGGCCGCGCCGGCGAGCTGGTGGGTCCTGTCAAATCTTAACCCGACAACGTGCGCGACCAATCCGCGCCGAGAAAACTTGAGTGGACCAAATGGCTTCTGAACTGAACGTGGAAGTGACCCTCAACGACGGCAGCAACCTGATCGTTGCAGCCACCACCGCCGATATGATGCGCTGGGAGATGATCGCGCCATCGAACACAGTACCCGAGCGCGCGAGGAGGCGCCTTTCTGTCGGCCCGCCTTCACCGCTGGAGCTTACGCAAGCGAAAACGGCCATCTTCGACGGGAAGTGGGAATCGTTTCCGACCAGCTCGCCGAACTGGAGATGACCTCCGGACGCCGGCGATTGCGGCCGGACCATACCCAGCCGGCGGCCCCCGCTACCCGCGTAGTGGCGCCATGGCGATGAAGACCGGAATTCCGTGGCGGCCTGGCGCGCCGAGCCGGACGAGGGTAATGAGCACAGCCCTAGCGATCATGAGCGAATGGAGCAGGCAACACAGTGGACTGGCCACCCGGCGGCGCAGCAAATCAGGCGTGGTGGCAGCTCGCCGTCCAAGGGCAGCAGCAGCCGCGTCAGCTCTGAACGGGGAACCACCAAACCAGGTCGGTAAGTGTCAGAAGGACCATGAGCAAGGCGTCGGCGCCGGCGAACTTCGCCGCGCCGGCGCCTCGGTTTCGCCACACTCGCCGGCAAGGCCGACTGGATGTCGAACAGGCATTCGGCAGCGGCTCGAATCTGTGTGCGGGCAGAATGCCGACACCGTGAAGCAATGGGCAAGGCCGCGCTAACTCTGTCGGCCTGGAACAGAAGGAATATGCCGAGGCGGGCCGCGTGTCCAAGTTCGCGCCCCAGTTCAAGAACAGGGTTCTATCGCAGGGACAGGGTGCTCTCGGTACGAGAGCATGATCAGCCTGGGCGCTGACCTGTCGGCGACGTTCGGCGCGGTCCACCCAGGGAGGCCGGGGGACGACCTGCTCCGCATGCGTTCCGAGGAGAGGCCGACTCGCCGAGCGCTACGGCATCAACTGTCGATGAA
The DNA here is from genome assembly GCA_034093135.1 of Erigeron breviscapus. Taxonomy (NCBI): domain Eukaryota; kingdom Viridiplantae; phylum Streptophyta; class Magnoliopsida; order Asterales; family Asteraceae; genus Erigeron; species Erigeron breviscapus. The sequence goes on along the minus strand of CM067168.1, from coordinate 124,473,974 downwards.
GGCCGTGAACGCCGAGCTGGCCGCCCGAGGGACAAGAAAGCCTCACCGGCACAGCTATGGCAAGCTACAGGCCGCCGTGATCATGGACCTAGCGACCCAAGCAAGCCGCGGCAGAGTATGGGCAGTTCCCGCGAGGCGAACACAGCAGCAGGGGAAGCAGCAGCGAGCCACGCCAGATGATAGACGCCTCGCCGAGGTCGGGCAAAGTCGTTCCACCGATCATGAGCGCCGCCGCGTCCATCGTTCCAAGGTTCTCCCACTTTCATCTCCGAGAACTCGAACCTGCGTCCGGATCGGAGGCGGCGTCATCCTGGGCGCGCCGTCGCCCGTCAAGGTCCTCAACGCCGCCATGAAGCCTCACCCATTGCCCGCATCATCGCTTTGGTAGCGCTTATCGTGGCCGGCATGTTGGCGCTGTATCAGAAGTCGGAGACATTCCGCAACATTGTCAACGCCGTGTGGATGCCGTTAAGAATGCGGCAGTCGTGGCGTGGAATGTCATTTAAAGACAAATAATTACGACCGGTGTGGAATGTGGTGAGTGGCATTGGAAACGGCGCTAAGGGATCTTCATGGTTGGTTTCAATGCCGTTTAAGTCTGTCGTTTCGACCGTGTGGGACTTTATTCCGGAATAATCACAGGTGTTTACAAAAGTTAAGGCAATCTGGGAAGGCATTAAGGAGTTTTTCTCATGGTCTATTCGGGGGTGTTTCTGACGCGGCTGTCACGGTGGGGGGAACAATTAGCGGCGTGATCAATGGAGTGGTCGATACCGTCAAAAGTCGGTTGAATGCATACGTCATTCTTTTCCGGGCTGTGGGATGGCATCTCCAGTGGCTGTCGGCGGGCCGTCTGGGATGGCTTCTCGGAGCGATTACCGACGTGATCGACGGCATCAAGTCCGCGTGGGATGGGATCACCGGATTTTCTCCGCCTGTGGGACAGAATCAAGGGGACGCTGCGAGGCGTGGGCGTCGCTAAGTTCTGCGCCACCGCCGCCGGGGACGCCGGAAGGACACTTCGACCTACCACCTCGACGGACTTCGCCAAGGTCGCCGGCGATGTGTTCAAGAACAACGGAGTCCGTAGGCAGCGGCCCGCCGAGCCGGCATGGGTCACGGGCGCCGGGGCGTCCCCGGACCTCACTCCGGGCCACCGTTCCGCACCTCCTCCACGTCCATCGTGGTGACGTGACGGGGGGCGCCCGGCGACCCGACTCCGTGCTCGCCGAGTGGGCGACGTGCTGACCCGTCAGGCCCGCCGTTACTTCCGGATCGTGGTCGCATGACGCGCACTCCGCCGGCCGATCCGTACGCCGGCGTCATCCGACTGACGGTGAGCATCGGCGGTTCCCCCTGGCCGTGGGTGGACCCGACCGACGACCCGGCCGCCCCGTACGTCCATCCGGCCTCACGTGCGTTTGGGGACGCTCCACCACTGTTGAGGGCAGCCCTCCGCCTTCTCACCGCGAGTTTTAGCGTCCCTGGACCACTGGACTCGCATCGTTCAGCCGCGCGCCAAGTGGGCGCCGCCTTGATGATCACCAGCTCGGCGACCAGCTGGGCGGACCCTACCCGTCTCCCCCACTACGATCCGACATTCTCCGAGCCTGGCCGTAGGCGCCGTCCGGAACCGGTACGCGCCGAGAACGCCGCCGTGACGGGTGGAGCTCCACCGCCGCGCGAAGGCACTCCGTATCCGGCCCATCATTGCCGTGACGGCGTGACCCGCTCCTCAGCCCACCCAGATCCCACCTCGGCCGTTCTCGGCCGTCATACCGCGTGGGACGCCGTGCTCGGATGATCACCGTCGAACGCTGGCGCATCTCCGTGAACGTCCGAGTGCCGGCCTTCCACAAGGTCGTGCTGACCCCGATTCCTGTACACCACGCCGTCCGCCCGGCCCCATGGACGCCGGGGCTCGCCTGGTGGATCCGGCTCCCGCCGCTGGCCGGACCACCACGGGGCATTGACCAGCGCGTCCGGTTACGTCAGGCACAGCCGCGGATGGTTGGAGTGGAGGTCCGCGTCCTCCCGGCCGGCGCGACTGGGACACGGCCTCGGCCGCCTGGACGTGGACAGTAACCCGCTGCCGGCGACGTGGGGACTCCGCCGTCACTTGTGGTGGATGACCGGTTGTTTCTCCTGTCCCCCCCGCCGGCGGGTCCCCAGACTGTCGCTGTGTTCGCCGGCCGCGTGACGGACGTGGAAGTGAACCTACTCCGAGCGCTCGGCGCGACGTCTTATACTTCATCACCGCCGCCGACTTCACCGCCGACATCAGTAACCTTACATCGGAGTATGATCCGTGGCCGGCCGAGGTCCGCCTCCGCCGGATCACCCGCATACTCAACGCCCGCCGGCAGGACTATCCCCGTCACCATCGACGCCCGACCCGGCGGGATGCTGTTGGTCCCGCTTGACATCGACGGGTCTCTGTCGGCTCCTCCTGGCCGCGATCGCATCGTCACTGACTCCCGTGCTCCGCGCCGCCGTCCATCCACGACCGGCCCGTACTCCGCCTGGAGGACTCCGCGGCCGGCCCCGTCGCTCCTCCAGATCCGCGCCGCGCCGGCGTATCTACACCATTTTCCCAGTGCAGTCTGCCGTCGGCGCCGTCAGCATCCCCTCCGACCTGATCGGCTGGACGGGACCTCCTTGCGGCGGACGTTGCGGACGTAGCGACCCGCTTCTCCGTCGCCTGCAAAGAGCAGACCTCACCCGACCTGACCGAGCTGACCGTCACCGTGGTGGACGCCGTGGCGCCGCCCAGCTCGGCGACCGCTCGGCGCAGCTCACCTCCCAGCTCATCACCGCCACCAGACGCCGGCGTGATTGACAGCAGCTCCGCAACCGCCTGCCGGGACCGTCTGGCGAGTCTCCGACCTGATCAGGCGCTCCTCGAGCGTCGCACCCGATCCCACCGCGACAACGCATGTTCCTGGCGCTCCTGGGACGCCCACCGCCGGATCGGCTGCCTGTGAAGGTGAAGGACGTTCCGGCTGGTCGCCTGTGCCGCCCGGATCGTTTCCGTGTCGTGGGAAGCGGCGCCGCAGGTCTACCACGGACGGTTGCTGGTTCCGTCCACCGGAACGCCGTCCAGCCCCGTTCCGGCCTCGGCCTGTCGCGACAGTGGAAACCAGCGCCGGCCGGCCTGACCTGGAAACAACACCGATCCCCCCTGTCCTGGAATGACCTAGTAGGCGTAGCGCCTAGACCCGTTGGGAGACAACAACTCATGACAGGCAAATACACAGCGGACGGATACGCCGTACCCGGACGGCAATGACCAGATTGTCAACGGCGACAAAAGTCATGGAAGCGCTCGCCCGAGCACGTCAGTCCCGCGCACCAGCCCAGCGACGGCACAGCCGGGCACCACCGAGGGTTTCGCCTCGGGCCGCTCGGGCACACCTAGGCTACTGGACAACGTGCGATCCCGCAGCCGCGTGGGATCGAGTCCTGGACGTCCACTAATCGTCGGTCTGATCACGCATACACCCAGGGTGCTTGACTGGTGCGGTATTCAACGGCACCCCGATCACCTCCGCTACGCGCGCGCGGCAGTCCCTCGATCTTTCTCGACGCGCCGTCCCCTCCAGCTTCCGACGAACCCACCACCTGAGGCATGCGGCGCGCTCACTCGTCAGGGGCGTCCACCACACGTGACAGTCACCGCCACAGGCTCCTATACGTCCATCCGTGGCGCTCTCACCCCCCCTGTTGTCGGTCACCGGAGAGCGGCATCGCGCAGAACCCCGACAATCCTCCGCGACGCCGGACTGCGCCGGGGTCGTGGAAGACACGTGGAACACGTTCCGCTCGGCGCTCTCCGCGCGGACCCGCGGTACTCATGTGGCACAAGACGGGTCCAAGGTCGGACCCTCACCCGGCGCCCAGCGAGTGGATCGTGGAGAGCTACGCCGACGGCAAGCCGTCCGCGCGCTGTGGCGGACTACGCCGGCGGTTCTGGCATTGCGTTGGGCAAGGCACGCCTCCACGCCGGCGTGGTGCTCCCAGGGATGCCAGGCAACTCGACCAGCGCCGGCGTCGAACGGACCACACCACAGGCGGAGGCGTGGCCGAGCCGATTCAGCTCGGATCGCTCCGCGCGGCACCGCAGCTCTCCTCACCGCCTGGAGCTACGCGCCGAGGACGGCCCTTGGTTCCACAAGCAGTCCGCCCCCGTCACGCAAGGTGGACCTGACGGCCCTGCACATCACGCCGAACGCGCCACGTGGCCGCCCTGTTGCAATCCCCACCCGCACCGCAGTACCCGAACACAGATCGACGAAGACATGCCTACACCCAGCTCGACCGCACCGCGACAACGCAACCGCCGCCGCGTGTAAGTACTCCACGACCACTCACGCGACACCTACCCCTAGGGTGCGACCGCAGACGAGACAGCGCTCGGCTGTTCCGTCTGCTGCCTCCCCCGCATACCAACTTGCGCGCTGATGGCCAGTTCGGGTGTGAAGAATTGATGAGCGACGACCCAGCAATCCCGAAGGAACCCCGCGACCAGCTTGATCCTCCGTGTGGGTCCGAATCTTCGCCGTATCGTCATCGGATCGGCGCCGTGCTCCTGGAGCGAGCCGGCCGCGAAACGGACCGAATCTTCACCTGGTTGGGCTCCGTCATCATCCCGGCGCTCCTGTCCTGGTCGTGGCGAACCAGAACAAGACGTGAAGAAGACAACCGAGAAGCTGGTCGAGAAAACCGACAGGTGCCGAGACTGCCGGCGAGGTGAAGGCCCAGACCAACGGCCGATGACCGAGCTCAGCACAGGTGAGCTCCTCACGACCATCACAGCGGCCCTGGCCGTCGGCACAGTCCACGCGCCGTCCCTCGTTGAGCTGGAGTGCAAAACCACGCCCGCCGGCGAACCGGTCTGGACTCGCCCAGCTCGGCCGAGGAAGTCGCCCACTCCGGATGCTGTATGTTGTCGCTCATGACAACCGGAGGCCTTTTTCCCGTACGTGACGATCGCCCCGCGCGAAGCAACTCGGAGTGTCCCCGCGGGACCGTCCGTAACCGGATCGTGGACGGCACCCTGACGGCCGAGCAGCTGGCCGGTCTACAGGGCGAGTGGCTGATCCTTCGCTCCTCCGTCGATGCCTTCCACACGCCCGCACCGGCCCGGCGCCCACTCATGAGTGGGGCGCCGGCCGCGTCCTGCCCCAGCGAAAACCAGGAGGTGGAATATCAGGCGTGGATGACGCCCGACTCGCCGCCACCTGGACTGTCCCCCTGAGTGCAGGCCGGCCTCGCTCGCCCCGCCCCCTGCCCCGTTCTATGGCCCCCGCTGCGCACTCTGCCGCTCACGCGGGAAGATACTTCGGTATCTGATCCATCAACAGATGCACCCATCCAGGAAACTGGGGAAGGTCATCTGGAGACTGACCAGGTAACTGGTCAGCCCTCTGTCACATTCATGGATCTGGACATGAGTGTTAATGACGAGGAAATCCTTATTGAATCTTCGGA
>CM067168.1:124292408-124467484 GCA_034093135.1 Erigeron breviscapus | reverse complement strand
TCCCTCGTATTAGTGTAAAGATTTGTAAGATCTTTCCACTGAATGTCTCCAGTTTGTAACTGACTAGAATGTCAACTGGCTTCGCTGCCATTGCCATTCTCTATCTTCCATTTGTTGTCTTCGACTTCAACTAATATCCGATAGGGATGGTAGGTTTACCTCACGTTTCTGGGGTCTTGTGCAAGAAGCAATGGGCACTACGTTAGCATTAAGCACGGCTTACCACCCCCAAACGGATGGGCAAAGTGAGCGTACAATACAAACATTGGAGGATATGCTAAGAGCTTGCGCATTAGAATTTAGTGGAAGTTGGGATGAACACTTGCCATACGCAGAATTTACTTACAACAATAGTTATCACTCCAGCATACAGTGTGCGCCGTTCGAAGCTCTCTACGGGCGTAAATGTAGATCACCCATGTGTTGGATAGAGGCGGGTGAAAGGAGCCTAACTACCGTTGATTTTGTCCAAGAAACAACGGACAAAGTGGCGATCATTAAAGAAAAGCTTAAAGCCGCGAGAGATCGGCAAAAGAGTTATGCGGATAAAAGGAGGAAGCCCCTAGAATTTGAGGTTGGCGACAAAGTACTATTAAAGGTGTCGCCATGGAAGGGAACCGTAAGGTTCGGCAAAAGAGGAAAGTTGAGCCCCGATACATCGGGCCATTTGAAATTGTTGCTAGAATAGGCCCCGTAGCCTATAAGTTGAAATTACCCCAAGAATTGGGAGATGTGCATGACACATTCCATGTGTCAAACTTGAAGAAATGTGTGGCGGATGATTCGAAAGTGGTCCCACTTGAAGAACTACGTGTGGAGGATAAGCTCCAATTTCGTGAGGAGCCAATAGAAGTTCTCGATCGCGATGAGAAACGCCTAAAGAGGAGCAAGATCCATATTGTTAAAGTTAGATGGGATACGAAACGCGACCAGAGTTTACATGGGAGCGCGAGGACTTTATACGCGAGAAATATCCGCACTTACTCCCTAAGCAAATTCAAATTCCGAGACGGAATTCTTCTAAGGGGATAAGGATGTAACAACCCTACTTTTTAAATATTATATATGAACTAGTTATGTTGCCTATGATCTCGCAAGCCATAGTTATACTAGAAGCTAGTAGATAATGCCCTAAAATTAGCAATCTAAAGCTATTGTTCAATTCTAAATGTGAGTTATAAAGTACCATTGAACAAGATTGTATTGATGATCAATCAAATTAGCTAAATAATAATGTAAGCCTCACAAGTTGAGATAACCATCAAAAATCCTTACGAAGGTCCAACAATTTAATCATTTAGCTAATTAAAGTAAATTTGGTCACAAAAATAAAATCTCTATTTCAAAATATGTTATAAGTTCGTATGCGCATAAAAGCGTTTAAATCATAATAAGTATATAGATATATATACATATATGCTTAAAATAAATACAAGTTTATAATCAAAGGCTTATGTAACAAATTAAAAACACAAAAATGTATACATACAAGCATATATACATGACACATATACATATATACACATGCTAGAATAAACATTAACTTATACTACAAACTAACACAATTTACCTTATAATACATACACAAATACATATACATACACCTTATATACACAATTTTTATAAAAAAATAAAATACAAACAAACCCTCCCCATGCCTTATGAGGCCGGCCTCCCTCCCCCCATTTCACACTCCACCCTTTTGATTTCAAACACACTTTTCTCTCTTGGAACTCACCACTCTTCTCACACTCTTCACTTCTTTCTCACACACAACCTCTTTTCTCTCAAAAACTCTTCCATCTCTTCCTTTTCTCCCTCTTATTTTCGGCCAAGAAAAGAACAAGAACAAGGCAAGCTTAAATCAACATAAATATATATTAATAATAAGGGTTTTAAGCTAGATTGTTAAGGGTTAATTCAAGGTACAATTCAAGGGTTGTTCTAAGCTTAGATTCAAGGTATTATAGGGGTTTGGAGGCCACGAAAATCTGCCCAAATTCTTCATCCAAAACCAAGTTCAAGAGGGTATAATCTTCATCCTTTTTACTAGATCTAATCTTGTTTTTGTTTATATTCAAAGGTTTTATCAAAAACTCATACTTTCTTCTTGTTTTCTTTGTAATATACACTTAATGAGGGCAAAGTGATAGGATCTTTCTTTCCATGCTCATGCATGTCGAATCTAATAAGAAAGATCCAAGGATTCAACAAGTTTAAGACCCAAAAGGGTGGTTATAGATTAGTAGCTTTTAAAGTGACTTTCTTGTTGATAGATCTATATGTTTTTGTATATTTTTGAAGAGTATATTCTGAGATTTTTCATATAAAAGATGTTTTTATATTGTTGAAAGTTAGATTTATAAAAGTTGATAGTAAAAAGTGTTGATTCGAATGCATATATGCTAGATTTAAGAAAGTTGGATCTTTTGTTGGATTATGAGATGGATATGGTCTTGTTATAAGTGAAAAATATGTTAATATTAATGTTAATATTCTGGAAAAATTGATAAAATATCAAGGATATAAAGCTTGAATCAAAACTGTTAAAATAAGCTAGAAATCACAAACCGAAAACACGCAAAAATGCATTTTGAGCACACACATGCACCATAATCTTATGACCAAGAAAATATGATAAACCTACTGGAAAAATGTTGAAATAAAAGCACAAAACTCAGATCTATTGGTTCATGACAACAACAAGCTCAAAAATCACCTTTTCGGGTCAAATAATCACTAACCGAAAGCACTAAATTGCACATATCACACCACCACCACTCTCACGATTTTGGACACCAAAATATGATGAACTTTCTGGAAATAATGAAACAAGAATGAAAATCCATTTTGAAGCACTTTAATTGCTCAAGAATGAGGCTAAAATCACTATTTCGGTAAACGATTTTTAATCATAAAACCCTCAAAATAAGCAAGACACAAGAGAGGTTGAATTGATATGATTTTGTATGGATAAAAGTTGCCTAAAAGGCCTGAGATTTTTGGACCAAAATGTTTAGTGATGATTTCTAAGAATTTCCATGAATTATTGAATTTAAATAGTAATTAAAAGACATAAAAATCCATAAATAAATTATGTAAGTCAAGAATGAAGTTAAATCATCTTAACCATTGATAAAAATAACTAAAACCTACTGGAAAAAAATAGCTAAAAGGCAAGAGACATGTGTTACATAATTTAAAGATAAATAATTAAGTAAAAACAATTAATTAAATATTATTATTAAAATAAATGGAAAATACACAAATAAAAGTATAAATCATGAAATTATAAATTAAGGAGCATATATATCAGAAGATAATTCAAATGAAATTATCCATAATTTACAAAGACAATTATGACACTTAAAAGTATTTTTTTGGGAATTATTTAATTAATAAATCAATAAAATGAATAAATAATTAATAATTAAATTAAATATATAATTACAAATCAGAAAATATACATAAAATATTAATATTATAAGACCACTAATGTCAAATATTATTACTAAGCAAAGTATACAATGGAAATCATATAAATCAAAGCCAAACTACCGAAATTCCAATAAACGTACAAAAACGTATAATGAGAATCGATCTTCTACCACCAAATCTCTTATACCCAAAATAATGGAGCATCATAATGCACTTAAACTCCATAATCTAATAACAACCAAAGATGGGCAAGTCTAATAGTATACATCTCATGATCTAGCTCACTAGTTCATGTCACGCGAACTTACGCCGTGAATATATACGTTATGGTTTAGGCTTGCTTGAGGCGCAACAAATCTAAGCGAAGGAATCAAGTTTGATCAGCCCCTATTCACTCTCTAATCAAGTGAGTCATAGCCCCCTTTCAAACTCTTTTATGTGTTTACTTTCGGGGTGAAAAGCATGTTTAATTAAAATGGCCTTATCTTATGAAATGATTCTTTGAAACAATGATAATGATGTGGGAATTATATTGTATGTTCAACGTGTTATATGTTATATGATGAGCTTGAGTACTGTCAAACGGTGGTCCCTGTACACTACTATTAACTCATTTGAGGCCTGTAGTTAGAGGGTTGCGCAACTAGGACTTGTCCCCTCATCCACTATTATAGGTAACGGTGGGATGTTTGGTCTGCCTTGGTGGACACCTTCATCGCCAGTCTCGCGGTGCTCTAACTACTATATATTTATGGGCGTCTCCATGGCACGACCCTTGGTTATCTTTATGCACGTGATTGACAGCATGTGCTTATCATTATCTTATCATTTGGGACATTATATCTGATTATTGGGACAAAACCGGTCTTAGTAGTGGCTCAAGAACAATCTCATCAAATTATGTCATGGTAGTCTTACCATTGACCCAGAGATATTGATATTATATTATGGATGGCAATTATTGTTTGAACATACGGTTTGGGTATGGACAGTATGATGGAATTCTTGGAAATTTTATGACATATTCTTTCTTGAATTGGATTAAATATATGTGTGTTGTTAGCATAATCCTATGAACTCACTCAACTCTCGTAGTTGACACTTTTTCTTCATGCTTTTCAGGTCTAGGGCAGTAAGTTAGCTTTTGGACCGCTCCTTGGACGATGTGTTTATTTGTTGCATGTTGGATTAGTAACGCAAACATTTGATCTTTTGATTATGAATTTGGTTATGTAATGTTTATTAAACGTCCACTTGAACTTGTTACCTTTGAATTCGAATGGCTTTTGAAACTTTATGTTGATGTTTGTTACTTAAATCTTTTGTACCATGTCGTTCTGTGGCATCTCGTGTTTCCGCTATAGTCGGGGTGTTACAAAATATCTTTGTATCCTTTTATCCAACCATCTTTACACACGTATACTTTGGTAAAGAACAAGTGGATTGTTCTTTGGAAAGTGTGTAAAGGTAAAAGTCAATCCTCGATATCAGTGTTCAGACTTGTAGGGTCTAGAACACTAACAATCCTCCAGTGTACAGATCTGGTAAGACTTTCCAGTGGACTCCGCCATTTGTCAGTCTTCTTTCTTCAGACTTTAGTCTTTGACTTCAGTCAGAATGTCTTCAGTAAAGTTGATCTGGACTGGGGTGAAGTCCAGTGAGCTCATCTGGAGAATACTCCAGATTTCCTATACAAGTATTTTGCTCACTGATCTTCCATTATTTTGGACAAATCTTCAGAGGGACTCCAGATTCCAAGTCTGGAGTAGGTCCAGTAGAACACGTTTCTGGACAGATCTTCAGTAAGGCTCCAGTAGTCGAGTCTGGAGCGAGTCCAGTAAATCTGGACCTAACACTCCCCAACCCGTCCTAGTGTACTTCATCTCAAAGCTAGGCACACCTACATAATCCTAACTTATCCTTCATCGGTTTAAGTCCAAAATCCTACGGTCATGGTCGAACTTTGGTTCACTTAAACCATTTCTCTGATACCAACTTGTAACACCCTTCGTTTAAAAATACGGGTTTCCAAAATTTTTCGCCTAACGGCGTCAAAATAAAGCGGAAGAAACATTAAAAGTCCAAACCAATAAAAATCTGTTTGGTTTACTTATTCAATGGTGTTACTAATCGCATCATCAAAACAAGTTTAATAGAAACCCGTCGGCTGCCCAACACAAAACAACCGACTACATAATAATCCAACTCCATTAAAGACAAACATAAACAAATGTCTATAACAGTTCAGCATCTATGGGTAGCTAAGGACTTCATCGAGCATCCTACCCATTCCTCACTCATCTTCATCGACAACCTCAGCTACGCTAAACCTGAGGGAGCAACACATTTCAAAAGACAAGTGTTAGCTAACTAATTAGCTAAGTAAGATAACACTCAAGTTATAAAACAATTGTCCATTTCAAACATTATGGATTTATATACTTCATTAAGGCACAACACACATCAAACATACCACGTCATCAACATAACATATTAGGATGAACCACCCTAAATGTGCCTATCCTGTTTTACTTCATTACACACATATAACCACATAACTGCTTTCAATATTTAACTGCTTTTCTACGTTTTAACTGCTTTACTACATTTTAACTGCGTCAATGTGCAACATAAGCTACACCCGACTAGATGACAACCATTCAGTTGAACATCAAACGTCGTTAAGGAATGGCAAGCCAATCCCAGAGTAATCCGTATGTACAAGACAAATGAGGGCGGGTCAGACCCCTCGTATTACTCAACTGCATCTCAATGACCATGTTGCTGGAGCCACCCAAGCAACCTACGTCAACGCACTTAGCCGGGCTAGGGCAAGTACGGGTTAAGCTTAACACTTTCCTGCATCAAAGTTTTACGAGCTCGAAACTGCATCATTTAGTTTAGGTGACTACATTACCTAAACATTTACTACGTTAACTGCTTTTATGTTTTGGTCCCTTAAACGTGCACGTGACATGGCAACTTAGCAAGTCTAGTGAACTAGATGAGCAAGCCATACAAACATGCACCACATCAATCAATATCAACATATACTGCATCATATAACATCACAAGCCACTGCATATCATAACACTACATCATACTTCATACATAGCACTACATCCTACGTCATATCATAACATGCACTACAATACATATCATGAGGGACTACATTTCAGGTCTCAAAGGTCAACTACATAACCCATATTACCTCCCGTGTAACCCATATACCCATAAACAACATAAGTTACCAATTGGGAAGTTATAATTATGAAACCATCGTTTGTTGAACCCTCAGCGTGTCAAAAGTAGTGTATCTTACCTCAAAGAAGCGCACGACAATAGGCAACTACGTTACCGTGCAAAGCAAATAGTCTCGTCTACCTATATATAGTAAACGACCATTAGACACGCTAATACTCATGTTATTAAAGTCATATCTCAGACCTCAACACCTACAAACAAGACCCACGACAACGACTACGCATTGGAGGTTCAAAAGTTAAACTCATTTCAAAACTGACCCTATTGCACCGCAACATACCACGTTGCGCCGTAACTTATCTTTCTGTATTATAGTTGCGCCGCAACCTACATGTTGCGCTACAACTTAACTTTCTGGAAACCAGTTGCGCCGCAGCTACATGTTGAGCCGCAACCAGCCCCGATTCTGCACAACTTCGATCGATTACACCCCAAACCAGATCCAAACGACTCCAAATCAAATACATGGATTTCATACATCAAAATCCTTCATTTTCAAACCATTATTGTTAGGTCCAGATTTAGTCCAGATTTACTGGACTCGCTCCAGACTCGACTATTGGAGCCTTACTGAAGATCTGTCCAGAAATGTGTTCTACTGGACCTACTCCAGACTTGGAATCTGGAGTCCCTCTGAAGATTTGTCCAGAAATAATGGAAGACCAGTGAGCAAATACTTGTATAGGAAATCTGGAGTATTCTCCAGATTAGTTCACTGGACTTCACCCCAGTCCAGATCAACTCTACTGAAGACATTCTCACTGAAGTCAAAGACTGAAGTCAGAATAAGAGAAGACTTACAAATGGCGGAGTCCACTGGAAGTCTTACCAGATCTGTACACTGGAGGATTGTCAGTGTTCTAGACCCTACAAGTCTGAACACTGATATCGAGGATTGACTTTTCCCTTTACACACTTTCCAAAGAACAATCCACTTGTTCTTTACCAAAGTATACGTGTGTAAAGGTGGTTGGATAAAAGGATACAAAGTCATTTGATGTGACTTTATCCTTATTCCTTATCCAATGCATTTAATGTTCTTGTCGGATCATTAAATGCATATAACCAGATTTGTACGGCACAAAATTCACTGGTGAATTTTGTTGCCTATAAATACAAAGTCATTTCCTTGAGAAAAATACTTTTAAGCATACACTTTGCATGAAAGTGAATTTGTCTAAATACTCTCGATCTTAAACAGGGATACTTCACAACTTTAAGTATCTCGATCCAAAAGAGTTATTTGACAAATATAGATCATTTGTAATTCATAGGTTGTTAGGATACATACTTATTTGTATTATCTTGATTCCGCACAACCTTGTATTTTATTTAACATCATAAATAAAATACACAATTGAAAAATACATAATGTTCCACTTTACTTGTTTATTGCTTTAAGTCTTGTATTACTTTGTTTTATATATTCTTGCATTTATTTACAAGTAATACTAGTCCATTCTAGTGATTATTAGACTTGTTGTATTTTACACTTTCCTGGTTAACCATCGAACTTAAGGGACTCACATTTGGTATCAGAGCGAAAGGCTAAACATTGCCTAGATCTGTTTCTTGATGGCTAACCAATAAAATACACAAGGAAGTTTTAATCTTGGTCCCGATCCTAATGCTAATATTAATGATCAAAATGAACCACCTATTATTAATAACACTAATCCACCTCCTCCTCCTACTCCTGCTTCTCCACACGTGCATGTGCACTACTCAAATAATCCTGTTCCTAAATTCAGTGGGAACAGTGATGAATTTGGTACGTGGAAGGCTAGGATGGTTTTGCATGTCATTGGTATTGAGAGGAACATGATGAAAATTTTAAATGAAGGTCCTTATGTACCAACATCACCTCTCAATCCCCTACTTGATCCTTCTGGATCTAGAAGAGGGAGGAACATTGGTCTGAAGAGGAGAGGAGATTGGTGAATCTAGACACCCTTCTCAAAAACATGATCCTCGGGGCCATTCCTGAAACCCTAATTCCCACACTAGTTCTTTTTCCTAGTGCTAAAACCATGTGGGATGAACTTTTAAACCAACACGAAGGAGGAGATGACACCATTGTCACCAGAAAGATCTCCTTAAACAAGAGGTATGAGTCATTTTTTGCTCAGCCTAACGAGTCTCTCACTGGTACTTACACCAAATTTATGAGTATCATAAACCAATTGAGAGGTCTTGGGGTTGAGAAGGACAAGGATATACTTCTGGAGAAATTTTGTGATATTCTACCCACCAAATGGTCTCACATGATCCTGGTCTTACGACAAGGTAAAACTCTGCACACACACACTCTCTCAACTCTATATGGAGCTTTCAGGTACACTGAAGAAAATCAAGCTCAGAGAGTGGTGGCAGAACAAGATGCTTTTAACAATGCCTCAAGTAGTCCTAATGTGGTTAGTCATACTGAACCACATAGTACAGCACTGATATCTTCTGAGAATGTATTTTCTATGAAGAAGATGGTGTCTGAACTCATAGATTCTGGAGAGACCAGTCAAATCTCTCCAGACTGTTGTGATGAAACTGATGATGATGACCTCATTGCAATGATTGCTAAAACGTTTAACCGTTTCAAAGCAAGAGCAACTAGGCCATCTGGACAATTTGCATCCAGTTCTTCAACTGATAAGACCAATTTGACATGCTTTAAGTGTGGCAAAAAAGGGTCATTTCATGAAAGATTGCAGGTCCAACCAGTTTGTATCCAAGCCTGGTCCATTCTCTTCAAATAATAAGCCTGATGATAGCTATAAACTGAAATATAAAAAGCTTAAGGCCCAGATTGCTCTCATGGCACAACAAATTGAAAACAATAATAAGTGCATGATTGCAACAACTGAAGAGAAGTGGGTTCCTTCTGATGAATCATCTGTTGATGAAGAAGAAGAAAGAGATTGTTGTTACATGGCTCTGGCAGACGATGAGCACCTGGTGAAGGAAGATGTCACATCTGGACGATGGGTAGACATTGTTATTAAGAAGGTTAGTGATTATGATTGTGCAACTGACCAAGAACTAAAACTGGACATAGCTGAAGCTCTTAATTCTGATTTGATATTTGTAGAAACTGTTAGATCTGATTGTGTAAATGGTCTTGAAACAGATTTTTCTGAAATAACCGTCTTAAAATCAAAATTGAAAGAACTTCAAGACATTGAACTGGCATTTCAAGCCCAGGTTCTGGTAACTGAACAATTGATTCAAGAAAAACAAGATCTTGAAGTCATTTTAGAGAAAGAAAAACTGGTAATTAAATCATGGCTAGAAACCAAAAAGCCATATGATGCTGGAGTAAATCAATTTCCTGCTCAAAAGCGTGCATACTTAGATGGAAATACTCATGTAGCATCATTAATACCAGTAATCGATCGATTACCAGAGGGGTTCAGGCCCACCACTGTTTATGATGAGCCTGTAACTCTCAAGACCAATATTTACCCAGTTCAATCCCCAGAGGTCAAGACTGGAGCATTCCAGATGACTGCTCCAGTTAAAGAGGTTTATCGGAATAAACCTTTGCCTCAGACCAATCCCCTACCTAAGCCTAGGACTGGAAAGGCTAAGGTGTCATGTGAAGAAAATATTTTGTCCAGGTTAGAGAGCCAGATTCAAATTCTGACGCGTCAATCTCAAAGTTTTAATGCAAGATTAAACTTTATTGAGGGTACTTCATCTGGCCCTAGACAAAATACAAAACCTTTTGCTAAGAAAGTTAAATCTATTTCTCCAGTTGAGAAAAAGAAAAAGGTTTCAAAACTATCAACCCCAGTGGTCTTTTCAACTAAGACCACTGTTAAAGAAAGTGAACTAAACCAGATTGCCCCAGGGACCTATAAGGGAGGGTCCAGTGAACCCATCAGTCGATGGGTTCCCAAATCTAACTGATAAGTATCTGGTGTATGTGCAGGGCGATCGAAAGAAATATATCTGGTATCTTGACAGTGCTGCTGGCAGGACGATAACTGGATGTAAGACCCTGCTGGAGGAGTTCACCATTTCTGATGGACCCTCCATTACTTTTGGAAATGATGGTTGTGGAAAGACTGAGGGATACGGTGTTCTGAACAATGGACAAGTCAAGTTCAGACGTGTTGCATTTGTGAATGGTTTGAAATACAACCTGATCAGTGTAAGTCAACTGTGTGATGATGGCTATCAAGTTCTATTCAATATTGCTCAGGGTATCGTATTCAACAAGGACTGGAAGGTAGTGTTGATTGCTCCCAGAAAAGGGAATGTGTACGTGATGGATATGGAAAGCTCTCCTTCAGAGCAGTGTTTCTATACTCAAGCTGATGAAGACACAAACTGGTTATGGTACAAAAGGTTATCCCATTTAAATTTCAAGAATATTAATAAGTTGTCCAGAAAACAACTTGCAGATGGGATACCTTCAGTTTCCTTCAAAAAGGAAAGGCAATGTCCAGGATGTGAGATGGGTAAGCAAAAATGTACCAAATTCAAGACCAGACAGAATTTCAGCATATCTGAACCCCTTCATATGCTTCACATGGACCTCTTTGGTCCAGTGAATGTTCAGACTCGTGCTGGTAAAAGATACACCCTGGTGATCGTAGATGAATTCTCCAGATATTGTTGGGTGATTTTTCTGATGTCTAAAAGTGAAGCTGCTGCTGAAATCATCAGTCTTATCAAGCAAATTGAGCTTAAGTACAGTCAAAAAGTGTGTCAGTTAAGAAGTGACAATGGAACAGAATTCCAGAATGCAACTCTGGAGTCATTCTGTACGGACACTGGCATCTCCCAGAATTTCTCATCAGCCCGCTCTCCAGAACAAAATGGAGTGGTGGAAAGGAAGAATCGAACGCTGATAGAAGCTACCAGGAGTATGCTTGCTGAATCTGGTCTGTCTACCAGTTTCTGGGCGGAAGCAATTGCAACTGCTTGCCACACCCAGAATCGATCAGTGTACATCAAAAGACACAAAAAGACAGCCTATGAAGTCTTAAGAAATAGAAAACCAAATATTGGTTATTTTCACGTTTTTGGATGTCCAGTTTACATCCTGAACGACTCCAGTCAGCTAGGCAAATTTGATGCCAAAGCTGATGAAGGGTATTTCTTAGGCTATTCAGCCATTCGCAATGCCTTCAGAGTCTACAACAAGAGACTGGAGAAGGTCCATGAGTCAATTCATGTCACATTTGATGAATCAAATGCTGCAATCAACAAAAAGCCAGCCCTTGACACTCCCCCAGTAACTCCAATTGTCTTTTGTGAATCTGATCCTATAAACGACAAAAATGAAGATTCAAAAGACACAGTTTCCAGTCATCCTGATCTGGAACCTGTTCAGAAAAAGAAACTCTCCAGTAGTACTCCATTCTATCCTTCTATTATTTTCAAACTACCCTCTGAAATTAATATTGGATCAGATGTTCGTACTACTCCCCCAGTATCAGTGTCAGTTGAGAATAGACCAGAAATGTCTTCTTATGAAGAATTCCAAACTAAACCAGTACTTCAGGAAATGCCTTCAAATGAAGAATTTCATGATGCAAATCGTGATTTAAATGACTCAGATGAAGATACTGAAGTAGTCTGGCAAGATCCTCCTCCAGAAGCAACTCCAGAGGAAACTCAACTGAATTCTTGCACTGATATTGTTGTCAGTAACAATCCTGGTCAGTACTCCAGATGGACAAAAGCTCATCCTATTGATCAGATCATAGATGACTCCAGTAGAGGAGTTCAGACCAGAAGAGCCTCCAGTAATCAATGCTTATACGTTAGTTTTCTATCTTTGATGGAACCAAAGAAGATTGACGAGGCTATGGAAGATCCAAGCTGGGTGACTGCTATGCAAGAAGAGCTTCACCAGTTTGATAGGAACAAGGTCTGGTATCTGGTTCCTTTCCCAGTTGGAAAGAAAGAACCAATTGAAACAAGATGGGTCTTCAGAAACAAAGTAGATGAAGATGGCCACGTAATCAGAAACAAGGCCAGACTGGTAGCACAAGGTTACTGCCAGTCAGATGTCGAATTTGATGAATCATTTGCTCCAGTGGCTAGACTTGAAGTGATCAGAATATTCTTAGCATTCGCTGCTTATCATCAGTTCAAGGTCTACCAGATGGATGTAAAGAGTGCTTTCTTGAATGGAAAGCTTGAAGAAGAAGTTTATGTCAGACAACCACCAGGTTTCGTTGATGAAAAGCATCCACATTGGGTATATCGTCTGGATAAAGCGCTTTATGGCCTCAGACAAGCCCCACGTGCCTGGTATGACACTCTGACTAAACATTTGTTAAAAAATGGTTTCAAACGAGGTGCAATTGACAATACCTTATTTATTCTTCATGAAAAAGGTAATCTGTTAATGGTACAAATTTATGTTGATGATATTATTTTTGGGTCTACTGATGAAAACATGTGCAAGGAATTTTCGAAAATAATGTCAACTGAATATGAGATGAGTTTGATGGGTGAACTAACATATTTTCTTGGACTCCAGATTAAACAAAACAAAGATGGCATTTTTAATAATCAGGAGAAATATGTTAGAGATCTTTTAAAGAAATTTGATATGAACTCTTCACCATCTAAACCAACTCCAATTTCTGCACCACTGACACTGGACTCCGATCCAGATGGAAAACCAGTGAACACCACTGTTTATAGAGGCATGGTTGGTTCACTGATGTATTTAACTGCCAGTAGACCAAATATTATGTTTTCAACATGTTTATGTGCCAGATATCAGTCTAATCCAAAGGAATCTCATATGCTTGTTGTAAAGCGCATACTGAAGTACCTTAAAGGAGTCCCCAGTCTAGGTCTTTGGTACCCCAAAGGCTCAGGCATGGATCTAATGGGTTATTCAGATTCAGATCATGCAGGTTGTAAGATAGATAGGAAATCCACAACTGGTGGATGTCATTTCCTAGGTGGCAAACTGATCAGCTGGACCAGTAAGAAGCAAACTTCAGTTTCATTGTCCACTGTTGAAGCTGAATACGTGTCTGTAGCTAGTTGTTGTGCTCAGATACTCTGGATGAAGAACCAGTTGCTTGATTATGGTATTAAATATTCAAAGACCCCAATCTTTTGTGATAATACCAGTGCCATTGCTATCTCAAACAATCCAGTCATGCACTCCAGAACGAAGCACATTGATCTCAGGTATCACTTCATTCGTGATCATATTATGAAAAACAACATTGAACTCCATTTTATTCCCACTGACAAACAACTCGCTGACATTTTTACCAAACCTCTGGATGTCAAAACTTTTGAATATCTTGTTGGTGAGTTGGGAATGTTAAACCCTTAAATCTGGTAACTGCTCAGATATTGAACGCCTTTGTGTACTATCTTTGCATTATTAGATTTCTGGAACATTCCAGGGAAAGACTTGAAAGATATTTTTTCTTAAAAAAATTTATTTTCTCACTGGACAAACTCTTCAGAAAATATTACTGGTGCTTTGTAAATGTGTCCCTCTCACTGGTAACTGGACAGATTGAAGTGCGTGTTTGAGGTGACTTATGTCTCCTTGTAAATGTGTCCCTCTTATTTGTCTGAATTAGTTGACGTGCAAGTTTGAGGTTACCAGTCTTTCAAAAATGGTTTTCACTGGTACTTTACTAGAGTGTCCCTCCAGTGTACCATCAGTACATGTTCACTGGACTAATCCACCAGTGATACTGGAGTGTCCAGTCAACCTCCAGATGCACTGAAATATGTCATAATATTTTCTAAATACTTGGTCATTGTGTGTGCCACGTAAGCAAATCTTTTTGAAGATATTTTAATCCTACGTGGCATGTAAATTTTTCAACGTAATGATGGTATTTTTACCTTGGGAAATCAAAAAGAGCAACTTGTTAGTATTTGTGGCTGTAAACTGTCACACATTTATGTGTGATGTGATGTAATTAATGCGGATCTCAGAACCTCGATCAAAATTATATTTGATAATTTCAAATAAACCGTTTGAGTTCCACATTCTTTCTCCTATATATACCCACTTTCAATTTCATTTGCATTTACTTCGAACATATTTACTCCCAAATCTTTCAAATTCCTTCATTTACTTCTTCATTCATTTTCCAATCATCATCATCTCTCTTATTTACTCCATTTACATTCAATTCCTTCATCAATTCTTCATCATAACCTATATATATTCAATTTCATCTTCATTTATTTTGTATAAAATGGCACCTAGACAGTCAAAATCGCTCAAAAATCTCCTTGCCGCTAAATATGCCCCTTCTGATAATGTTGAAAGGGCACCTCATATTAATCTTGAGGCAAATGCCATTAGAATCAACATGAATAACTGGATGGCAAGACTCTCTCTTTCCAGTGTTCATGATGCCCAATCAATTATTGGGAGATTAAACTCATTCTTTCTCTCTTGCCCATTATATGGTGCGTTAACATTAAATCCAGGAAGGATGTACCACGAGTACCTGTGTGAATTCTGGTACACTGCAACATTTGATGATGAAACTTCATCGATCAATTATACTCTCAAGGGAGGTACCAGATCCCTTGGTTTCACTGCAAGTCTGCTCAGGTCTGTTCTACAGTTAAACTATCATGAACAGAATGAGTTGCCTATTGAGCTTCCCACTGGTATCAATACAAGGGAGTATGCAGGCTGATGGGGCACACGGATATCTTGGATGAGCATGGCCAGCTATCCAGGAAAGGGACTATCTACATGAGCAAGCTGTCAGACTCATGAAGATATTTCTTCACTCATATTGTTGAATGTTTGGGAGGCAGTTCTGGAGGGTTAGACCAGATCAATCAAACCCATCTCCAGATTGCCTACTGTTTATGGTTTGGGCTTAGAGTGGACTTCGCCTAAATTCTTTTTGATGACCTGGTAGAGCGTCTCAGAGTGAAGGGAAGAAAACCTTTTGTTCCATATATTCGTTTCCTTTCACTGCTGTTTAAAAATGGTCTTGGAGACCAGTATGATTTTGATACTACTCACTTTTCTGTGAGTGAGTATATGAGAGATTTGGTCAATCTCAGATCTCCACTGGACGAGGTAGATATTCCTCAGTCCATGCTTTCCTTCCAAAGGGAAGAAACTGAAATGGGTCCAGATAGAGGTCAAGCTGTTGAAGGACCATCTGGTGATGATGTACAGATCATTGAGGCTGTACAGCCCATTAGACAAGTTGCTCCAGAAGGTCAAGGTACAGAAGTTGTTGAACCTTCCAGACGACCAAGAACTAATAGGCGTCTGATGAGAGCTGGACATCAGGTAAATCCAGAAAGACATCCTGGTGATGTTATGAATCTGGATGGGTCACCAATTTTTGAATCTGAAGAGGTTGTTGGGCAGGTAACTGATGAACAATTTGAAAATGTTGCCCAGATTGTAGAGCAGGTTGTTGAGGAAGTTGAACAGGATGTTCAGACTGATGAACGTATTTCTGGTGAGCAAGAGACTCCAATTGACTTGAATGTAGAGGCTGGTGAACAGCTTAATGTAGAGACTGGTGAACAGCCTGGTGAACAGACAGTTGGGATGGCTCCAGAATGGGATGATGTAGATTCCCCAATGTCTGAAGGTTTTGATGCAAACTTGAATTTTCTGGGTGAAGATGTACAAGAAGAAGAAAGTCTACCAGAAATGCCACCACCTCCACCAGAAATGCCACCACCACAATCAAACATGCCACCACCACCACTACCTTCAATTCCAGAACACACTAAATACTTCACTCCAGCAACCACTCAACCTTCACAATCTCAACTTCCACCTCGTGCGCCGGAGTCACCAGTTGCAACATCTGAAGCTGCAACTGAAGAGGACTGGGCACAAGTTCCTCTAATGACCAGATTACCTTCAACTCTTGAACCTCCCAGTGGTCTCTCCACTTCATCTTCTGCCGAGGTCCAAGGCCTTTTAAGTAAGGTGGCGGACCTGGAGAGATCACTCCAGACTTCATCTCAGGTTATTTCAGACTTCAAATCTTTATTATCAAATAACCTTGCTTCTGAGATGAATGTCTTTGCTGGGAATGAGAAGCTGGTTTATGAGAAGCTTGATGAACTGGTACTAGCCACAAACAACAACACTGAAAAGATCAAAATGGCAGTCCAAGGATTAGAGACTAGGCTGGTTAGTTCTGTTCAGACTGCAGTCACTGGTGAACTGGCAGGTCTGAAAGAAGATGTTCAGAATTTGGTTTTTAGGGTCAGTTCTCTGGAGAGTAGACCCACACTAGACCAGGGTGCAGTTGTTAGCACAATAAGTGATGCATGTACAAGGAAGTTCAGAAACAATATGCTGAAAGAAATATGTGAAGAAGTTTCTGAGACTGTTCTTCGTAGCATTCATGATGGGTGTTACCCCAAGTAGACAAGTTACTAGATGAGAAGTTGCCAAAACACTTGCCTAAAGCTGTTGCAAATGTTCAGAAGGAAGTGCAGGTACTTAAGAAAGTTGTGACTGAAACAACTCCAGTAGCAGGTACAACATTTGGTGCACTGGACAGACTTATGCTTGAAGAATTATGGAATGATCTCAAGTCAAGGACTGGTGATCATTCCAAGGGGGAAAAGTCGTCTGGTGACCAAACACTGAAGAAATTGTCACAAAGAGCATATGGCACTGAAGCCGGGCTAAATGAAGGAGCTACTGGTACTGAAGCCAGTGAGCCCCAGTTTGAGTCCTTCCCAGATATTCCATTTACTTTGAAGTCAGTTAAGGGAAAACAACAAATGGAATCTGGAGAGGAAGAGCAAACTGTTGAAGATGCTGATGATGAAACATCCAAGAAACTTGAACAAGAATGCATCATGATAGAGATTTTCAAAAGAAATCAAAAAGATGAACTGCATGGCCCATCAAAGGGAGATGGCAACTATGGGTACTCTGGATTCTTACAATGCTGGCAGGTTAGGCATTAATATTGAAGTGTATAAAAAGATGAAGGATGACCCCAGAGTTCATCAATGTTTGAGTTTATTGGATGATGTTCATGTACGCTCTTTCTACGCCGAAGAAGAACAAGTCTATGATTCTATAATTTATGGCGTGAGTGTACCAGAACTCATCAGACAAAGAAAGGATGAACTGGTAAGCCTCCAGAAAAAGATCAGAAAGAACGTTGGTGCTCTGGAGATAGAGTACAGGAAGCGACTTACTGGCTTAGCAAAATTGACTGCCAGACAAATCAAAGCAATCAAAGATGCTGATGTAAGCAATTTCATTCCCCTGGACACTTCTCAAAAAATCAATCGTCAAGAACTCCAATCTGCTGTAGAGCAAAGGAGAGTGTCCAAGGAAACTGAATCATTGATCCTGTTGGGATTTTTGGGTTTTTATCAAAGTAATATTATCCTTATAATATTAAAACGCAGCGGAAAATTGAACCATTTCAATGTATGTATATAGTTAAAAACCAAGTTTTAACTTTTAAAAGAAAACCCAAACAATAAGGATCCATGTATATGAATAACATACATACAAAATAACAACCATAGGGTGTTTAGAAGACTACCTTCTTCCAAGCTTATGAAATGGTTGATATGAAGGTAGTGATGATCTTGAAGTGGCAAGTCTTCAACCTAGAAGAACCTCAAGCTAGTATACCCCAAGCTTCCAACAAACACCCAAATATGCTAGGATTTAAACTTGAAAACCCTTCCCTTTTTCTTCCCCTTGGCCGAAAATGATAAGAGGAAAAGGAAGAGAGAAATTGCTTCTTTTGTATGAGAGAAAAGAAGTCTTACAAAATTGCATGTAAGAATTGCTAGTTACTATGTTTTTGTGTGTTGTCTTCCATGCATCACTCCATGTGTTATATGTTGAACAAAACAACACACAAAATGCACATGGGGGGGGGGGGGCCCAACCAAGTGTAACAATCAATTTTGTTGCAAATTTTATAAAACCATAACTTGTACATTTTATATATAGAATTGCAACATAACTTGTTACATATCTTATGTAACATATTACATATTATACACAACACACATAAATGTTTATTTTGCCAAATAAACATATTCACATTTCTCTCAAAATAAATCATCCATATAATTTATTTACATTTCTCAAGTGCAATTATTTAGAAAACCACTTTCTAAATGTTTCAAGTATTGATATTTATTTAAAGATCAAATCATTTAAATAAATACCATTAGTGTTTGTCTAGCTTGTTATTGGGTATGACCCGACTTGGATCATCACGTACTAGCCACGTCAATTTAATATGTGTCTTGGGCAGACGAATTCCAACAATCTCCCACTTGCACAAGATTCATAGAAGATTGACGCAAGCAGCAAATACCACCTAACAACGGTTTGCTACCCCTAATACGTATGACGTAGTGCCATTCAATAACATCATCCTCTTCAAGTCCCTTACTTGAAATGATTTAGGTGAATCGATCATTTATCCTTTTGTCACAGATGTCTTGTTAAATCCTAGAGACACAGAGTGATCATTCTCTATTGATTTAACTTTGTAGCAGCCTTAGACATCTTACTCTCAACGAATAAGAGGGACAAATTCCATCTCGACTACATACGTCTCTCACAATCACCTTATATCATACCTGAGCTTAGTCTTATGTACTGCCATGTTTCAGAACAGCGAAGAACTAAGTCAAAGTATAATATTCAGTGAATATCAAGACCCAATATGTATCTCAGGTCTGAGGACACAATGATATTCGCCTTTTAACTCAAGATTACTTATGATCAATCACAGAGATTCCATGTAGTAATGCTTGATTGCAGGTCAGTCCAATATTTGTATCCCACAAATATCTATGAACCTTGGTAGCAACACTTTGCTCTATATTCAAAACCTTTTGAATATCTACCAATCCAAGTTCATAATAATCTTACATTCATATTTGTTCCCACAAATATGATCGACTACGGACATTTAGAATAATTAACTTATTCATGGATTTAAACATGCAAAAATGGAACATAACACAATTTAAATGCATAATACCAATATTCATATAAATAGTGTTAATAAATACAAGTGTTCCGATATCCAAATACATAAAATAGATCAAATCCAATCACTAGAATATCGAAGTCCCATGGCACAAGTATGACTCTCATGCTTAGGCCTTTCAAGGAGCTTCGTGAGTGGGTCCGCAACATTTTGATCGGTGTGAACTTTGTGAATACATATCTTTCCCTTTTCAACTTCATCCCTTATGTAGTTGAATCTCCGCTCAATGTGCCTAGTCTTTTGATGTGCACGAGGTTCCTTGATTTGAGCAATCGCACCCTCGTTATCACAAAGAATTTCTAGGGGTTCTTGAATGGAAGGAACAACCCCTAGATCGGCAATGAATTTCTTCAACCATGCAGCTTCTTGTGCTGCTAAAGAAGCGGCGATGTATTCCGATTCTGTAGTGGACAATGCAACCACATCTTGCTTGAGCTTTTCCAAGAAACAGCTCCTCCATTTAGAATGAAGATATACCCCGATTGTGATCGAGAATCATCTCGATCAGTTTGGAAACTCGCATCCGTGTAACCCTTTACAACGAGTTCCTCCTCACCAGATCCATATATTAAGAACATATCTTTAGTGTTTCTAAGATATTTCAATATATATTTGACAGCCATCCAATGACTATCTCCTGGATTTTGCTGGTATCTACTTGTCATGCTTAAAGCGCATGACACGTCCGGTCTCGTGCATATCATAGCATACATGATGGATCCTATAGCAGATGCATATGGGATTCCACTCATTCTCTCTTGCTCAACTTTTGAGCTAGGAGATTGAGAAGTACTCAATATAGTTCCTCTTTGAATAGGCACCAAACCCTTTTTGGAATTTTCCATCTTGAACCTTTTCAAGATCTTGTCTATGTATGCACTTTGATTCAAACCTATTAAGCGCCTTGATATATCCCTATAGATCCTTATTCCCAAAATATAGGCGGCTTCACCAAGATCCTTAATGGAAAAGCAACTTCCAAGCCAGGCTTTACACCTTCCAAGGTTGGAATGTCATTTCCAAATAGTAGAATGTCATCGACATATAATACTAGAAAAGTAAATGATGCTCCCACTAGCCTTCTTATACACACAAGCTTCATCGGCGTTTTTGATGAAGCCAAATTTCTTGACTTCTTCATCAAAACAACGATTCCAGCTTCTTGATGCTTGTTTCAACCATAGATTGATTTCTTTAACTTGCATACTTTATTAGGATGTTTAGGATCGACAAAACCTTCAGGCTGATCCATATAGACATCTTCCTCAAGATATCCATTTAAAAAAGCGGTTTTGACATCCATTTGCCATATCTCATAGTCATAATGTGCGGCTATGGCAAATAATATCCTAATAGACTTTAGCATTGCCACAGGCGAAAAAGTTTCATCATAATCGACCCCTCGAGTTTGAGTGAAACCTTTTGCTACAAGTCTAGCTTTATAAGTACTCAAGTTTCCATGCATATCGTGTTTCAACTTGAACACCCACTTACTTCCAACTACTTTGGAATTAGGAGGTTCAACAACCAATTCCCAAACTTGGTTGTCATACATGGATTGCATCTCAGCGTTCATGGCCTCTAGCCATTTGTCCGAATCTGATTTGGACATAGCATCATGGTAGGTGGTAGGTTCATCAGAAACTACCATGTAGCATTCATCCACGAGAAATCCATATCTCTCAGGTGGATAAGTAGCTCTACCAGATCTACGAACGTTTTGTGTGTCTTGATCAACCCTTTGATCATCTTCAACATCCTTTTGTTGAATGCTAGTGTCACCCAAGTGTGTATCTGTCAGTGGTTCTTGATCTTCTTCAAGTTCCACTGTTCTGGAACTAGTTCCTTCCATAAGGAATTTAGTTTCCAAGAACTCAGCCTTTCGAGCAACAAATACATTTTGCTCATTAGGATTGTAGAAATAATATCCCAAATCATCTTTGGGATATCCTACAAAGATACACTTAGTGGATCGGGGCTCTAATTTGTTTGAGGCATCATGTCTTACATAAGCCTCACAACCCCATACCTTTAAATATGATAAAGATGGAACTCTTCCATGCCATATTTCAAAAGGTGTTTTCTCCACTTTCTTGGTGGGAGCCATATTTAAAATTCGGGCAGCAGAGATTATGGCATATCCCCAAAATGATAGAGGTAGTGAGCTTTTACTCATCATGGAACGAACCATATCTAATAGAGTTCGATTCCTCCTTTCAGACACACCATTATGTTGTGGTGTTCCAGGTGGAGTTAGTTGTGAGATAATCCCACAACTTCTAAGATGATCTTGAAAAACATCACTTAGGTATTCACCTCCTCTATCAGAACGAAGAATTTTTATTGTCTTACTGAGTTGGTTTTCTACTTCATTCTTGAAAATTTTGAACATTTCAAAAGCTTCACTCTTATGTTTTAATAAGTATACATAACCGTAACGACTATAGTCATCGGTGAATGTAATGAAGTATCTTTCACCATTCCTAGTCATTGGCTTAAAAGGACCACATACATCCGAATGTATGATACCTAATAAATCTTTTGCCCTTTCATTAGTGCCTTTGAAAGGAGCTTTAGTCATCTTGCCTTGTAAACAAGATTCACATACATTAAATGAATCATTTGATTTTGTTTTCAAAAGACCATTCTTTTGAAGTGTTAGTATGCGATTCTTATTTATATGGCCAAGACGACAATGCCAAATATAGGTTTCACTTAAATCTAATTTAAGTTTCTTGGTGGTAGCTTGGTACATTGAGTTATCATATGTTTGGTTTTCATGAACTAATTCATAAATACCATTTAAAGGCACAGCTTTAAAATAAAATACATCATTCAAAGAAACATGGATATCATTGTTAACAAAATTAAAATCATATCCAACATGTCTTAAACGGGAAACAGAAATAATACTCCTAGTCAAACTAGGTGCATACAAAACATTGTTCAATACAATTTCCAAACCATTTGGAAGTTTCAAAAGATAGTCTCCTTGGGCTTCAACATGCACCAATGCACCATTGCCCATAAAGAGACTAATGTCTCCCTTCTTGATGTGCTTCTTTCTTATGAACCCCTGTAACATATTACAAATATGAGTTCCACATCCGGTATCCAATACCCATATGTAAGAAAAAAACAGTATTAAGCTCAATATATATCATAAATATTGTACCTGAGGTTTGCCCTGCATCCCTCTTAGCTTTTAACTCTTTGAGATAGGTTGGACAATTACGTTTCCAATGTCCTACCTCCCCACACCACCACCCCCCCACCCCCACCCCACACCCACCACCCCCCCTACCTCCCCACACTCAAAGCATGGGTCATTGACAGCAACCTTTTGCTTCTTCGCCTTTTGGGTATCCATTTTTCCCTTTCCTTTGCCTTTAAAATTCCCTTTGTTGTTACCCCTTCCCTTAGCAACATTTGCCTTGGGTCCGGAGTAAGCCCTTTTCTTTCCGCCTTCATTGATCATGAGAACGGGTTGAACTTTTCCTCCCATACTAGCCTCGGCCGTTTTGAGCATTCCATGGAGCTCGGAAACGGTCTTGTCCCATCCGTTCATGTTATAATTTAACACGAAAGTTTCAAATCTCTTAGATAATGAGTTAAGGATCATATCCGTAGCTAACTCATTTGAGACGGGACAATTAAGCCTTTCGAGGCGATCAATGTAGCTTTTCATTTTAAGAACATATGTTGAGACGGGTTGTGAATCATCCATGCGACATGCATGAAGCGCTCGAACCGTTTCGAAGCGTTCAACCCTCGCCTTTTGTTGGAACATTTCCTTGAGTGGGTAATCATGTCGTATGCCCCATGGTGCTCGAACTCCTTTTGGAGTTCGGGAGTCATACTCGCTAGCATTATGCAACTAACTTGCACGGAGTCCTCGACATATTTAGCCCAATCATTATAGGCCTCAACATCAGTTTCTTCGGGCTCATCAGGAATAGGATCGTCTAAAATATAGGATTTCTTTTCGTGCCTGAGAACAATTCTCAAGTTACAAAACCAATCCACAAAGTTATTTTGATTAAGACGATCCTTTTCAAGGATGGATCTTAGTGAAAAGTTATGGACGTTAGGGTTGGGGTTTATTGCATTGTTAGCGGCCATCTACAAGATTAACAAAGTTCTTTATTAGTATTTTCGATATCAAATATAAATTTTAATTGTTAATACCCTTTTATGTCCCATGGACAATTAATAATTAAAACCTAGAATCCAACGTTACATTTAAATGATGGTTAGGTGACCTTTATCCCATGATCTAAATTAACAAGGTAGTCAACGTTTGACAATTGCAACACTTTGCAATTTCTAGTGGTATGGGACCGGTTTAATATCTTATATTAAGTTGGCATGTTTAATCCCATCAACGCCTTTGGTTACCATGCTTCGGTGACCCTAATCACATGGCTTCCAAATCAAGTTGTCCTACTTATACACACATGTAAATTTACTATACTAGTGGTTAGGTGACCTTTATCCCATAAGTACAATAAATTTACCTTAACTTATAAGTTCCCTCAAAGTAGTTAGGTGACCTTTATCCTACAAAGAGTTCCCAAATAATTAAGTGTTGTATAAAAGGATGGCGTTTAACTTGTTTTTAAAGGGTCGTTTGAGTTTTTATATTCTAGTTAAAAACTATGTACCATAATGAATTTTGAAATCCAAATTTCAAGGTTCTTTTATAAAATCCACTTTTATAATTGCGACCATTAACTTTTAATAAAACCCATTTTATTTTACCAAGTTAATGTCAATATTAAAACCAATTTTAATCTTTATGTGTGTCTTTTGTTGGTTTTTAAGCATCCACATGACAAAATAATAAACAACCAAACAAACAAGACAAACATAATAATAAGTGCACAACATTAGCCAACTATTTTGACCACACTTGTTAGCCGAAACAAGTGGGTCAAAAGGTCTCATCCTAAGGGACAAAGTAACACAAAATTTTGTGTTAGTTGAGCTCCCACTTGATCTTGCATCCAAATGCTTCAAGTAACCTTTTGTGATGTGATTTGTACAAATTTCTTCATTTTGATAACCCACTGCGCCGCAGTGGGTCTAATACACTCCCACTGCGCCGCAGTGGGAAGTCACTGGTCTTCGGCTGCATTATCCCCCACTGCGCCGCAGTGGGTTTGACATACTCCCACTGCGCCGCAGTGGGAACTCACGGGTCTTTTCATTAGGCCTCCAACTTTTAGCCCCAAACCTTTTGATGCCTTCTTGGAGATTACATTTATTAGAAAAAATGCAACTAATCTACTTATTACATACCAAATGAAATAAATAGATTACATAACCAAATGAATGAATAAAATCCTATTTAACTATTACAACCATTGAATAATTAAATAAATACAAACACATCCACACATCACAAACATTCACAAGGTCTCTTGGCTAAGTTGTGACACTAAAATACACAAGAAAAAAAGGAACCTCCTTTTGTGTATTAGTTTCGGCCATAACCAAAATGGCCAAAACATTGGATTTTGTCCAAACAAAATATCAACTTTTGATGTATGTATCCATATAACCGGCTCTGATACCATTGTTGGGATTTTTGGGTTTTTATCAAAGTAATATTATCCTTATAATATTAAAACGCAGCGGAAAATTGAACCATTTCAATGTATGTATATAGTTAAAAACCAAGTTTTAACTTTTAAAAGAAAACCCAAACAATAAGGATCCATGTATATGAATAACATACATACAAAATAACAACCATAGGGTGTTTAGAAGACTACCTTCTTCCAAGCTTATGAAATGGTTGATATGAAGGTAGTGATGATCTTGAAGTGGCAAGTCTTCAACCTAGAAGAACCTCAAGCTAGTATACCCCAAGCTTCCAACAAACACCCAAATATGCTAGGATTTAAACTTGAAAACCCTTCCCTTTTTCTTCCCCTTGGCCGAAAATGATAAGAGGAAAAGGAAGAGAGAAATTGCTTCTTTTGTATGAGAGAAAAGAAGTCTTACAAATGCATGTAAGAATTGCTAGTTACTATGTTTTTGTGTGTTGTCTTCCATGCATCACTCCATGTGTTATATGTTGAACAAAACAACACACAAAATGCACATGGGGGGGGGGCGGCCCCAACAAGTGTAACAATCAATTTTGTTGCAAATTTTATAAAACCATAACTTGTACATTTTATATATAGAATTGCAACATAACTTGTTACATATCTTATGTAACATATTACATATTATACACAACACACATAAATGTTTATTTTGCCAAATAAACATATTCACATTTCTCTCAAAATAAATCATCCATATAATTTATTTACATTTCTCAAGTGCAATTATTTAGAAAACCACTTTCTAAATGTTTCAAGTATTGATATTTATTTAAAGATCAAATCATTTAAATAAATACCATTAGTGTTTGTCTAGCTTGTTATTGGGTATGACCCGACTTGGATCATCACGTACTAGCCACGTCAATTTAATATGTGTCTTGGGCAGACGAATTCCAACAGATCCAGCAAGCCAAGCTGAAAGAAAAATACAATGAGATGTTGAATTTCAGGGCTGATGCCAGAAGGATCACTGGTGCTGAAATCAAATTGGCTGAAGATCATGAAGGCATGTCTAAGTTTGAAGTAAAGTTGACCAGGGAGGGTAACTTTACTGATGAGAGGAAAAGTACTTCAGTCCAAGCATTTGGATGGAGTGAACTGAAAGAAATCGCTTTAACGTTCAGGGGGAAGACAAATGTGTCGACTGATGTTAAAGCATTTCTGAAAAGAATTGAAAAGGTATGGAGAAGAAAGCAACAAATGGAAGTTGCAATGGGCATAAGATCACCAGAATCAATACCATCTTCTCCATCACCAAAGAGAAAGGCTACTGAAGATGCTCCAGGACACACATCAAAAAGAAGGGCCTGACTCTTATCATTTACTTGTTGTAAATTTATTGTTTTATGAAACTTGTATACTATTTATCAGTTGATGTATGTAATAATAGTTGCAATTTTGATTCATATAAGTAAATGATCAGATTTAGTCTAAGTTAGAACTTAAATGATGAAACTGAAAACACTCATGATCTATAAAGTGTTTTCCAGTAACTTAGATTTTTAGACTAAGTCAAAACTTGTGTTTTTCAAGCATACAAAATGTATAGATTCAAGCTTGAAAAACACTTGCATTATTTCTAAACAAATAGGGGGAATTTGTTAGGTCCAGATTTAGTCCAGATTTAGTCCAGATTTACTGGACTCGCTCCAGACTCGACTACTGGAGCCTTACTGAAGATCTGTCCAGAAACGTGTTCTACTGGACCTACTCCAGACTTGGAATCTGGAGTCCCTTTGAAGATTTGTCCAGAAATAATGGAAGACCAGTGAGCAAATACTTGTATAGGAAATATGGAGTATTCTCCAGATTAGCTCACTGGACTTCACCCCAGTCCAGATCAACTCTACTGAAGACATTCTCACTGAAGTCAAAGACTGAAGTCAGAATAAAGAAGACTTACAAATGGCGGAGTCCACTGGAAGTCTTACCAGATCTGTACACTAGAGGATTGTCAGTGTTCTAGACCCTACAAGTCTGAACACTGATATCGAGGATTGACTTTTCCCTTTACACACTTTCCAAAGAACAATCCACTTGTTCTTTACCAAAGTATACGTGTGTAAAGGTGGTTGGATAAAAGGATACAAAGTCATTTGATGTGACTTTATCCTTATTCCTTATCCAATTCATTTAATGTTCTTGTCGGATCATTAAATGCATGTAACCAGATT
Organism: Erigeron breviscapus; assembly: GCA_034093135.1. Lineage (NCBI taxonomy): Eukaryota > Viridiplantae > Streptophyta > Magnoliopsida > Asterales > Asteraceae > Erigeron > Erigeron breviscapus. The sequence goes on along the minus strand of CM067168.1, from coordinate 124,439,998 downwards.
TGTACGGCACAAAATTCACTGGTGAATTTTGTTGCCTATAAATACAAAGTCATTTCCTTGAGAAAAATACTTTTAAGCATACACTTTGCATGAAAGTGAATTTGTCTAAATACTCTCGATCTTAAACAGGGATACTTCACAACTTTAAGTATCTCGATCCAAAAGAGTTATTTGACAAATATAGATCATTTGTAATTCATAGGTTGTTAGGATACATATTTATTTGTATTATCTTGATTCCGCACAACCTTGTATTTTATTTAACATCATAAATAAAATACACAATTGAAAAATACATTATGTTCCACTTTACTTGTTTATTGCTTTAAGTCTTGTATTACTTTGTTTATATATTCTTGCATTTATTTACAAGTAATACTAGTCCATTCTAGTGATTATTAGACTTGTTGTATTTTACACTTTCCTGGTTAACCATCGAACTTAAGGGACTCACAATTATAATGCAACTAACTCCTTTATTAAACCACACATGATTTGCATCATTAAAACAAACGTTATTTCGACATCAATTGACCCTCCAATGGTCTAGATCTGATTTCTAATGACTCATGTGATCAAAAAGACACAAAAATCAAAATCAATATACCTCTATTACCTGAAGATCACAATGGGGATGCAAAATACTCGATCAATCACTCCTAAATCACACGTTTGGAGGATTTTCGGCTTAGAATTTTGATAGGGGGTCAAAGGGGTGGCTAGGGCTTGAGAGAAAAGTAATATTTCTGCAAATGATGAACTAATGGCTCCCTCCAAGACCCTAAACCCGTTTTTGACTTTCACACATGTCAAAATTGGTCCCTAAGCTTCATAAAGTCATATTTCTTGCCCAAAACACCTCTATGGACTATATACAACTCAATAAACACTTTGAACACCTCAAAAAGGCATTTAACTACATCTTAACCACATTACTACATCAATCAATAAGACATTCAAGTCCCACACGCATAACACATTAACTACATATAAGCATAAAATCTATCAAAGACTTAACGACACGTTATGTTGACTTAACGACCCTAGTCAACCGTTAAATAAAAGGATTGGGATGTTACAGCTGTCATACATCGGTTGTTGTTATTAGTCAATTCTTCATAGCAATTGTGACTCTCCACCCACTTTGTGATCTGAAACAATCCTAACCTGTTTCTGGTAGATCCAACTACAACCCACCTACACGGAACCCGGTCAATAACACCACGATAATTCTTCCCCCTGGTCATGCACTGTGCTTTCCAAAACTGTGGCCTCGTATCTTGAACAGTTAGTTCTCTGTTTTCTCTTATGTTCCAAAGCCTTACAGCGTATACAAGTTCCGCCTTGCTTTGAAAAAACATTCCTTTTTCTATCACATTTCTTTCTTTCGACCAAAAGACCACATCTTCTTGAACTTCATTGAATGGCATTAGACGATCTTCATCATCATCGTCAAGATTAAGATGTTGTTGCTGCTCCAAAGGACCTTGTACATGTGCTCCTTCATCATCTTCATCTCCAGATACATCCCCATCAACGCTATATCCGTCGATGGTATCATCACTTGTATAAGGTGCCTCATCACTAGATCCATTAACCAATGGTGCAATTTCATCATCTTCAACATGTTCATCGTCTTCATTGTCTTCATCATCGTCATTGTCCTCATCATCGTCATTGTCTTCATCATCGTCATTGTCTTCATCATCTTCGTTATCTAGTGACTGGTTACCCGCTTGAAAAAAACATTGACTTTGAGTCAAGCTTAACAGGTTTGTAAAAGTAGGCTCGAACTTCACTTCAAATTGCGCTTCACCCAGATGATAAATCATTGCCAAAGTATTATCATCCGTAATTAAATTTCTAAAAGGAACATTCTTAAATTCATACCATAAATATAATTGCAATCTGAAAGCTTGTTTTAAAACACCAAAACAACTATAAGTGGCATCACAAATTTCAGCATAACTCATTACGTGAAAAAGAGGAAAACTTCTTCTTTTTGATGGATCTGCATTTTGAAGAATCCCATTTACGAATGATACACAATCATCCCATATTAACTGAACCACAATTGAGTTGAATGATGAAGATGCCATTTTTTTTGTATAAATATAGTTTATGAAAGTATTTATGAAAGTGTTGGAATACTGATATATATATAGATAAATGGTTTACAGATAAATGTACTATATATAGATAAATGGTTTACATGTTCAATTAGGGTTTCACCACAATTTGACACGTGTTAGGGTTCGGCCGAACCCGGTATTGCAAACACCGGGTTCAAGCTAGTTGATCTCCTCCACTGTTCCAGTCAATATTCGTCTGCAACATGTCACATCACTCTGAAACCGGTAATTGAAATACCGGTTTCGAGCAACTTTTTCTGAAACCGGTAATGGAAATACCGGGTTCGGGTCAAAATTTTGAAACCGGTATTTCTATTACCGGATTACCCACTTCCACAAAAAAAAAAATCGAAAACTTGTTTGACAAAACACCCTTGAAATACGACCGTTTCAAAAAAAAATTCTTGAAACTCCCTCAATTCGTAAAGCTGTACTTAGAATATTTAAAAGCAACTATGATTTAATTCTTATATGTAAAGTTAGGAGAGAGGTAACTTCTGTATTTTTGATGAAAACAAATAAGATATACACTAGTTGCTTCGATCAATTCACATCTGCATAGGAATTATTTGAGATAAATATTTTGATTGGTTATGTTTTAAGAAAAGCTTATTAATTAACAATAATGTCTATTGGATACAGCAGGTTCAAGAACAGAAACAAGTGCTTGTTGTTTTGTTGGAACAATTGGTTTCTCAAACCATATATATCTGGTGCAGATTCCCTTAACTTGGATCTGGAATTGTTATCATATTGAAAGTTGGAATAATATAATTATCCACGTCATTAGCCACATATGTAGAAATATACATGTCAGCATGCCATGTAGGTAATTAATATAATTAAAATTAAGTGCTAACCGACTACCTGTTCAGTCGGTCACTTGTTACATAACTTAACCCAAAATACAAAAATACATACATCACATAGCTAGTTTAGTAGTTCACTACATCACATAACCATTTGGTCATAGTTGGTTACACTCTGATGCCATTATCCCTATTCTTTTTTGGCTTGCTTTAATTGCTTGCTTGAGTTGCGTTGTTGGGATCGCCAACCATGGTTATATATTACTCGTATATATTGTTACATTGTGTGTTATATATGTATTTTTGATTTTTTAGTTCGAATTTAGAGATCAACTACAAGTATTGGACTCAAACTATCGAATATTTAATTTTTGATAAAGGAAATAATACATCATCCTAAAAAATAGCCTAACCATCTTCTTAATAATTTGATCATGACATGTGTACAAATCAATGGATAAAATTAGGCAAAAAAATAAGTGAATTACACATGTCATGTTTTAAGGTTATTACGAGGATTATTAGGCTATTTTTTAAAAGGATTTATCATTTTCCTTTTGATAATATATTAAGTTAATCAACTTATATATTGTTTTTAAATACATCACGTAGGGGGTAAATGGGTGGGAACTCTCTGGTTCCATGTACCGTTTTGGTACCCAGAGCGCACACCGCATAGAACTCATGTCCGGTGACTCACCATTCTCACACATGGGTCACTAAATATAGTTTCTCCTCTTGCCTTTGGCAAGATTTGAACATGTGACTTGCAGCCTTCATCTGTGGGCCCATGTGGTCACACGGTGGCGTTACCAGTTGATCTATGATCAATTGGTACATCACGTATGTAAAACTAAAATAAATTTAAATATAGAAGTGTTTAACTCTTACTAGCCGAGTCACGTTCTCGTCACGAATCAAAAAATCATATTCTCCAGTAGAGTCAAAAGTACGAGTCGATAGCTATGGCTATAATTCGTATAGCAAGGGGTTATTGTACAACATATCTAAAGAAGCCCCTCTAGCTAAGATCAAGATGGATAACGTTGTTTTCAACTTTACTAATAAAATTAGATACATTTTGACCATTGGATTTAAATTGATGATCAAATTTATAAAAACATCTTTTAATCTTAATCCTTGGTTTTAATATGATGGTTAAATTTCTCAATTTAATAAGTTTAAGTTGAAAATAACTTTAGAACATTTTAATCCGATTAATATTTATGCACCCAACTCACGGTGACAAATTACATCATATCAATACAAATTAATATTTTAGATATCATTAAGATTACTTATAAAGATATTTTGTGGTTTGTATATTAATAAAAGCTTAAAGGGTATATTTTTTATCCATACTATTTACAAAAATATAGTATAACTTTTTTAAACATATATACTTTTAAATTGATATGTCTTGTAAACTATTGTGAAATATCATAAAAAGTCGATTTATCTACCAATATATATATAACAAAGTCCTAAATTCATTTATAAACAAATAAAAGCTTAAAGGGTATATTTTTTATCCATACTATTTACAAAAATATAGTATAACTTTTTTAAACATATATACTTTTAAATTGATATGTCTTGTAAACTATTGTGAAATATCATAAAAAGTCGATTTATCTACCAATATATATATAACAAAGTCCTAAATTCATTTATAAACAAATAGGAACCATTGGATGAACTCCATCTTTGATTTAAAACCATTAGATCAAATTTAATGATTTTATCTTTATTAAATGACAATATTAATACTTATACTTTATATGATTAGACAAAAAATACCCTCTTAATTATTATAAGCTACCTTAAACTACCCCTTTACCCATATTTTTATTAGGAAAAAAACAAATTTCTTCTTGCCTAAAAAAAATGTATTTACGTGAGACCAAATCTAGATGTCTCCTAATTTAATAAAGATTTAATGTATAATTTGTTTACATCTTCTTTTCTTTCTCTACCGTGATCTTTTATTTTTGTTCTTATTTTTATATATTTCTTTACTAATTATTTTGTAATCATATGGTTATTATATTAGATTTATTTTTATTTTATTATTATCCATAAATAATAACTATTATAATATAATATGTGTGATAAGTTGATAACTATACCATTAGCTTTTCGTCTTTCCTTAAAGAAACTTTATATTAACTTTTCATATACATATATTGCAACACATTGAAGATCAACTTTACGTATTTTTAGAGGGTGTTTGGGATAACGTTGTAAAATGATTATCTGGTTATTACGTTTGTAAAATACAAATAATCTAAAAAAGTGGTTATTTGCTATAAAAACACAGTTTTGGAGAAGCATGTACATGCATGCTTTTTTGTAACATCCCAAACTTTTCGAGTTTGACTTATTGACTTGACCGTTAGTCAACGTTAGGTTCGTTAAGTTTATGTGCCCTAAATAGGATTATGTTATTAAATGCTTATGCGTTTAATATAATATGATTAAAGTATGTTAAATGAAAGTAATTAAAGGAAAGTCATGAAAGTTAAGTGCTCGTTAAGTCGTTAAGTGTTCCGGTGAGAAAGTTAAGCCAACAAAGTAACGTTTAAAGAGTCGAGGGGCTTAAGATGGAATTTATTAAGGATGGCCAGGGGTTGTATGACAATTAGGCTACCCTAATTGTCATTCTCCAGATCTGGAGTGTGTGAGAAAAACCCCCAAGCAGCCCCCTTCCCTTCTCCAAGCAAGTTTCTCTCAAGATCCAATTGTTTCGGGCCGATTCGATCAAGTTTTGTTTAGATCTTGGATCCTCTAAGTCATCTACAGGTAATATAGGTAATATTATCTTTGAAATCTGATCTTATGAGTCTTAGTTGAGTTTTCAATCCAGGCCATGGGGTTTGGGTTGGGTTATTTGATTAAACGTTTACCGATTTCATGTTATTCGGTTGATTGAATGGTTGATTCATGTGGTAAAGGATTAAAGGATCAATTGATTGATTTGAGTCATCAAAAGTATCATTAAAAAAGGTCAATTTTATGTCCCCAGGTCGGGCTAAGGGTTTGAGATCGAATGGGTATCGTTTGGAACAAGTTGAAAATTGAGTTGCTGGTCTGCACCCCAGGTGCGGCGCACCATAGCCCAGTTTTGGGAATTTGATTTTCTTAAGAAGCCCGATATGTGACGCACCAAAGGGTAGGTGCGGCGCACCATAGCCCAGTTTTGGGAATTTGATTTTCTTAAGAAGCCCGATATGTGACGCACCAAAGGGTAGGTGCGGCGCACCTATAGGTGATCTGAAATTTCTGAAGGGTTGGTGCGACGCACCACTTGGCAGGTGCGGCGCACCACATGCCCAGATTTCACAAAACGTTTCGTTTAGCTTATATTTCGATCTTATACTCGTTCTAGGTTGTCGGGAGCACTTAGCAAGCACTGTAAGACCTACGTAACTCATTGTTTAGCTGTACCCAGGTAAGATAACATCTTTTACCACATGAGGGACAACAAAATATAAGGTTTTCATAAGTTAACTTCCCCAAATGAATGTTTGTATATTTATATGTATTCGGGAATGAATGGGAGGTTACTATGGGAATGATTACGTTACCATTGATGATGAACGGTAAGCTTATGCATGCTACGATGAAATGATGATATGTTTATGTTATAAAATGATGTTATGATGAAATAAGAGAAATGATAAACTGAAATGTATAAGTTGTTAATACGATAATATGCTATGATGATATAAACGTATGATGCTATGATGCGATATATGACATGATGACGCATTGTTATGATGTTATGCTTATGAAATGATATGATGACGCATTGTTATGACGTTATGCTTATGAAATGATATGACGATACGTTGCTATCACTTTAAGATGATATGATGCTTATATGACATGATGATACGATGCTATGATGATACGTTGACATGGATCTTTTATGATATGATGATGTGATGTTAATATGCGATGACGATATGTTGATGCATATATGTCTTATGATTGATTGCATGGCTTGAACACCTAGTCACTAGACTTCTATAGGTTTGCGATGACACGTGCACGATTAAGGGCCCTAAAGTAAAGAAAGATGGATGTGATTAGTTTAGGTGAAAGTGTAGCCTAAGCTAATAAAAAGTAAAGAAAGATACACGTGGTTAGTTTAGGTGAAAGTGTAGCCTAAACTAATATAATAAAGAAGTCTCGGGCATATGTAAAGTCTTGTGTTAAGCTTAACCCATGCTAGTTCTTCGGAGCTAGTGTGTACGTGGTCACGTGGTGTGGGAATCTAGATACCTCCCCGTGGCATAGTTATGTATGAGTGTATCCGGTTGGAGTAACTAACCACTATACGCGCAAAGTTCAAACGGTATGCTCAGTTGGATTGACTTTGTCTTTCCTTAACGACGACGATGGACCACCGTAAGGTCTACCCATCTAGTCGGGTGTGAGGACTCCATGTAAGGTTTTATGACCGCCTACACACAACCCCACATCCCTAAGTATGTGTGGCTTATGTCACATAGCCTATGTCTAGGCAAAAGAAAAGAAAGATAAGAAAGATAAGAAAAGAAAAGAAAGTAAAGAAATGTAAGAAAAGAAAGACGAAACGTAAGGATCTATGATGTTAGGCACATTTAGGATTACGATGAATTCCTAATGTGTTAATTTATGCATGTTTCTTTAATGTTGATGATATGTTCTTGTTGACGTGTGATAGGATAGACACCATAGTAGTGTGGTGATCTTAACGTGCTATGCCTAATATGTGATATTAACGATTATGAAAGGTTTTTGTTAATATATAAAGAATTGGCAACGTTTTCTTAAACTCATGTTATCTTACTTAGCTTTTAAAGCTAACACTTGCTCTTTTGAAAAACGTTGTTCCCTTAGGTTAAGCAGGTTGAGCTAGTGAAAGACTTAGCTTGGTGAGACGGGTAGTTTCTATGAAGAAGACATCTAGTTTCCCGCTTAGTCATTTATGTTAGCCTTGATGATTGGCTACTTTTAATATGACTTATGTATTGTTTTTATTGGCATTTATGTTGGTGACACATCTGGATTATCTTACACTATTTTAATGATATGAATGATGTAACACCACTTTTATAAATGAACTATCCATTAAGGGTTAGTTATGTTCTAAGGATTCTGTATTCCGCATTTCTAAACGCCGTTAGGCAAAAGTTTTTGAAAATCCAGATTTTAAAATGACGGGTGTTACAAGTTGGTATCAGAGAAATGGTTTAAGTGAACCAAGGACTATAGGTTGGCCATAGGAATTGGACTTAAACCGATAGATGACAAGATAGGCATAAGTAAGTATGCTTGGCCTTTGAGATGAAATGTTTTTAGGACGGGTTGGGATGAGTGAGAGTGTAGGATTAAGGCTTCATGTTCATTGATGTGTTTTATGTGTATACACTTGTTTGTGTAGCCCTTATTCCTCTGTTTCTCGCGCTCCCCGTCGCCAAACTAATCTATTGCTATGAAAGACGTCCTGTGAAAGGTAAGGTGTTAATTCTCTATTTGAATTTGATAAACTTGTGCTTTATATTACGTGAGAAATTGTTGAGATGCACAAAAGTTGAAGGATTTGGGTAAAAAGAAGACGATACACAAATGTGGTAACGAACGTGTGAGTGAAAGGATACGATTACAATTATGGTCCGGAACATAATTGCAAGCGTATCACGACACGAACGTGTTTGTATGGCCATGCTTGTGTTGACCGGTGTACAAAGTAATAAAGTTGGCGGATTTCTATGTATTGTATCCCTATTTGTTGAAAGTAAACACCGTGTTACAACTTTAGTGATGTTGATGCTGCAAGTGTGTGGAAACGTGTGAAGATCGGTGGAAAGTGATAGCCGGATTAAAAGTTTATGATGCTTATGATGGTAGTCAATGTCGTTGGGTCTACTAGTTTAAAAGACATGGATTCGAAGTTTGAAGAGTAGAGTTGATGTTGGATACTTAAAGGATTATAAGTAGGTGACGCATAGAAGGGTTACCGGACACACGAATGAAAGGATATAGTTACAATTCCGGTCGCGAATGTAATTGTAAATGTATCACGACATGTGTGTGTTTGTGAGACTGTGTCTGTGTTGATCCGAATGAAGTGAAGATGAGAATGATGGAATCACTTAATGGTATCATATTTAACCACGCGAAGAGTAGACACGGATGAATGAAATAAAGGAGGATGAAGTTGAGGCAAGTAAAGAAGTTAACACTACGGTTGATTTAACCTTTTAACCATGAAGCTCTTCTATTCTATGAACGCTATGATATGATGTGAAGCTACAATCAGGTTGTGAAGTGTTAACATTGTGCTTGGGTGTAAGGAAAACGTTTAGGTTTCGTTTGAAATTATTTTTACTGATGATAGATGATATGCGACGCATGAACCATCCATGCGGCGAATATTCTGGCCTGTTTTGGATTTATGACCCGTTTAATTTTGATTTCGCTACGGGACAATATGTGACGATCGGGACGAGTATCTTAAGGGCGAGGTAATTGCTATATCTCAAATTTTTGTGTAACGGTTGACTTGAGTCGTTAAGTCAACACCTTGCTACCGTTAAGTCTCTTAACGAGTTAATGCTTACGTGGGTTTAATATGCTATATGTGAGAGGCTTTAATGCCTTAAAGATATATACGTTTATGTGTTTAAGATGCCAAGATGTGTTTAATATGTCAATAGAATTCCCGGAGGACGATTTAAGCTATATATGTGTCGTATAGAAGTCTAGGGACCATTCTTGCCATTCCTGGAACTTCAAAACATGATTGGGAGTAATTAGGTAAGATTATTATCCCCTAATTCAGATTATTCATTCCTCCTAAGAACCCTAAACCGCTTTCTTTTTTGGAATGATCCTCGTGCGATTTCTTGCGTTTTTGGGTGGATTAAAGATCAATCGGTGCACGTAAACGATCCGTTTACCATCCTCCAAGGTAAAGAACGAAATCTTTGCAGAATATGAGTCATATCCATCCATATATTTTGCCCATACCTGGACTTGTTGGGTAATGATGGATAATAAACGTTTTGTTGTTAAATTAGAGATTTCGGGTCATTCGGCGAATGTTATTGCAATCGATGTGTGTCATGAGATTTCCTACAGGTATGAAGTTGTTTCTAGTGTCATTTTAATGTTCAAATAGAACCAATAAAGGTTTCGCATCTGGTCTTGAAGTTTGATATGGATTCGATTGCGTTTGTGAGTCAATTAAGGTCATTCGGGTGTCAAACCGATTGTAAAATGAGTATAATGAATCTACGAATCAAATGAAGATTTCATAATGATAACTATGTCATAATTTGATGTGTATGACCTGTTGGGGTCGTGGTGGCTTGACATGGATGTTAATGGAGGAAAATTGTTTGCAAAACAAAGAGTTTATTAGGTCTGAAAATTCAGTCATCTTGCAAAAATCATATCTTCCTCATATGAACGATTTAGGAGATACATCTTACATTTCTGAAAACCTCTATGTGTCCCCTAAATTCTGTATGAACAAAGTTTCCAGTGATTTTGCCCAGAAATATGCAAAAAACGTCGATCTCCAGAAGTGGTCAGGTTACGGACGAATTCTGCAGACTTGTATTGCAAACGTCATATCTTATTCATTAGAGCTCTTCAAGAGTCAAACCTTGCATTTTTGGAAAGGTATTTGAGTCTGCTACATTTGTTAAGAACTGAGTTTTGTCTCATCCGGTCATCTTACGACCCAAAAGTTGTACTTGAGGAGGCTTATGAACCGTGGTGACATGCTTATGTGGATGTCGCCTGAAATGTGATACGATCTAATATGATACGCGGTGTAGTAAGTCTTATACGTTGATGTGTGATAAGGGTTTAAAGCCAAGACCAGACACCGAAAGTTTTGTAGCCAAATAAAGTATTTAATGACCTTTTAACGGAAGTGTGAAGTCACGTTATCATGGACTAAGAGACGAAGTTGCGTGGGAAGTTAAAGGTAATGATATGACATGAGTAGTTGGCAGGAAAGTTGTTCAAGAATGCTTATCTCTTGGTGTGATATTACACTATTTCATTGGACAAGGAAGAAAGGATGTATGATAAAGAAGTGATCTTAAAGTGTGGAAGTTAATTGTTGAATGTTTCGAATCGAGACGGCCGTAAGGTAATTAATTCTTAAAGATGTTTGTCAAAGTATGAAAGAAATGGAGAACTCAAGTGATGCCTATCACCCTTAGATTGATGGGAAAGAGAAATGATGATTTAGAAACTTGGAACAGTCATATGATCGTGCGAAAGTGCGTTGAGATTTTCACATTCCATTGTTGAGTTCACATATAAGGACAACTACGATGTAAGTATGGAGGTCACTTCATGTTATGACCTGTTATTGAAAGGAAAGTTGTAGAGCCAAATGACATGAAAATAGCAGCTCATAAAGTTAAAAATTATTGAATGAGTGTTTTGTTTAGCTCAAGATTGACTGAAGGTTTTGTGGTGAGCAAAGAAAGCTTATACTGAACAAGTGAGTATAATGGTTTAACCATAAGACTCTATGGAGGGATATGTTATGCATCGAAAGCCATGGCGAGTCGACCCGTTGTTCAAATGAATTATGTGAGTTATGGTAGCAATTTAATAAGGATACCTGTATGAAGGGCTTAAACGCCAAATGAATAGCCTTCGCCAAATGTAATGTGGGTACTACTTATGAAGGTTGAAGAAATGAGTTGATTACTTGGTTTGATTTAAAGATTGAACCAAGAAATGACGAAACGGTTGAAATGGAAAAGTAAAGGTGGAAAAGACTATGTAAAACGCCGAATGAGTTTGGCTATGCTAAGTTAAAGAACAACTCAAGGAAATCCTGAAATGATATGATAAAGTTAAGGATACGGATAAGTTATTCATGTATGAGTGGCGAAATGATTCTGAGGACAGAATCCTCTTAAGGGGGAGGTAATTGTAACATCCCAAACTTTTCGAGTTTGACTTATTGACTTGACGTTAGTCAACGTTAGGTTCGTTAAGTTTATGTGCCCTAAATGGGATTATGTGATTAAATGCTTATGCGTTTAATATAATATGATTAAAGTATGTTAAATGAAAGTAATTAAAGGAAAGTCATGAAAGTTAAGTGCTCGTTAAGTCGTTAAGTGTTCCGGTGAGAAAGTTAAGCCAACAAAGTAACGTTTAAAGAGTCGAGGGGCTTAAGATGGAATTTATTAAGGATGGCCAGGGTTGTATGACAATTAGGCTACCCTAATTGTCATTCTCCAGATCTGGAGTGTGTGAGAAAAACCCCCAAGCAGCCCCCTTCCCTTCTCCAAGCAAGTTTCTCTCAAGATCCAATTGTTTCGGGCCGATTCGATCAAGTTTTGTTTAGATCTTGGATCCTCTAACGCACCAAGGGAGTGGTGCGGCGCACCATAGCCCAATTTTGGGAATTTGATTTTCTTAAGAAACCCGATATGCGACGCACCAAAGGGTAGGTGCGGCGCACCATAGCCCAGTTTTGGGAATTTGATTTTCTTAAGAAGCCCGATATGCGACGCACCAAAGGGTAGGTGCGGCGCACCATAGCCCAGTTTTGGGAATTTGATTTTCTTAAGAAGCCCGATATGCGACGCACCAAAGGGTAGGTGCGGCGCACCATAGCCCAATTTTGGGAATTTGATTTTCTTAAGAAGCCCGATATGCGACGCACCAAATGGTAGGTGCGGCGCACCATAGCCCAATTTTGGGAATTTGATTTTCTTAAGAAGCCCGATATGCGACGCACCAAATGGTAGGTGCGGCGCACCATAGCCCAGTTTTGGGAATTTGATTTTCTTAAGAAGCCCGATATGCGACGCACCAAAGGGTAGGTGCGGCGCACCATAGCCCAGTTTTGGGAATTTGATTTTCTTAAGAAGCCCGATATGCGACGCACCAAAGGGTAGGTGCGGCGCACCATAGCCCAATTTTGGGAATTTGATTTTCTTAAGAAGCCCGATATGCGACGCACCAAATGGTAGGTGCGGCGCACCATAGCCCAATTTTGGGAATTTGATTTTCTTAAGAAGCCCGATATGCGACGCACCAAGGGAGTGGTGCGGCGCACCATAGCCCAGTTTTGGGAATTTGATTTTCTTAAGAAGCCCGATATGCGACGCACCAAAGGGTAGGTGCGGCGCACCATAGCCCAGTTTTGGGAATTTGATTTTCTTAAGAAGCCCGATATGCGACGCACCAAAGGGTAGGTGCGGCGCACCATAGCCCAATTTTGGGAATTTGATTTTCTTAAGAAGCCCGATATGCGACGCACCAAATGGTAGGTGCGGCGCACCATAGCCCAATTTTGGGAATTTGATTTTCTTAAGAAGCCCGATATGCGGCGCACCAAGGGAGTGGTGCGGCGCACCATAGCCCAGTTTTGGGAATTTGATTTTCTTAAGAAGCCCGATATGCGACGCACCAAAGGGTAGGTGCGGCGCACCATAGCCCAGTTTTGGGAATTTGATTTTCTTAAGAAGCCCGATATGCGACGCACCAAAGGGTAGGTGCGGCGCACCATAGCCCAATTTTGGGAATTTGATTTTCTTAAGAAGCCCGATATGCGACGCACCAAATGGTAGGTGCGGCGCACCATAGCCCAATTTTGGGAATTTGATTTTCTTAAGAAGCCCGATATGCGGCGCACCAAGGGAGTGGTGCGGCGCACCATAGCCCAGTTTTGGGAATTTGATTTTCTTAAGAAGCCCGATATGCGACGCACCAAAGGGTAGGTGCGGCGCACCATAGCCCAGTTTTGGGAATTTGATTTTCTTAAGAAGCCCGATATGCGACGCACCAAAGGGTAGGTGCGGCGCACCATAGCCCAATTTTGGGAATTTGATTTTCTTAAGAAGCCCGATATGCGACGCACCAAATGGTAGGTGCGGCGCACCATAGCCCAATTTTGGGAATTTGATTTTCTTAAGAAGCCCGATATGCGACGCACCAAGGGAGTGGTGCGGCGCACCATAGCCCAGTTTTGGGAATTTGATTTTCTTAAGAAGCCCGATATGCGACGCACCAAAGGGTAGGTGCGGCGCACCATAGCCCAGTTTTGGGAATTTGATTTTCTTAAGAAGCCCGATATGCGACGCACCAAAGGGTAGGTGCGGCGCACCATAGCCCAATTTTGGGAATTTGATTTTCTTAAGAAGCCCGATATGCGACGCACCAAATGGTAGGTGCGGCGCACCATAGCCCAATTTTGGGAATTTGATTTTCTTAAGAAGCCCGATATGCGACGCACCAAGGGAGTGGTGCGGCGCACCATAGCCCAGTTTTGGGAATTTGATTTTCTTAAGAAGCCCGATATGCGACGCACCAAAGGGTAGGTGCGGCGCACCATAGCCCAATTTTGGGAATTTGATTTTCTTAAGAAGCCCGATATGCGACGCACCAAAGGGTAGGTGCGGCGCACCTATAGGTGATCTAAAATTTCTGAAGGGTTGGTGCGACGCACCACTTGGCAGGTGCGGCGCACCACATGCCCAGATTTCACAAAACGTTTCGTTTAGCTTATATTTCGATCTTATACTCGTTCTAGGTTGTCGGGAGCACTTAGCAAGCACTGTAAGACCTACGTAACTCATTGTTTAGCTGTACCCAGGTAAGATAACATCTTTTACCACATGAGGGACAACAAAATATAAGGTTTTCATAAGTTAACTTCCCCAAATGAATGTTTGTATGTTTATATGTATTCGGGAATGAATGGGAGGTTACTATGGGAATGATTACGTTACCATTGATGATGAACGGTAAGCTTATGCATGCTACGATGAAATGATGATATGTTTATGTTATAAAATGATGTTATGATGAAATAAGAGAAATGATAAACTGAAATGTATAAGTTGTTAATACGATAATATGCTATGATGATATAAACGTATGATGCTATGATGCGATATATGACATGATGACGCATTGTTATAATGCATATATGACATGATGATCGATGTATGATGCTATATGACATGATGATCGATGCTATGATGCATATATGACATGATGATCGATGTTATGATGCGTATATGACATGATGAAGATGATATGATGCTTATATGACATGATGATACGATGCTATGATGATACGTTGACATGGATCTTTTATGATATGATGATGTGATGTTAATATGTGATGACGATATGTTGATGCATATATGTCTTATGATTGATTGCATGGCTTGAACACCTAGTCACTAGACTTCTATAGGTTTGCGATGACACGTGCACGATTAAGGGCCCTAAAGTAAAGAAAGATGGATGTGATTAGTTTAGGTGAAAGTGTAGCCTAAGCTAATAAAAAGTAAAGAAAGATACACGTGGTTAGTTTAGGTGAAAGTGTAGCCTAAACTAATATAATAAAGAAGTCTCGGGCATATGTAAAGTCTTGTGTTAAGCTTAACCCATGCTAGTTCTTCGGAGCTAGTGTGTACGTGGTCACGTGGTGTGGGAATCTAGATACCTCCCCGTGGCATAGTTATGTATGAGTGTATCCGGGTGGAGTAACTAACCACTACACGCGCAAAGTTCAAACGGTATGCTCAGTTGGATTGACTTTGTCTTTCCTTAACGACGACGATGGACCACCGTAAGGTCTACCCATGCTAGTTCTTCGGAGCTAGTGTGTACGTGGTCACGTGGTGTGGGAATCTAGATACCTCCCCGTGGCATAGTTATGTATGAGTGTATCCGGGTGGAGTAACTAACCACTACACGCGCAAAGTTCAAACGGTATGCTCAGTTGGATTGACTTTGTCTTTCCTTAACGACGACGATGGACCACCGTAAGGTCTACCCATCTAGTCGGGTGTGAGGACTCCATGTAAGGATTTACGACCGCCTACACACAACCCCACATCCCTAAGTATGTGTGGCTTATGTCACATAGCCTATGTCTAGGCAAAAGAAAAGAAAGATAAGAAAAGAAAAGAAAGTAAAGAAATGTAAGAAAAGAAAGACGAAACGTAAGGATCTATGATGTTAGGCACATTTAGGATTACGATGAATTCCTAATGTGTTAATTTATGTATGTTGCTTTAATGTTGATGATATGTTCTTGTTGACGTGTGATATGATAGACACCATAGTATTGTGGTGATCTTAACGTGTTATGCCTAATATGTGATATTAACGATTATGAAAGGTTTTTGTTAATATATAAAGAATTGGCAACGTTTCTTAAACTCATGTTATCTTACTTAGCTTTTAAAGCTAACACTTGCTCTTTTGAAAAACGTTGTTCCCTCAGGTTAAGCAGGTTGAGCTAGTGAAAGACTTAGCTTGGTGAGACGGGTAGTTTCTATGAAGAAGACATCTAGTTTCCCGCTTAGTCATTTATGTTAGCCTTGATGATTGGCTACTTTTAATATGACTTATGTATTGTTTTATTGGCATTTATGTTGGTGCCACATCTGGATTATCTTACACTATTTTAATGATATGAATGCTGTAACACCACTTTTATAAATGAACTATCCATTAAGGGCTAGTTATGTTCTAAGGATTCTGTATTCCGCATTTCTAAACGCCGTTAGGCAAAAGTTTTTGAAAATCCAGATTTTAAAATGACGGGTGTTACATTTTTCAAAACGCAATTTTGAAAAGGCATAATCTATTTTGAAAACACAAAATTTATTTTGAAACTGCAATACCAAACATCCCCTTAGTACATTTGATTTCCATATAATTAATTTTATTTTACCAAATATAATTTTTATGATAATAATATTATTCGATTCACCTACTTAGATATTAAATTAATACATTTAAAAAAAGTCCAGAGTTCCTGACATTAATGCATCTAAAAAATTATTGGTATAGTTTAAATTAGAAGCTTTGTTAAAAATTTGATACGTTAAATACATATTATACGATTGTTTTGTATCATTCGATATTTGATAGATTTAAAAGATTAACTATAAAAAGATAATCTAAAAACCTCTACAAATTGATGCAATAATAAAGATTAAACCTTTTAAAAGAAATTAAGAAAATGCTAAATGCAACTTTTGGTGTTGCACTTAACGTGCATAAAAAAATTGTATCTTTTATATTAAAAGTTCACCCCTGAATTTTATGATAAATGTACAATTATTTAATACATCTTAATTACAACCTTTAAAGCTACATTAACAAAACCCGAAATATAATAAATATTATATATTCAATATATTAATATATATATATAATATATATATATAATATATATATATAATATATATATATATATAATATATATATATATAATATATATATATAATATATATATATAATATATATATATAATATATATATATAATATATATATATAATATATATATATAATATATATATATAATATATATATATATATAATATATATATATATATATAATATATATATATAATATATATATATATAATATATATATATATATATATAATATATATATATAATATATATATATATATATAATATATATATATATAATATATATATATATAATATATATATATATAATATATATATATAATATATATATATAATATATATATATATAATATATATATATAATATATATATATATAATATATATATATATATAATATATATATATAATATATATATATAATATATATATATATAATATATATATATATATATATATATAATATATATATATAATATATATATATATATAATATATATATATATAATATATATATATATATAATATATATATATATAATATATATATATATATATATATATATATAATATATATATATATATAATATATATATATATATATATATATATAATATATATATATATATATATATATATATATAATATATATATATATATATAATATATATATATAATATATATATATAATATATATATATATATATATATAATATATATATATATATAATATAGTTCGCTAAAATAAAACTAATTAAATTACAAATAAAAGGATAGATTTATATATATATATATATATATATATATATAAATAGAAATCAACTATATAGTTGATCCTTTTATATAAGAGTAAAGAAGTAATATTAAATATATATATTTGTAGTTTAAAGTTAGTAATTTGATCTTTGCTTTTATATAAATGCAGACATAATATGTTAACTTTAGATACTAACCAACTTCGATATAAATAAAAGTGCCATTATATTTAGATGTAACATACATATAATTATAAATATTTTTTGATAATATAATCATATTTTAACTTATGTCTTTTATATTATTAATTATGTTATTATAAAAATATATTTTATCTCGCGTATTACGCGGGAAAATAATCTAGTTATATTATATATAACTCATCTTTATTCTTTTATAAAACAAAATATCCTTTTCTTTTTTTCAACTTTTCATTTTTAAAAAACCTAAAATACCCTTAACTTTCAATGCATTTTCAACCCACGCATCACATCTATCCAAAATATCCTTAAAATATTTTTTAACCCTATCTATCCAAACTACTTCTCTCATTTATTCATTAATTTAAATATTTCCACCTAATATACCTATAATATGCTTAATGAAATTATTTACAACATACATTCATTAACCCTTAAAATAACTACAATACTCGTTTTACATCAATTAATTTTACATTAATAACCACATCGTTACCGCCACGGGCGCCAACACTGTTGCCACCACCATCCGTTGCCGCCACTACCACCCGTCGTTGCCACCAAAAGTTGTTGAACACTTTTGGTTAGCGGAAATCTAATAAGGTATTTCCTTTGTTGAAGTACTACATGCATTTTCATTTATTTTATTTTAATGTTGATTGATGGATGATAATATGATATTACATATCAAGAAATATACCATTTAGATGATGTTAAAATATCTTTTCGTAAAATGGAATTAGTAACATTTCACTTTAGCAGTTTATGGTAAAAACAAATAAAATGTCATTGATCACTTATATCAATTATGCATTAGCATCAAGTAAATAAATGATGGACATTCAATGGATAACCAAAGGAATTACTTCCAAGCTTTACCCTTCTCATGCCTATAACACAAAGGAAGAAACAACAAAGAAGAATGGTGCTTCCAAGCAGATCTTTTCAATTCGAGATTGCAGATTTCATACGCGAAAAAAGGCTGTATATACACAAGTAATATATTTGCTCGAAAGAATACATGTCGTTATATGGGTAATGTGCAGTAACTGATGTATATACTAGTTAAATGTAGCTACAAAAGAAACGAATGAATAGGCTCAAATGACAGAAAGAGAAAGTTGGTGTAGCCGAAATTGGCATGTTGACGATACTCATCAATTGATGAGCGAAGGCCAAGAACGATGATCATATATGTGATGCCTCGCCGGTTCTCTTTATTTACAAGAATGGTTATTGTTTCTAATAGAAGTAACTGTTTTTCTTGTTGCTAGAAGTACCAGTGTCTTTGCATAACATCGATCTAACTTCAATGATTGATCGTGGCGGTTCAAGGTCTTTTTCTTGAAGTGCATGTCCAAGCAGTTTTTGCATTTGAGACGCAAATGTGTCATCCAGAATCTGCGAATTATCGAATAATTAAAACAATACACACATTAACACACATATAATGAGATGCTACTTTTTAAAAAAAATTATGAGAATGATTTGCTTTAACAAAGAAGATACTTACAGATACAGCAACTCTTGAGCCTTTGTACAATGATTTATTTTCTTTCCTGTTTTCAAGGAAGCTCAAAACATCCTGGAACCACATCAACACAATTTTCATGTCACACTACTAAACAATATCTTACTTTTTCTCTTCTTTTATCTTATGTGTTAAGAAATTATTATTAGATGTTGTGTGAAATAAGAAACTTGCCTGCCCCATCCGATCCCAATATCCACGACATATTGCAATGAAGACATGGGTCTCAAAGATGGTATGGAGGTGATTAACAGTGTGTATAAGCTGCTCGGTAAGTGGTTGCATTCTGCTTCTGATCTCTGATTCTGCTAAGCTCTCTTTTGAATCCTGGAGTATTTTCTTCAATTTTGTACTGTTTTGCAGCCTTGTCTGTTCCATATGAAAATATTTCCTCGATTTAAATAACTTTAGAAAATATAACTTGAGAGCTTGTAAGAACGAATGAAATTGGGCGTATAAAATAACAACGGTATAAATTAGGAACTTACATTCTCAACAAGTTTCTCTACCACTGATTGAAGGTAATTTCTGAACTTTGATCTTAACATGACAGTCACTTCACTTAGACGCTCTCCGGCTGCTGTATTTCCCTCATTCGGAAGACAACATGAACCCCATGACTTCAGTTGAACCTCAATCTTGGGACGCAAAACGTCTAGCATTCGCTTCATTGAGTTTAGGAGAATTCCAAGCTGAATCAAGAAACAAACCCAAAAGTCATATGAGGATTTTCATATACTATTTACAGCCTTCTAGACTTTTGAAGTGCCAAATACATGAATGGACCCTTTAAGTTTTAGTAGATAATAATAATATCACAAGAAAATCTCCGGGTTGCCTTTCATGGGAGGTTTTAAAACAAAATTGACTAATTGACTTATCATCATCGTTACGAATAAAAGGTACATGAAAATTATCTTGAAACAACCGAATAACCCTTTCATGGGAGGTTTTAAAACAAAATTGACTAATTGACTTATTATCATCATTACGAATAAAAGGTACATGAAAATTATCTTGAAACAACCAAATAACCCACACAGAAATGAAACTAGACATACCTCAGGAGGCACGACATAAGGATTTGGGGTTCTTTTTGTAAGCTTCTGGACATACTTGAAGCCAAACTTCTTCGGTGCCAGGTTCTCTTTCAAAGGTGCTACGACATCAGCAAATTGTTTGTCCAAAGCTTCAATTACCGCCCTTTCAACATCTGTGATAGCCTAAAATTCAATTACCAAATTATAAAGTTGGATAAGTTACAACCTAACAAAGATATTTTAATGAAATACGCATGAATAGAATTTACAATTTGATTTATGGTGTGGGAAGAAATAAAGATATTATTGTGGATCTTATTATTTGACGCCAGGAGAAACGAAAATGGGACCGAGAAAATCATGCATTTAAAGAATTAAGTACTTGGTTAATGGTGCTATCAACAATAACTCATAAACATGCCAAACATAATAATTTGCAAGAGTGAGCAATATTAGAGTAAAAAGTTGCCAAGAAATACAAGCGTAATATTTTCGCGTTTTAGTCCAAGAAGCTCATTTCTGCAAAATATGTTGCTGTTCTCATGAAAACAAAGGTCAAGATACCAAAAAAGCAATATTTAATTCTTTATTAAGTCTCACGTATTCATGTTATGAACAGTTACATATAACTCTTTATAACATAATTGTTTTTTTTGGAACGGCCTCTTTACAACATAGTTATGAAGAAATAGCACTACATGTGAAGCTGAGAGATAATGAGGCCTTACATTCTCCAAAGCGAAGATATACTCCGGCCATCGGCATATTATGACCTCATAATCATTCAAAGTTTCCTTAATCCGGTCATACATTTCATCCACAAATGGGGTTGTTGAATTTTGCGTCCTGACTCCAGACCATTTAACCTTCAAAAAGCCATGTTGGATAACTTTGCATAAGAAGGTGACATATGCCAAATGTAGTTTCACTTGGTTATTAGATAGAAATCATAACACTTTAATTTACAAGATGTTGTCAGGAAAAGGAAGTGGTTTACAAATGAGAAATCAACTCACAAAATAAAATACAAGTATTCTATAGGATACTTGGCACATACCTTGTCTAATCTACATGTCTCAAGTAATGAAAGGCGCTTATCTTGAATCCAAATGATGATATAAAGATGAAACAGTTCTTTAGCATCAACCCCACCTTTCACAGGACTGGAAAAGAACCTGAATTAGGGACAGAAAAACAACTATCGATAAATCAAATGAAGAAAATGGATTTATTACTTACGTGATATTCCAGCTTGCAAGATCCTTTTGGAAGTCCGCAGCTGCAATTACAAGCTCTGTAACAGGACAGGAAGGACCTGCTGGAGGGAAGGCAACAAGGAAGGATCGTAATCTGTTGCAAAGCTCAGCACTGTATATCGCAGATGAAAGATTTGGGAGGTCTATGAAACTGCAAAACAGAAAATTTGTAAATAGAAAAATAGCTTGCAATACTACATCAGTAGTAACTCATATAAACTTTATCAGTTGACTTCTAAGAGTAAAAGTACTGTTTACCAAGTCTAAAACTATAACTTTAGCTGCACAAATCTTATAACCACATTTAACATTGCACAATAAACTTTAGAATAAAAAAGGATGTCCACAAACTTTTTCCTGATTTTGACCTGTTAAGTTACTAGGCTTGACATCCAAAGATAGAAAATACTTGTGTGATAACAGATGGTAAATATTCCAGGAAATGGGTGTAATTATCCAGAAGAAGATAAGCCATCATACTCTCCCGAGTATGAGGTTTGCACTCTCATTCCAAATTATTGTTTTACTTCTAGTTTATCCTATAATGGAGATAGAGATGGAAATTTCGATCCATTCATTTATGAACGAGTCTATATGTGTTATAAATTATGTCTAACAGATAACATTAAAACAAAAGAATAAAGAAACAGGCTAAAAGGGTCAAATAGGTTGGAAGTCATCGAAAGTGTATGTTTAACGTATAAAACCTTCTAATGTTTTAAGCAAATATTTAGACTATTGCTGCAATAATCTAACTTTTGTAATCATATTTTGCACACTTATTATATAAAGAGAAAGATAAAAAAAAGTTTTTTGGAGGGAAGTGCTTTAAAACTCCGGTCAACTCAAACTAACCCAACTGCTAGAACCTGCTTTGACCCACTAATCAAACTGCCTGACCAATTCTGTTCTGTCACCTCTAATATAGAAGATTTCGGTAATTAATTAAAGGTTGCCAAAGAAACCTAATGTAATAATGAAAGACAGAGAGAAGATTACCTCGGAAGTATATTGCAATTATGAATCTGAATATCTGTAAAAATCTCATTTCTGATGTTTAGACAGAGGGATTTCATTTTTTGGTAAGCCGTGGAGACGGTAACAGAATCCATCATATTCCCCTCCCCAGTGCCACTAAGATATTCATCTGTTTCTGTCAAGTGCCTCCTTGATCTTTTCTTAGCAGCAGCCTAGTAATAAATGAAAAAGTTAGTTCAACCACAGACACATATGTTCTAGAAATGCATAAACATAGCGTCAGATAGAAAATGCCTATATTTATGAGATAGTTTTATATAGAGTCCAATTATTTGTACAATGAGTTACTTAGAGGTGGCATTTTCAAATTTCAACCAATTTACCAATGAATGAGTCAACTCAGAGTATATGATTTTCCAATGGTTCAGCTGGGCAAACGTTTCAGCTAAAAAGAAAATGGATCAAATGGATAGTAAATCGCACACAAGTGTATTGATAATGAATACATCCTAGTATATTGGTATTCTACAATCTAAGCTGATTATTCTTCTAATCATAGACAAAAGTTCAAAAGATTGGAACATAAGCGTTTCATCTAGACCCACCCCGACCGTTATCAAACCCAAACCATCTATTGCCACCTCTTAGTTACTTAAACACTAGTAATTCTGTCAAGTATCAACTATTGTAGATTCATTAACCTGGAAGTAGCTGTATAGTTTATTCTGTGCTTCGGGAGATAATATATCATGAAGAAGTTTATACAGTTTCACAGCAGGTTCCAAAACCGGTGCTGCAATCCCAGTAGCCGGCTTAAAAACATCCATAATGCCAGATGGAATCAACTCGTCCAACGATTTGTAATTTTCAAATACAACAGCAAAGATCTGTTCAATCTGCTCTTCAATTTCACCCAATATTCTATTCTGCCGATACCAAAAAAGCACAGTGCCTTAGTGAAGGGTACAGCTACAAATTAGAAACCTAATGACTAAAAATCAAAGATTAAAAAGGCATGTGTGCATGCATACCTCTTGGTGGCTAAGAGTGCTCTTAGTATGTCCCTTCATTATCACGGGCAACAATAAGTCATACACTAATGAGAGACAGTCATTTGTTGGAGTGGCCACATCCATGATATAAGAGAGGTATCTGAAAATAATAAATGATACATGTAAAAACAATTAAATCAAGATTACAGGTTCCAAAGGTCCAGCACAGGTTGGGTCAAAGAATGTTTTGATACCTTAGCTTTGTGTAAACATCCGATACCCCATAATATGATGCAAATTCAGTAAGTAACCACTTCCATGGGTCATGCAACTGTAAATTTCTTTGCTGAAAGTTCTGCTCTTTCATGGCAACTTCCATGGCAAAATCATATGCCATTGTTTCAGCAATGGAACCACACTGTCAAACAAGAAGATTGAGAAATGTTAGTCAGAAAAGATATCTAAAGAGACTCGAGCAATGAAACAACTAACTCTCTGTCAAAATAAAAATAAAGATATTAACATTGAAGATACTTCAAAGATCCCCCATTAGTGTGAAGATATATAGAGAATTTTATATAGTATTAACAATGGGACAACTCACCTTGAGGTTATTCTCATCTAAGGTAGTCGTGTAATTTATATAAAGTTGAATTTTCCCAACCATTTCATGCTCTGGTTCTCGATATATAGACCACCATCTTAGTTTGTCATTCTGCAACAAAAAAGTATAAGCTTTCTGTTTTGTATATATGATGAAGCGGAACCAATTATTTCACCTGATCCTCAGAAATAGTGGCCACTTGGGCCAGGACACGACCATAATGATTCCCTTTGGAGTCTTGCACTTCCACAATCAAGTCATCCCCGAGGCTATCTGGCAAACTGTGATTTCATGAGTCAGTAATGTTCACAAAAGCACATTAGAGATGCCAATATTGACCCATCTAAGTATAAATGGGTCAATTAAGGTTATGTTAATGTTTAACGGGTCAATAAAATGAAAAGAGAAGCATAAGTAAGCGGGGTGGAAACGTCAGCGCTAAAGTCACCCAGAGATCATATACATAAAACCTTAGAATCATTTTATTTCAAATCATATAGTATTGTAATCATATTTGACCCAGCCTGTTTTAGCCCGCACATAATTACTCATTTTGACCCGTTCCCCGACCCAATAGACTCGCCAACTTTGCTAACTCTACACATAAAAGATACAACAAGATTCAGGATCCAAAGGATACATACAATATATGGGTTTCACCAGAACCAGGTTGCATGCGGATGACATCATCTTCAGCTGAACTTTTAAGTCTTAGGAGACATGAGTATGATTCTGTTTAATATGATAAATCTTGTTGTCAGCAACCAAATTTTGCTTTAAGGAATTCAAAATATTGATGAGGCCAACCTAGAGGCGGCATAATGCTGCAACTAATTTATCTCATACCATGAGCATTCTGTAAAATTATTGTTAACCTCAAACAAAATATTTCAATCATAAAAGAACTTTAACATAAACTATATGTTTTTGAGTGTAACTTATGAAGAGGTTGAATTAAAATTTAATTATTATAATAGTACAATGAAAGTTAGTTTTGCATCATTTGGAATAAAATTTAAAGCCTATTTAATGTAAGTAATTACTTGAGAGCTCACAAACCTTGTACTTCATAGCCTGATGAACTACTGCGTAGAGTAGAGACCCCAATTTTGAGAAGACCAGAAACTTGTTTAATGTATTGAGTACTTGCTTGCATATAAGCCAAACTCTGGCGGGAAAAGGAACCACCATTTTCAGGTACACGAGGAGAGAAATGAATACTTCGAACTGCTTGCCATCCAGAAGACACTTTCGACTGTAACTTAGCAAGGTGACGTCGAACCTTTTGTAACTTTAGTTTGGGTGATTTTATAGATGCAAAACTGCATCCTGTAGGTGGGCCGTCCAATGACATTTTGACCTTACGAACTGCACCCAATAAGTTTTGTGAGCCCATTTCTAGATACTTCTTTTAGTAGGTGAGAAAAGAAATACAAAAATAAATTAATGATGTGTTAGATATTAGAATACCTTGCACCTTCATCTTCCCAACCATTTTCTTCGTTTTTGGAACAGCCCCTTCACAACCAACTTCAGACGAACGGGTAACAAGCAATTCTTCTTCTGACTGTAGTAACACTTGTTGCAAACTGTTACGAAACGATCGATTAGAGTACACATAGCCACAAACATACTGAACAAAATTGATAGTGCTTTAGTGTTTAAGATGGATATTGAAAATCCAGCATCCATTTCATTGATATCGAGCCCCAAAGCCATTATCTCGTAATGGTGATATTACCCGTATCCCTTAGAGATAGAAGAATAGCCGCTTCGAGCAGGTTTGACTACAGGTCAAAGCAGGTGTGTGTAGACCCACAAATATTTTCTTTTTCCTTTCTTTTTATAGACAGTTAAAGCGTTAAATATGATAACAGAACCTATGGCATCACAATTTTGTTTACCATTGTTCTTATAATAAAACAAGTATGGAAAGTTCACTTTGAGAAACTTTCAACCCAGTTCTCATTTAGCAGTATATTATTTGACCCACTGAAATTGCCACCTCTAGTATATATCATATCCAAAGCTATTTGGAGATTTTCTGAAAAATTATCGAGGATTGTATGTTTACATATACTGGTACATCTATTGTCCTATAATGATGCAAAGTTTGACTCTGCAAGTTGTTAACAAGAACCTCAAGACTAGTAATAAGATAGCTATCAGCCTAATATGCCCCTACAAAAGCAAAAATCTAGAAAACACTTGGTCAAAATCAGTTTGCAATATATTGTAATGCTTATTTGAGCCTTATAATGCAAGGAAATGTTTTATCTTTGCAACAACCCAGAATGTTAAGTCAAACACATGTATCATGTGCAAAAATTAAACTCACCCAAAGGTGCTTCGCAGCAAAGCACATTCATTTTCAAGAAAAACAGGGGCTTCCATGCAACCCTTTGCCCAAGCATGCAGGCAAAGCCGAACACACGCATCATATGCTATGACACCATGCCAAGGTCCAAGTGCACTAAATCAAAATAAACAACATATAAGCTGAATTAGAACTTTATAAACCAACTAATGTCGCATAACTTCAAGGTGTTTGTGTTGTGTACCTTGCATGAAATGTTGGAAGACGGGTAGGAAAAGAACTTGAACCAATTTTGACCCCGACGCTCCTATCACAAGTAAAACACAAGATACAAAAAGATGTCAGTATGATACACCAAAATGTGTGGTGCATTATTTAAAGTTTCTGAGCCTTAACACATGCATATCTTGAAATCTGGATAGTTGGGTGGCAATTCAAACTGGGTTCCATTAGAAACAGGTCGGTTGAGTTGGCTTGACCCTCAAATATGTTTGTTCATTGTTTATATATAATTGTAATTTCTATGCATCAAAAACAAATTTGGAGATTCTATGCATTAGAAACAGATTTTGGACGACTTTCAACCAGTTCGACTAATACACCACCATTTGACCCATTCCCCCTTTAAGCTATATGTTTCTATTCGACTCATCAGGGATAAAACACAGCCGAAAGGGGCCTGTTTAAGAGTTAACTAGTTGAAATTGCTACTTTAACTATGGCATAAGCCTAATTACACCCTATATATACAATCGAGTGATGTTTCAATGAGTAGGCCAGTTAAGGTAGACACATTTGAGATAGTAGAACAAACCTAGATGGGTCTGAGGTCTCCTGTTTATTGCTTATTTTCGTATCTACAACAGGAGTTATCTTTTCTGCCTTTGAATTAGCTGCAAATTCATGTGAATCAATTCGGGATGATGCATTATTAGCTTGAGCAAAGGGAGGATGCTCCTTCTCTTGCTTGATTTCCTCAAAAGAACCTGAAATTGGAGGTGCACTGGGAATATCTTCCTTAGATGACTGCCTTTTTTGCATATTTCTATCATGTAACTCCTGCAAGAGTTGATTTTCACAATTAGCACGAATCATAGCAACGTAAACTCATTTTCACCAAGATATTCATAAGTATAACAGAATTATCAGATTCTGACAACCTTTCTTGAAGGAATGTCTCCCTTGACCTGTGATGACACATGAGACGAATACCCATCCAACGTATACGCATCTTTACGAGGCAAATTCTCAATGCTGGCACCTACTTGTGTACTTGAATACTCGGAACTTTCTAAAGAATCATCTGATTCATCCTCAGTATAAGCACTGCTTCTAACAGCATACCTATTAGCTCCATTCGTCATCAATCTATCACCCACATTTTGCTTCCCTCTTCCCCTAGTCGTTTCAATCGAAGAGTTGACATCACTAGAGTACACATGATACTGTGGACGCCGTTGCACAGGATCATGGTACCTATTACTACTATCATGTTGAGGAGAAGAAGAATCTACCGAATACCGTCCACCATACACCTCTGTGTCTGAATCCGTTGACATGTCTTCAGAAGTTGAGTTCGTGTCGTCTCTGGGCAACACCTGAGACAGTGGAACGATTCCAGACAGATGCCCGCTTTTAAACTTCGAAGGCGGAGGAAGTCCAACACCACGAGTTCCACTTCTTGACGAGATTGAATCCATTCGAGTTCTTTGTTTTGATGTGGAATGAGGTGTCTCTTTTTTCGGATCACCTGATCCCTGCATGTCAATTAAACAAAACAAAGATATGCTAAAATTTCAAAATTTTGAATCCAAGAAACACATTTAACAAATACCCATAGACATAATAAGAATAAATTAGCATACTTTATATTTTTTATTGATAAATATACATTAGTTCCTATCACTTTGAACCAATAAACTTTTGGTTGGTGGGCTACCTTGATACCAATTCTAGTGATTAAAACAACAATTATTATTAACTTTATTTACTAATTATTAATCTATATATAAGTTCAAAACACACTTCATCAAATCATCATTAATTAATGAAAGAAAAATAATGCAAGATTTCAAATTTAAAAAACTCAAAAAAAAATTTCTTCTAGTAAACCCCAGATTCCAATTCTTGATACCCAATTCGTTAAAGTGATTAAATTAGTAAATTAACACTAACCCAGATAGAATTTTAAGGA
This sequence comes from Erigeron breviscapus, assembly GCA_034093135.1. NCBI lineage: Eukaryota > Viridiplantae > Streptophyta > Magnoliopsida > Asterales > Asteraceae > Erigeron > Erigeron breviscapus. The sequence continues at coordinate 124,410,971 of CM067168.1, read as the reverse complement.
AAAATCAAGAAAGAAACAGACTTTAAAACAATTCAAGTGATTAAAGTAAAGAATCAAGAAAACCCATAAATGAAAAAGGTTAAAAAATTGAAATGTATATATATGTGTATATATGTATTAGTAGAAAGAAACCTGTTGAACCCATTTCAGAGCATTAGTATCCAGACCTTCAGTAAACATCATATTATTATTTTGTTGATTTTCTTGGTGGGAAATCACATTCAATCAACACAATTTTTATTTCCAAATAGATAATGAAAATAAAAAAAAAAGAGATAATAGGGATACGAAAGATTGATAAGAATCTTGAAAGAAAGCCAAATAAGGTAAGAAGTTCAATGTTGAAAGTTAAACTATCAGTTTAATGTATGATGTTACATATGTGCTACAAAAAAAAGGTATGAACTTTAATGTTTGAAACTGAAGTGTGTGTGTGTGTGTGTATCTGAAGGTGTGGCAGAGGAATGTAGAGAGAGACGATGAGAAAAATAGACGTTGAGAAACAAAAATTCAAAGAGAGATAGAAAGTGTAATTATTATTTATTAATCTATGATACTATTAGATATATTTTGAGAAATAAAAAAGAAGGAAGAATTCTCTATATATATTTAAAAATCGTGAATCGGGTTTTGTGTCTCACATTTCAACATTATTTTAATATTTTTTGCTTCTTTGTCTCCTCTTTGTGTCTTCTCATGCTTTTACTCTTTTCCCGGTTGACTTTTCTTTTCGGCCCATGTGGTAAGCCGTAAGCCCAATTTTTAAATCAAATTAAATTCATGAATTCTCCTCCTACAATTTTATTTGTTTGTTTTTTTGAATTATGAGTATATTAGTTTTTCATTAAAGTGTTTGTATCATAAAACTGGAAATTGATCATTACACAACACATTTTTACCATACACAACAATATATGCATCAGACAGTTGTACTGTACAATTATTTGATGCATAAATTGTTGTGTGGTAAAAATATGTTGTGTAGAGATCATTTCCAATGGACTTTGCACCAAATTTCTAAATGACGTTTATCTATAAGAATATTTTGGGATTTTACTTATTTTTTAAATACTTAATATATAACAGTGACTCTTTTACACGTTATTATTTTAATGTGATTACGTTCTGATTCGTGTTATATAATAAAAGAGGTTTATATATCAAAGCTTTCATGATGATAATTCATATAATTTTACGATACACATGTTTATACTTTGTCAAACGATTCTTTATGGATATGTTAACACCATGTTTTAAATAACAACAGATAGAATTATATGCCGTTATTTTACTATTGCTGCTATGTTATGATTTTATGTTAAATAATAAGATATATTTATATGTCAGGTTTCATAATTAGGTTATATAATAATTCACGAGTATATTATTTGTTTAAACGATTGATGGTTGAGAAGTTTTTATTAATATTTTATTATTAACATGGATACTCCTAAATTGCATTGGAATGGAATGAAACGCTAGACTTCCAAAACCCCTTATTATTCCAAAACCCCTTATTATTTGTTTAAAATTATGAACTTGAACCAAAGTAAAAGATTATCTTTGCAGATTTGTTAATACGTGGATTCAGTTTTCGAATCACTTTTTCTCAAACGTTACGTTTCCCGGGGCAACGCCCGGGTGACGAAACTAGTTTAATAAAAATTTAAATTTAAATTATTTTATTATAAGACAAAAAAAAAGGCATGTGATGACTTTTTGTTGTGTTTCTCTTTACTATCAAAAACTCTGCTTTGCATAAACAAAAGAAAACACGGCATTTTTTTTTCTAGAATAAACTCAACAAAATGATTCTTAACTGAAAATATTAATCTGTGGCTCTGGGCTCCACTATGGTGTTAACCGTTAAGACATTTAATTTTTTTTAAAACGAATTATCCTTATATAATATAAAAGTTAGGTTATGGAACAACTCTAAAACTTAAATAATCCCTCTTCATAATTTTTGTTATAACTCTAATTGCATAGTTTACAAATGTATATAGCATGAGTATTAAATTCTTCATTTGTTATGTGGTTTATTAGTGTATGTGGTTTATTAGTGATATGTGCATTATTGGAAGAGTAGTAATTGATTATATTGATGATGATTAGGAAGTTGAAAAGGTGGAATGTGGAAGAGACTAAGTAATGTAAAATGGTGGAATGTGAAAGAGACTAAGTGATGTATATGTAAATAAACGTGAGGTTTATGATAAATAGATAGATGTTTAATGAAAGTTTATTGAGTTGGGGGTTATATAATTTGTTAGGTTCTTGATGAGGGTCTATATATATGAGGAATCCATCCTTCACTCCCCAATTTGCATTCTTCCCTCCTGAAAGCATTTAGTTTTCGTAAGTCAAAAAAAGACCTGTTCAAATGAGGAAGAGTAATGATATTGTTGCAAAACAACCTAAGGAAAGGGATGCTATTTTTTTGGATCAACTTCACAAAGAGTCTTCTGGCCCGATTTTTGTCATGATTTTTAGGCGTTGGGACGTGATCAACGTGAATAACAAGTACATGAGTACCGACTTCATCATCTCTGATGAAAAGGTTTGTAGACAAGATTGTTTTATAGCCTGAAATAAAGTAACTGTTTATTAGTTGTTTGGGTGTATGCATGTCCACATATACACCGACTTGCTTAGTAACTCATTATTCTAATGGGTAGAAGTAATTTGATCAAAGAATTATTTTATTAGTTGTTCGTAAAGAAAGTGAAGAAAGTTAAATGAAAACTTGGTAAACAGCAAGACTGGTGTTGTTTAAGCCATGGGAAGGACTGGTCAAATTCTGTGATCAACAACTTAAGCAGCAGCAATGCCGATTGCAACTCATGGGCTGAGATAGTAAGAAGAGAGAATCAGAGAATGGACAAGAATGGAGACTAAAGCTTACTAAATTTTATGGATGCCAAATTCATATGTTATTTGTTTTGGTAGGACAATCACTGAAGTGATGTAGATGTATTGTTACAAATTTTAAAATCAAAACAACAAAGTTTCACAACTACATATTATAATGTCGTTTGCTTCCTTACTTTCTATTTTCACAATTCTATATATGTTATAGCTTTAATTCTACACACAACACAACATCTTTCTGTTACGAATCATTCTCACGCCACACGCTTACAACCAACATAATCCTTTTTAAATGCGTTTATTACGCGCAATCAATTATAATTCCTCCCCAGCGTGCAACGCACACGCTTTAAGCCCTCGTATATATAACAATCCAAGTTTCCTTAGGTACATGGAAACTTGGATTGTTTCACATTTCTGTCACGAAACTTTTAACCTTTTTACTTTTTGTCACATAACTTAATTTCTTTTACTTTTGACACGAAAGTTTTGTTTTGTTTAGTTATTAAACTTTCGTTTTTCTAACTTTTGCCACGAAAGTTTCAATCTCTTTACTTTTTATCACATAAATTTACTAAAGTTTTCGTCATTTTACTTTTTGCCACATCACTTTCGTTTCTTTTACTTTGCGCACGAAACTGTTGTTTTATTTACTTTTATACTTTTCTTTTCTAACTTTCGCCACGAAAGTTTCATTATCTTACTTTTCACCACATAACTTTTTTTTTTAACTTTTGTCAACAATCTTTACCACATAATTTTTGATTTTTTAACTTTTGTCACGAAAGCTTCATTTTATTTAGTTTTTGCACATAACTTTCAGTTTTCGCCACATAACTTTCAATTTTTTTAACTTTTCGCACGAAAGTTTTGTTTTCGTTACTTTTTATACTTTTCTTTTCTAACTTTCGACACGAAAGTTTCAGTTTCTATACTTTTTACCACATAACTTTTGATTTTCTAACTTTTGCACGAAAGTTTCATTTTCCTTACTTTTCACCACATAACTTTTGAATTTTGTAACTTTTGTCACGAAAGTTTCATTTTCCTTACTTTTACCACATAACTTTTTTTTTTTAACTTTTGTCACGAAAGCTTCATTTTATTTAGTTTTTGCACATAACTTTCAATTTTTTTAACTTTTCGCACGAAAGTTTTGTTTTCGTTACTTTTTATACTTTTCTTTTCTAACTTTCGACACGAAAGTTTCATTTTCCTTACTTTTCACCACATAACTTTTGAATTTTTAACTTTTGTCAACAAAGTTTCATATTCTTAACTTTTTACCACATAACTTAAAATTTTTCAACTTCAGCCACAAAAGTTTCATTTTCTTTACTTTTTACCACATAACTTTTATTTTTTTAACTTTTGCCACGAAAGTTTCATTTTATATAACTTTTGCCACATGTATAATCGCTACGTAATGTCTCCCGGGGCAACGCCCGAGAAAAATATCTCGTTATTTAACATTTTGTGTAGGATACATATTAGCCGAGCATAAGTAATACATATAAGCCTGGCATAAGTGCATAACTAACTGACACTAAACATTAGTTATTATTGTATTATAACATATAATAACGGTTGAAACCACATTAGTGTGACCGTCACCGATCGTTTATCATTCCTGATATGATAATTGACAATAACTGAAATCCCTATGTCTAGTAAATATATGATGGACGTATTTACTCTTAAAGACATACTATAGGGTTTCCCACTAGGTAATTGGAACTAAGAAGACTAACAACGCACACATTAAACACCAAAGAGGTTGAATGTGTGAATATTCTCATTATAAATAGAGAATCATTAATACTAAGTTAAGGTTAATCTTTTCACTAAAATTCTCCAAAATTCGTGTGTCTCTCCTCACTAAATTCGTGCATCACTTAATTTAACAACCCATCATTATTCAATCATCTTGTTTTGGGAACCTGAAATCAATGACAACTATGTTTAATGCATTTACAGGTTCAACAAGATCATCTGGTAAATCGAATCATGTTTATTCCAACAATAACATCATTCAAAAATTCAGGTATCTCGGAAATCATATTGGATCTTCGTTGTGTGACCTTAAATTTTTTCATGTCGGTAAAATATTTTGACTTAATACTAATCATCTTAAGATCAAATCCACATCTTTAAAATTTATACTTGGGCCCAATCTAAACGAATGTCACTTTTAATACCATTTATTATCATTAATTCCTTTGAAGACTTTCAAAAAGTAATTAAAATTAAATAGAGTACAGTAGATAGTTAAAAAAAAAACATTTTCTAAACTAAATAAAGTGAAATATAAAAATCTTAAATATGACTAATTGACATGTCTATTTTGTGTAGGAACTAAAATTGACCTTATCAATTGAAACGTTATCGGTTGAAATAATAATAATAATAATAATAATAACCATAATAATAATAATATAATAATAATATTATTATTATTATTATTATATAAGAGTGAAGAATGTAGTTGTCAATTTGTCGTTTTTAGCATGATTACATCGAATCAGATAATGTTATGTAGCTTTTATCAGACAAAGTCAAATTATACTAATTCATACCAAAAGTATGAGAGTGGTGTTATCTAGTGTCAAAATTTTGACATTAGATGTATTCATGTAGACATGTACCAAGTTTAAAAAACTTTTATTGGACAAGTCTCATGCAAGCCTCGACGATTCTCTCTCCATTGGTATTACTATGCCAATTTTTTACGCCAATGCCACATGCCAAAGTATGCCAAAAATAAAGGGAAAATGCGAGTCGATTTTTGAAAGCTATTTTCTATAAACCTTGACACTAAAAATGGAACTCACATTTACTATAGGGAAGGCAGTGGTCGTGTCGATTCTCTCTCCATTGGTATCACTATGCCGATTTTTCACGCTAATGCCACATGCCAAATTATGCCAAAAATAAAGAGACAATGATGCCACATGCCGATCGTTGCCGAAAAATTTATGCTGACGACAGCCGGCCACACCCTTTCCTATAGTAAATATGAGTCCCAATCTTATTGTCTTAAAGGTTTTAAGAAAAAAACTTTCATACATCGACTCGCATTTTCTTTTAGATTGAAAAACATACTCTAAGGGCCCGTTCTTTTTTTTTAGTCATTAAGTGCTGAATGTATTAAGTGGCTTGAATGTATAAATAATGTCTGTATGTATTAAGTAAAAGAATAGGTAATTGCGGTTATTTTTGTTTATTAAGTCAAAAAAAACATGAAATTTGACTGAATAATTAAGTTCTTAATTATTAAGTATATTAAGTAAAAAATAATAATAAAATAATAATAATATTATTATTATTATTATATAAGAGTGAAGAATGTAGTTGTCAATTTGTCGTTTTTAGCATGATTACATCGAATCAGATAATGTTATGTAGCTTTTATCAGACAAAGTCAAATTATACTAATTCATACCAAAAGTATGAGAGTGGTGTTATCTAGTGTCAAAATTTTGACATTAGATGTATTCATGTAGACATGTACCAAGTTTAAAAAACTTTTATTGGACAAGTCTCATGCAAGCCTCGACGATTCTCTCTCCATTGGTATTACTATGCCAATTTTTTACGCCAATGCCACATGCCAATCGTTGCCGAAAAATTTATGCTGACGACAGCCGGCCACACCCTTTCCTATAGTAAATATGAGTCCCAATCTTATTGTCTTAAAGGTTTTAAGAAAAAAACTTTCATACATCGACTCGCATTTTCTTTTAGATTGAAAAACATACTCTAAGGGCCCGTTCTTTTTTTTTAGTCATTAAGTGTCTGAATGTATTAAGTGTTGAATGTAAAATAATGTCTGCATGTATTAAGTAAAAAATAGTAATTAACGGTTATTTTTATTTATTAAGTCAAAAAAAACATGAAATTTGACTGAATGCATTAAGTTCTTAATTATTAAGTATATTAAGTAAAAATATACATATCTTAAAAAAAGTGAGACCTCAAATATACAAGTTTTAACAACTTTATCTTTGATACCTCTTTTATTTTTATTTTTACTTAAAACTTATAAATACAAAATTTTATGATTATAATTGCCATAAAATGTTAATCAGTCCCATAATTAAAATTACAAAGAATATAAGATTGATCGTAATAAAGACCTTTGGACAAGATGCATAAGATTTTGTAATACTCGTCAACCAACACTCGTAGTGTTAAAAGTCGGGAACAATTTCATTTTTTTTCTTTGTATTAAAAAAGTACGAGCATGGTACCTGCACAATGCGGCGGTGATGACAGTGACAGTGATGTGGTGGCATCGACAGATGGTGACGGTGGCGGCGACCGTTGGTGGCGACAGATGCATCAAGTGGTGTAGGTATTTGATGTAACATCCGCGAATTTTGACCCGTTGACTTTTTGTGTAATTTGACTAACAAACTTATTGAATGAAGTAATTTGGGCCCATTTATGATTTTATGACTAAGTGGTATGTTAGTCGAGTCGTTAATATGTCGTTTGGCGTTAGTAGTGTAAATGATTGTTTATATGGCTTGTGGGAGAAACGGGTCGGCCCGTGGGTAGTCCATGACCCACCAGCCCCAATGACCCATTTCCCCCCCCCCCCTTATCCTTTCCTTCCTTCTTTCTTCTCATTCTATCTATCTCTTTATCTCTTTCTCTCTTCTCTCAAAAACTAGCAAAAGAACCAATTAAATCTCTTCACCATTTCTTGCATCAACTAGTAGTGGGTCGATTTAACACAAGAATCTTAGCCATCTTAACCTCGTTTGCTTCATATCGAAGAATCAAAGTCAAGTTCTTACCATTTTTATCCATTTGACCTAATTTCGGGTTCTAGCTCAAGGAGACGTTTTGGTAAGTCAAATTCATCCCATTTACTTCTATTTATACTTGTTCAAATATTTCTAGTCGTTTTTATGGGATTTCAAGACAAGTTTATGGTGAAAATGGAAATTAGGTTTAGGGTTAGGGTTTGATTGATTCATGAGTGATTTTGATGTTTTGGTCGAAATTGTGGGTTGGGTTATGTGTATTTATGGTCATTGATGTTTAGTTATGCTTCAAAATGGGTTACAAATCGTTTTGGTGTGGTTTGGGTTGAAATTGGGGGTTTTGGGTTCGTGTTGCTGGTTGATGGCTGCTGGTGCTGGCTGCAGAAAGTGGTCACTGCGGCGCAGTGAGCTCACCTTTGCTCACTGCGGCGCAGTGCTTTTCTACTGGTTCTGGGCCAGTTTGGCCACTGCGGCGCAGTGGGCATAGTTCTTGCCCACTGCGGCGCAGTGCATTGTTTCTGGTCCTCGTCCAGTTTAGCCACTGCGGCGCAGTGGGCATGGTTCTGCTCCACTGCGGCGCAGTGGATAGTCACTGTGATTTTTATGTGTGTCGAATTTCATATTGTTGAAGTTGTATAATTGACATTCCAGTATATTGATGTATAATTATAGGTTGTGGACGTGTGGACCCTATTACTCGTTTGTAATCTTTTACTAACTTCTTTGCCGATCAAGGTGAGTTTCGTATCTCCCTACCCGCTTGGGATTCGGGCTGAAAAGTGTAAACCTGGCTTGTTTACTTGTATTTATTGATGTATTGTTTGTTTGACTTGATTGTTGGAATGATGTGACGTAACCTTTCGTTTGATTGACTTGGGTTGTGTTTTCGTTAAGTATTACTTATACATTAGGATAGACGTACATACATGGAAGTCGGTTATGCCCTCCTTGGGTTTTAGATGTGGTGGGAAGGCTGCGGGTGACCCTATACATAAGCATCTGGGACTTGAAGAAAGTAGAATCCTCTGAAGTATATGTACGTATAGTTGGTTCATATTGTGATTTAGTGGCTCATGTTTTGTTGATTATTGATCGTTGGCTTTTGGTTATCGTACAGTGATTCCTGGGTTATGTTTGAGGATATTGATTGTTGGCACAGGTTATCGTGTATTGGTTGTTGGTTTATGAAGTATGCATTTACATTTGTTTGTAAGCATTGCATACATTATTGTTGGACCCTCGGCAGGGGATTGCCGGCATCCTGGTGCATAGATGTATGCACCCATTTTGGATGTAGACCTGACCCCGAGTATATAGACATATATATCTCGATGTTTTTGAGATACAGCCTTGTCCATGGCGATGGCAGAAGGGTATCGTTGCATACGTGATTGAAGGTCACGCTTGGGATAGGCATATTTGCTTATTCATACATTTGGCACTTGCATTGATACATACATCATTTGTGCATCCTCATTACACTCGCATTTCTTTTGTGTAATTTTGTTGTTGGATGATATTGTGTTGCTTAGAGGCTCGCTGTAAGTCATGCCTAGCCTCTATTCTTATATTGTGATTATTGATGCTGGTTCGTTACGAACCATTACTACGAACTCACCAACCTTGTGTTGACTATGCTTAGTACACTTTTCAGGTAATCAGGTTCTCCCCGGACGTGGTGTTTAGTTGCTTGCTTGCTGTCTAACCCGGACTTGGACCTCATGGATCAAGGATTCATCGACCCTCCTTTTGCATTATACTTAGGATCGTTTGCCATCTTTGGATGTATTATGTTAACGTTGATGGCTATTTGCTCCTGTTGTATTTTGTTACTTGTTTTGCTATGTCTTGGATTCACCGAATCGTTAATTGCATTTAGTTTGTTCTATTGAAATTCCACCGGGTGCTGTATGATTTCCGTGACATTTCGAGCTCTGGCTTGGGGTGTTACAGAATGGTGGCCCATGCGTGGTCGTAGAGAATTAGGCGGTTTGACATAGACTACGGCTTAAGTTAAAACTCTTCATATAGCATGCATGGTTAGGAAATTCGTGTGCAATATGAATTCTGTGAATCCCCGTGTGAGTTCGTAGTTAAGACCATTTGTGTGATAGCTTGAATTCAACGTGATGAATATGGTTACTATGATTTGTTGTTGCTAATTGTTGGAACTAATGTGATGATTTAGGGCAAAATGAAGGGATGCCATTAACTTAGTATAATATTGTGGCAACCTTAAAAGAACCCGATCAACTCTTTTATGGTTACCCGATACTATAGCAAGTTCATGACATCGTGGATTGCGCACGTGTGGCTTAAAGTATAATAAGGAACCGATATGCTTAATGGAAGTTAATTGGGTGGAAGGTTAGCCGTTGGTACACCTTGTATACATACCCGGTTGATAACTAGAGAGCATATCGAATTCGGATTATACTTTGAATCATTCGTGTTAGTTGTTTAATTACATGATGAAATGAACATGAGTGCTTAATTTAATGATAAAATACGGCAATAAATGCAACGTGATGATATGATATGTAAACCCCCTTACGATTTTAACACTGTTGCCTTAGCATAATGTTATGAAATGAATATGTGGTATCGGTATGAGGGCATGACTACTTGTGTGACTAACATGCGAGCATTTGAGACTAACTCTCGGGTCAACGTGTCACTTGTTTTATAGAAATGGAAAGACCAAGGAGAGTACGAACAAACTATAGGGCTGAAGAAGAAGAGCCTCAACCGGAAGCTCAACCGGAAGTACAAGGTGGTAGAGGCCGTGGTAGAGGCCGTGGTAGAGGCCGTGGTAGGGGCCGTGGTAGGGGTCGTGGTAGAGCTCCTGAGCCAAACTTGGCTGAAGTAATTGCTCAAACAGTCGCCGGCATCATGCCAACCATCATTGCTCAAGTCACGGCAAGTCTTGGGCAAAATATTGGGCCTCAAAACAACGAAGCCCCAGAAAATGCAAACAATGAAAATGATCAACCTCAAGCCGAAGAATATGAGGAAGAGGAACCAATGGGAGTTAATATCGGGATGCCCATGAATAACCAATATGGTGGATACCGTCAAGGGTGTATCTTTAAGGATTTTAAGAGTTGTGGGGCACCGGAGTTTGATGGGAAAGGTGGTCCCACGGAATGTATAAGATGGTTTGAGGCAATAGAAGCAGTGATTGAAAGGAGTCATTGCACCTACGATGACCGGATTCCCTATGCATCCGGCATGTTTAGGCATGACGCCTTGAGTTGGTGGAACCAGGAAATAACTCTAGGGCGGACTCAGAATTTGGAGTGGATTGACTTCAAAGACAAAGTGAAAGCCAAGTTTGTCCTCCGTACGAGCTACAGAATTTAACCATAGAATTTGCAAACCTCAATATGGAAGGAGCCGATTACAAGGGCTATGTGAGACGATTCCAAGAGTTGTCCACTCTCATTCCTCACTTGGTAGGTACCGAGCCACAAGCCATCCAAAAATTTGTATTGGGCTTGAACCCTCAAGTCCGATCCTATGTTAACTCAAACATGCCTACTTCCTTGGCTAATGCGGTCAACCAAGCCGGGAGTGTGACTGAAGATTTATTGAGGAGTGGTGTTTTGAGCAAATCCTCATCAAACAAGAGGAAAGAAGTGGGTGAGTCAAGTGGGGTAAAGAAAGCGGGAAGGTTTGACCCCAAGAATGCTTATAGGGGTAGGGTGATGGCGGCGGTAGAACCGGCTAGGAGGCCTTATCCCGGGCCTCATCCTTTCTGTGGGAGGTGCAACAGGCACCATCCCGCCACCACTCCATGTGGTGCATGCTACAATTGCCACCAAGTTGGGCACGCCTCCAAGAACTGTAGGGCTCCAAGAACGGGCCCAATGAATGCGGCTCCTATTCAGGCCGTTCCTCCTCAAGGTAACCAAAGAAGGGGCGAGTGTTTTGAATGTGGTAGCCGTGACCACTATCGTAATGATTGTCCTCGATGGGTGGGACAACAAGTCCAAGTAGCCGTCCACCCCAATCAACTCCAAATGGTTGGGCCTAATCAAAACCGGGGGCAACAAGGCCACCAAGTGCAACCACGCGGCCGAGCCTTTGCGGCCAATGTAAATGAAGCCCGCAATGATCCCAACGTTGTAGCAGGTACTTTTCTCCTTAATGGTCTCTATGCCACCGTTTTATTTGATTCCGGGGCCGATTATAGCCTCGTGTCTACTAACTTTGTGCCTTTGATTGATGTGCATCCTTGTGCTCTAAACTATGTGCTTGACATTGAAATGGTGAACGGGTCACTAACTAGAATTAGCCAAATACTCCGTGATTGTGTTTTGACCTTGGAAGACGTCGACTTCTTCATTGACCTTATGCATCCGGCATGTTTAGGCATGACGCCTTGAGTTGGTGGAACCAGGAAATAACTCTAGGGCGGACTCAGAATTTGGAGTGGATTGACTTCAAAGACAAAGTGAAAGCCAAGTTTTGTCTTCCGTACGAGCTACAGAATTTAACCATAGAATTTGCAAACCTCAATATGGAAGGAGCCGATTACAAGGGCTATGTGAGACGATTCCAAGAGTTGTCTACTCTCATTCCTCACTTGGTGGGTACCGAGCCACAAGCCATCCAAAAATTTGTATTGGGCTTGAACCCTCAAGTCCGATCCTATGTTAACTCAAACATGCCTACTTCCTTGGCTAATGCGGTCAACCAAGCCGGGAGTGTGACTGAAGATTTATTGAGAGTGGTGTTTTAAGTAACTCCTTCCGCCTTTCTCTTCCCCCGCCCCCTTAAACCCTCCGGATTCTCTTCTCTGCTATCCTCCCGTGCCCGATTTTAGACTCCTCTTCCCCATTCTAATCCCTTCCCGCACCCCCTCTCCCTTCGATCTGGAGTGGTGTTTTGAGCAAATCCTCATCAAACAAGAGGAAAGAAGTGGGTGAGTCAAGTGGGGTAAAGAAAGCGGGAAGGTTTGATCCCAAGAATGCTTATAGGGGTAGGGTGATGGCGGCGGTAGAACCGGCTAGGAGGCCTTATACCGGGCCTCATCCTTTCTGTGGGAGTGCAACAGGCACCATCCCGCCACCACTCCATGTGGGGCATGCTACAATTGCCACCAAGTTGGGCACGCCTCCAAGAACTGTAGGGCTCCAAGAACGGGCCCAATGAATGCGGCTCCTATTCGGGCCGTTCCTCCTCAAGGTAACCAAAGAAGGGGCGAGTGTTTTGAATGTGGTAGCCGTGACCACTATCGTAATGATTGTCCTCGATGGGTGGGACAACAAGTCCAAGTAGCCGTCCACCCCAATCAACTCCAAATGGTTGGGCCTAATCAAAACCGGGGGCAACAAGGCCACCAAGTGCAACCACGCGGCCGAGCTTTGCGGCCAATGTAAATGAAGCCCGCAATGATCCCAACGTTGTAGCAGGTACTTTTCTCCTTAATGGTCTCTATGCCACCGTTTTATTTGATTCCGGGGCCGATTATAGCCTCGTGTCTACTAACTTTGTGCCTTTGATTGATGTGCATCCTTGTGCTCTAAACTATGTGCTTGACATTGAAATGGTGAACGGGTCACTAACTAGAATTAGCCAAATACTCCGTGATTGTGTTTTGACCTTGGAAGACGTTGACTTCTTCATTGACCTTATGCCTCTTGACATTGGTAGTTTTGATATTATAGTGGGTATGGATTGGTTAGCGGCGGTTAATGCGACGATTGATTGTGGTGAGAGAGTTGTTAAGATACCTTTGGCCAACGGTAAAATTCTTAGGGTACAAGGCGAAATCTCCGATTCCCCTAATTCTAAAGTCTTTAGTGCTACCACCACAAGGGTAGAATTGAAGACCGTTCCTATTGTTTGTGATTTCCCCGATGTTTTTCCGGATGACTTACCGGGATTACCTCCAACTCGTGAACTTGATTTTCGTATCAATCTTATTCCCGAAGCCGCGCCTATAGCAAAAGCTCCTTATAAACTAGCCTTAACTGAAATGCAGGAGCTACAAACTCAACTCAAGGAACTCCAAGAGAAGGGTTTCATTCGCCCTAGTCAATCTCCTTGGGGTGCTCCTGTTCTCTTCGTTAAAAAGAAAGATGGATCCTTCAGAATGTGTATTGATTACCGGGAATTAAACAAGCTCACCGTGAAGAACCGATATCCTCTCCCTAGAATTGATGACTTGTTTGACCAACTTCAAGGAGCTAAGCACTTCTCAAAAATCGATCTTCGCTCGGGTTATCATCAACTTCGAGTACATGAAGATGACATCCCCAAAACGGCTTTTCGCACAAGGTATGGCCATTTTGAATTCACCGTAATGCCTTTTGGGTTGACCAATGCACCGGCGGTGTTCATGGACTTGATGAACCGGGTGTGTCAACCATATTTAGACAAGTCCGTTATTGTGTTCATTGATGACATACTTGTATACTCGAAGACAAGGAGGAGCATGTTAAGCACTTGCGCGAAGTGCTTGAATTACTAAGGAAGGAGAAGTTGTACGCGAAATTTTCCAAGTGTGAGTTTTGGTTGGAAGAGGTCCACTTCCTTGGTCACGTAGTGAGCAAGGATGATATTCATGTGGACCCAAGCAAGATTGAAGCGGTCAAGAATTGGAGAAGACCCGAAACGCCATCCGAGATCCGCCAATTCCTTGGATTGGCGGGTTACTATAGAAGGTTTATTGAAAATTTCTCTCGTATCGCACAACCACTCACCCTCTTGACTCAAAAAGATAGAAACTTCGAATGGGGCGAAAGACAAGAGAACGCCTTCCAAACCCTTAAGGATATGCTATGTGATGCTCCTATTTTGACATTACCGGATGGGATAGAAGATTTTGTGGTTTATTGTGATGCTTCGGGGCAAGGGTTGGGTTGCGTTCTTATGCAAAGGGGTAAAGTCATTGCTTATGCCTCTCGTCAATTGAAGGTGCATGAGAAGAACTACCCGACTCATGATTTGGAATTGGGAGCGGTTGTGTTTGCCTTGAAGTGTTGGAGACATTATCTCTATGGCACCAAATGTGTGATTTATACCGATCACAAAAGTCTTCAACACATTTTTACTCAAAGTGAATTGAACATGAGGCAAAGGCGTTGGTTAGAACTATTTAGTGATTATGATTGTGACATCCGTTATCACCCGGGCAAAGCAAATGTAGTAGCCGATGCTTTGAGCCGAAAAGAGAGAGTGAAGCCAAGACGGGCTAGAGTTATGAGCCTCACGGTAGGGCCAAGTATTCGTGATCGGATTATTGAAGCCCAAATCCAAGCCACCCTACCGGAAAACTTTGGAAACGAAAACCTAGATGGCATGGAGCAACTTTTTGACCGAAAGAATGATAACGGGCTTTACATGGTGGAAAGACTTTGGATTCCTATATTCGGCGATTTAAGAACGCTTATTATGAATGAAGCCCATCTATCACCTTATTCGGTCCATCCCGGATCGGATAAGATGTACTTTGACTTGAAGGAATTGTATTGGTGGCCGGGCATGAAGCGTGATGTGGCTAAGTATGTGAGTGAGTGCCTTACTTGCTTACAAGTCAAGGCCGATCACAAGAAGCCACCCGGATTGTTGGTACAACCGGTGATGCCCGAATGGAAGTGGGAGCATATTTCAATGGACTTCATTACTAAACTACCGAAGACGAGAAGCGGCCGTGACACAATTTGGGTGATAGTAGATCGGTTAACGAAATCGGCTCACTTTTTAGCCATTCGTGAAACCGATAAATTTGACACTTTAGCTCGTTTGTACATCAAGGAAATAATATCTAAGCATGGAGTGCCGGTTTCTATCATTTCCGATAGAGATGCCCGTTTCAAATCAAAATTTTGGGAAGCCTTTCAAAAAGCCATGGGTACTCGACTTGACATGAGCACGGCGTTTCACCCTCAAACGGATGGGCAAACCGAGAGAACCATTCAAACACTCGAAGATATGTTGAGGGCGTGTGCAATTGATTTTGGTGGAAGTTGGGAAGACCATTTGCCGTTAGTTGAGTTTTCATACAACAATAGCTACCACACTACTATTCAAATGGCACCCTTTAAGGCCTTGTATGGTAGGGTGTGCCGTTCTCCTTTAGCTTGGGCGGAAATTGGAGAGAGTCAACTTATCGGGCCGGAAATTGTGATTGAAACTACCAAGGTAATATCTCAAATTAAGGAGAAGTTGCAATTGGCCCGTGAACATCAAAAGAAGTATGCCGATGTGAGACGAAGACCGTTGGAGTTTGAAGTTGGTGAATTTGTACTTTGAAAGTGTCGCCTTGGAAAGGCGTCGTACGATTCGTGAAGCGGGGAAAACTTGCACCAAGGTATGTTGGCCCTTTCAAGATTCTTGAACGGGTTGGGAAGGTTGCTTATAGGCTAGAATTGCCTCAAGAGCTTAGCGGCGTGCATGATGTGTTTCATATTTGTAATTTGCGCAAGTGTTTGGCGGATCCTACACATCATGTGCCTATGGACGAAATTAGGGTTGACTCGAGCCTAAACTTTGTTGAAGAACCGGTAGAGATCATGGACCGTCAAGAAAAGAAACTCAAGAAGAAACGCTACACAATTGTCAAGGTTAGATGGAAGTGCTAGACGTGGAGCCGAGTTCACTTGGGAGAGAGAGGATCACATGAGGTCGAAGTATCCACATTTATTTAATAATTAGGGTTTTGTTGAATTTCGGGACGAAATTCTTTTAACGGGGGGATAATGTAACATCCGCGAATTTTGACCCGTTGACTTTTGTGTAATTTGACTAACAAACTTATTGAATGAAGTAATTTGGGCCCATTTATGATTTTATGACTAAGTGGTATGTTAGTCGAGTCGTTAATATGTCGTTTGGCGTTTAGTAGTGTAAATGATTGTTTATATGGCTTGTGGGAGAAACGGGTCGGCCCGTGGGTAGTCCATGACCCACCAGCCCCAATGACCCATTTCCCCCCCCCCCCCCTTCCCCCCCCCCCCCCCCCCCCCCCCCCCCCCCCCCCCCCCCCCCCCCCCCCCCCCCCCCCCCCCCCCCCCCCCCCCCCCCCCCCCCCCCCCCCCCCCCCCCCCCCCCCCCCCCCCCCCCCCCCCCCCCCCCCCCCCCCCCCTTATCCTTTCCTTCCTTCTTTCTTCTCATTCTATCTATCTCTTATTCTCTTTCTCTCTTCTCTCAAAAACTAGCAAAAGAACCAATTTAATCTCTTCACCATTTCTTGCATCAAACTAGTAGTGGGTCGATTTTTAACACAAGAATCTTAGCCATCTTAACCTCGTTTGCTTCATATCGAAGAATCAAAGTCAAGTTCTTACCATTTTTATCCATTTGACCTAATTTCGGGTTCTAGCTCAAGGAGACGTTTTGGTAAGTCAAATTCATCCCATTTACTTCTATTTATACTTGTTCAAATGTTTCTAGTCGTTTTTATGGGATTTCAAGACATGTTTATGGTAAAAATGGAAATTAGGTTTAGGGTTAGGGTTTGATTGATTCATGAGTGATTTTGATGTTTTGGTCGAAATTGTGGGTTGGGTTATGTGTATTTATGGTCATTGATGTTTAGTTATGCTTCAAAATGGGTTACAAATCGTTTTGGTGTGGTTTGGGTTGAAATTGGGGGTTTTGGGTTCGTGTTGCTGGTTGATGGCTGCTGGTGCTGGCTGCAGAAAGTGGTCACTGCGGCGCAGTGAGCTCACCTTTGCTCACTGCGGCGCAGTGCTTTTGTACTGGTTCTGGGCCAGTTTAGCCACTGCGGCGCAGTGGGCATAGTTCTTGCCCACTGCGGCGCAGTGCATTGTTTCTGGTCCTCGTCCAGTTTGGCCACTGCGGCGCAGTGGGCATAGTTCTGCTCCACTGCGGCGCAGTGGATAGTCACTGTGATTTTTATGTGTGTCGAATTTCATATTGTTGAAGTTGTATAATTGACATTCCAGTATATTGATGTATAATTATAGGTTGTGGACGTGTGGACCCTATTACTCGTTTGTAATCTTTTACTAACTTCTTTGCCGATCAAGGTGAGTTTCGTATCTCCCTACCCGCTTGGGATTCGGGCTGAAAAGTGTAAACCTGGCTTGTTTACTTGTATTTATTGATGTATTGTTTGTTTGACTTGATTGTTGGATTGATGTGACGTATCCTTTCGTTTGATTGACTTGGGTTGTGTTTTCGTTAAGTATTACTTATACATTAGGATAGACGTACATACATGGAAGTCGGTTATGCCTTCCTTTGGGTTTTAGATGTGGTGGGAAGGCTGCGGGTGACCCTATACATAAGCATCTGGGACTTGAAGAAAGTAGAATCCTCTGAAGTATATGTACGTATAGTTGGTTCATATTGTGATTAGTGGCTCATGTTTTGTTGATTATTGATCGTTGGCTTTTGGTTATCGTACAGTGATTCCTGGGTTATGTTTGAGGATATTGATTGTTGGCACAGGTTATCGTGTATTGGTTGTTGGTTTATGAAGTATGCATTTACATTTGTTTGTAAGCATTGCATACATTATTGTTGGACCCTCGGCAGGGGATTGCCGGCATCCTGGTGCATAGATGTATGCACCCATTTTGGATGTAGACCTGACCCCGAGTATATAGACATATATATCTCGATGTTTTTGAGATACAGCCTTGTCCATGGCGATGGCAGAAGGGTATCGTTGCATACGTGATTGAAGGTCACGCTTGGGATAGGCATATTTGCTTATTCATACATTTGGCACTTGCATTGATACATACATCATTTGTGCATCCTCATTACACTCGCATTTCTTTTGTGTAATCTTGTTGTTGGATGATATTGTGTTGCTTAGAGGCTCGCTGTAAGTCATGTCTAGCCTCTATTCTTATATTGTGATTATTGATGCTGGTTCGTTACGAACCATTACTACGAACTCACCAACCTTGTGTTGACTATGCTTAGTACACTTTTCAGGTAATCAGGTTCTCCCCGGACGTGGTGTTTAGTTGCTTGCTTGCTGTCTAACCCGGACTTGGACCTCATGGATCAAGGATTCATTGACCCTCCTTTTGCATTATACTTAGGATCGTTTGCCATCTTTGGATGTATTATGTTAACGTTGATGGCTATTTGCTCCTGTTGTATTTTGTTACTTGTTTTGCTATGTCTTGGATTCACCGAATCGTTAATTGCATTTAGTTTATTCTATTGTAATTCCACCGGGTGCTGTATGATTTCCGTGACATTTCGAGCTCCGGCTTGGGGTGTTACATTTGATATAAAGATATTTTATATAAAAGAGTAGTGAATATCTTTTAGAAGATAATGGAATAATTGTGTAAGTTAATTCATTAAGGGTAAAATGGTAATTTCGCATGTTTCAAAAATCTAAACTTTTCAACATGGGGGTATAATTAATTTTTATATAGTAACATAGATATATTTAACAAAGTTCAAGGTTTAACAAAACAAAGAATAACTTAGTGTATGATTTGAACAATACTAGACCACAAAATATACATATACATCTATACTCTCTTATAAAGCAAATAGCTCATCCTCATCTTTAAACTTCCAGCCTTTGAAATACCTAAATTATCTTTCTCTTTTATTCACTAATTTAAACATCTCCACCTAATATACCTATAATACACTTAATAAAATTAATTATTTTTACATTACTACCATTAAATCAATTACTTTTACATTAATAACCATATTGCTACCCACCGTTGTCACCGCCACCGACGCCACCCGTCTTCGCCGCCGCCGCTACTTAACATGCTGCCGTATTGTGCAGGTAACCTTTTATTACATGATAAAACTATATTCTAATTTAGATATAACCTGTAAATAAGGATAAAACTGTGATGCATCACTTTCCTCATATGTTATTCATGTCCAAATTGAGTATCATTAATTATGTGGTAACTATAAATTGAATAACAAGTGATTAATAATTAAAGTAATTAGTAAAGTAGAGTGAGTCGAACGTTGGAGCGGGGAGAGACATACGAGCGTCGTATTCCATTTGTTTAAGCAAAAGAGCACCACATGCCCATTCTTGGTTTTCTTTATGAACATTATGCCCATTCTTGGTGGTTTGCCACTTCCGTATGAATATGTGATTGATTATGTGTACCATTTCCGATGAAAACTCCACTGGTTACCACGTCAGCTATTTCGCTTCAAGATACATCTAAGACTAAAAACATTCTCTTTTTATCATAACTTCATCCCCGTCTCAGCCTCCATTTTTATTAATTTTCATTTTGTTTTAACAAAAAACTACATAAAGCTAATACATTTTATAAAAATAAAAGCATTACATTAATAATTAAACGGAAACATTAAAATTGCTTAAAATAATACATTAAACTAAACATTACGCTACTAAAAAAAGAACTAAACATTACGTTGTTAAAAATAGAGAAATTATGATAAATGATAAAAATAAAACTATTCGTCTTCGTCCTCGTCTTGGTCTTGGTCGCTATCACCGGCCACATAAAACTAACTAGTAAAATACCCGTGCGTAGCTCGAGTTATAGTTATTATAGTAAACTATATATCACATTAGACAACTTAAAAATAAGACCAAATAGATTTTTTGCCAAAGCTTTTCCAACACACCATTAAGATAATATTAAACAAACGACACACAATATTAAACTTCTTTCTAGGGATTAAGCATCTTGATGACCAAGCACCACTGTTTGACCATTAATCTGCATCGGTGGTTGCATCTTGATGACCCATTTCTTCATCCTGTATTTTCCACTTGATTAAGTGGTTATCTACATATTCTTCATGAGCATCATACACAAACCCTTTTAGTACACCATCAATATGGGGCGATAAAAGTCCATCACAAAACCTTAAAAAGCCTAAACCCTGTCAACCTCCATCACCTACCTGTTCGCATAAACAATCATCTGGATGTTTTAATATCAGTAAGAGGCTCTAAGCTCATAAAGAACTAAGTGTGCTTAAAAATATAGACAAAATCAACATAAAACTAATTATGATATTAAAGAAAAGGTGAAAAAGATACGTAAAAATGTGAATAATTCACACATTCATACAAAAGATAGTCTGACATAAGGGAGATTATGAATATAGCTAATTAAATTACTTATTATAACTTACACACTCATCGACTTTTAGTGCATTTTGCTTAATTGATAATGCATATAACGCTATTAACACAAATACGAACCGCATCAGTTGTGCGCAATATTATATCAATTGTGCGCAATGTTTTACGTCCGGTATTAGTGACCGGTACTACCGGTATGGTTAATTTTATATTTTTTATTATAAAAATGCTACAAAACTTTTTATAATTTAATAAAAATAGTCAAAATACAATTATAATTCGCTCAAATATAATACTAAATATGTATTTCAAAACAAAATATAAGTTTTAAAGTTTAAAAATAAAAAAAATAACATTAAAGTATCATAAAAATAATTTAAAAGAAATTAAAAAAATGCGGTTTTAAAATACCAGAAATACCGAAGAAAACGAAAAATACAGGCGGTAATGAATAGTGAAAATACCGGACAAAATGACGGGCTAGTTGTACCGGAGTACCATCCGGTACCAGTATTACCAATAATAATATCGACCGGTATTTTCAAATTTTCTTTTTTGAAAATACCGGTCAGTATTTACTGCGAGAAGCTTAAAGCGATGTTTTAAATACCGGTAAATATCGGCCGATATTTCTGGTATTCCTGGAATATTCCGGTATTACCGTTACGGTATTTCCGTATTTTCAAAAAAGAAAATTTGAATTTTTTATAAAATTATTTTTATGATACTTTATTGCTATTTTTGGTTATTTGTGAACTTTAAACTTATATTTTGTTATGAAAAACCTATTTGGTATTATTTTTGAGTGGATTATAAGTGCATTTTGACTATTTTCGTTAAATTGTAACAAGTTTTGGAAAATTTTATGAAAGAAAAATAAAACAAATTAAAAATAGTCGTACCGGCCGGTATTTCCGGTAATACCGATAATACCAAAAAATTTTCCACACCAGTATGACTAAAATACCAGTTTTTAAGACATTGGCTTAAAGCGGAATTCACCTTTCAAAATAAAAAAAATAAAAAAATTAATAACTAAACATTAGGTACCATTTAAGTAATTAAGAAACATTAGGTATGAAACCAGCAATATCGTGCAAACGTTAGGTACCATTTAAGTAATTAAGAAACGCGATATTACATCTTTACCCCTCACGTGCAAGTCACGTGGGGGGGTTTTTAACGGCCACGTGACGGCGTTAGCCTCCAGTATGGTCCGAGTGGAGATTTGCATACGTTGGGTATGATCAGCGTAATTTCGAAAGGAAATGTATGAAACCAATAATATGGCGCAAACGTTAGGTACCATTTCAGTAATTAACTCTAAGATAAACGAATAAGATTGAGAGATGGTAAGATCTGATTTGCTTACAACCTTCCACGTTTTCTTTTCTTCTCCGATTAACCAAAATTTTTAATCCTATGATGATATTGATACGAACAAAGTATCTCATCTGTTTCCTTTGACAAAATCATAATTATAATGCTAATAATTATAAGAGAATCGTTATCTCGTCGATAAGTGATTGATGAAATAACGCAGTGGTGGCAAAGTTGTCGATGTTTCCGATGATACAGGGCTAAAACTGTTGTTAACGGTTATCCGGCAAGTGTACCTCCAACGTATATCTTCTTTGATGAACCTACCTGCAACTTCTCTTCTCTTCAATGAAAGTTGAAAACCATACCGTTATATGACATTGATTAATGATAGTAGCCAATCCCCAAATAAAAAGAAGACATAAATGAAGACATAAATGTTGTTTATTTAGTATTGAAAGTCAACAATGTTAACGTGTCAAGTTAGAAAATTGAGTTTCTAAATTATGCAGTGAGGTTATATATATAGGAGTATGTTTTGAATATCCCTAAATATTAGCAATTTCTATTTTTTATCATTCTTTATTTATAACAAATTTTGAGAATTTTATTCAAAAATCGTTGGATATGCTGTATATATAGGCACGTTCTTATTATACTCATAACTATACCTCCGATATCTTTTGGTTAAGGAGATAATGAAAATTGAAAGTGTACATAAGTTACAGCCTCTATTTTGTGCACATGGATTAAATACTTAACTAACTTTTGGATTAACTCCACTTAAAAAGGAGCAATTTATACGGTTGTGATGAAATGAAAACTTAATCAAATGGTTATAATTAATTTAATTTTCCACTAACCGGTGGCAATATAAATATATAATTTGCCAACTCGGTGTGTAAATATTGTCGGTACGCTATCTGAGCCTTATAATCTGTTCTCGGTAAACCTTCGGGATTCGGCTTTGCAAAAATTTCATGCCATCCCTAATTTCAAATCATTTCCACGTCGCAAATTGTTGAGAACCCAATTTTCCAATATCCTGGGTCACCTCCAAACCCGTCGATCGATCGGATGTGGCATCGGAAAAACTCAAAAGCTGATGGATAGTATTGCAACGTGGTGCTCGCTTGATGGGATCGTCTCAATATAAAGCCTCCATAGCCGAGTCTGACATCCCAATCAGAGTCGCACACGACCCTATCTCATTGACTGTCAAATCTACGACACCATGTTGACCGTGGTGATTCCAAAACTTCGACACATCCTTGAAAATTTAATAACACTCTATATATATATATATATATATATATATATATATATATATATATATATATATATATATATATATATATATATATATATATATATATATATATATATATATATATATATATATATATATATATATATATATATATATATATATATATATATATATATATATATATATATATATATATATATATATATATATATATATATATATATATATATATATATATATATATATATATATATATATATATATATATATATATATATATATATATATATATATATATATATATATATATATATATATATATATATATATATATATATATATATATATATATATATATATATATATATATATATATATATATATATATATATATATATATATATATATATATATATATATATATATATATATATATATATATATATATATATATATATATATATATATATATATATATATATATATATATATATATATATATATATATATATATATATATATATATATATATATATATATATATATATATATATATATATATATATATATATATATATATATATATATATATATATATATATATATATATATATATATATATATATATATATATATATATATATATATATATATATATATATATATATATATATATATATATATATATATATATATATATATATATATATATATATATATATATATATATATATATATATATATATATATATATATATATATATATATATATATATATATATATATATATATATATATATATATATATATATATATATATATATATATATATATATATATATATATATATATATATATATATATATATATATATATATATATATATATATATATATATATATATATATATATATATATATATATATATATATATATATATATATATATATATATATATATATATATATATATATATATATATATATATATATATATATATATATATATATATATATATATATATATATATATATATATATATATATATATATATATATATATATATATATATATATATATATATATATATATATATATATATATATATATATATATATATATATATATATATATATATATATATATATATATATATATATATATATATATATATATATATATATATATATATATATATATATATATATATATATATATATATATATATATATATATATATATATATATATATATATATATATATATATATATATATATATATATATATATATATATATATATATATATATATATATATATATATATATATATATATATATATATATATATATATATATATATATATATATATATATATATATATATATATATATATATATATATATATATATATATATATATATATATATATATATATATATATATATATATATATATATATATATATATATATATATATATATATATATATATATATATATATATATATATATATATATATATATATATATATATATATATATATATATATATATATATATATATATATATATATATATATATATATATATATATATATATATATATATATATATATATATATATATATATATATATATATATATATATATATATATATATATATATATATATATATATATATATATATATATATATATATATATATATATATATATATATATATATATATATATATATATATATATATATATATATATATATATATATATATATATATATATATATATATATATATATATATATATATATATATATATATATATATATATATATATATATATATATATATATATATATATATATATATATATATATATATATATATATATATATATATATATATATATATATATATATATATATATATATATATATATATATATATATATATATATATATATATATATATATATATATATATATATATATATATATATATATATATATATATATATATATATATATATATATATATATATATATATATATATATATATATATATATATATATATATATATATATATATATATATATATATATATATATATATATATATATATATATATATATATATATATATATATATATATATATATATATATATATATATATATATATATATATATATATATATATATATATATATATATATATATATATATATATATATATATATATATATATATATATATATATATATATATATATATATATATATATATATATATATATATATATATATATATATATATATATATATATATATATATATATATATATATATATATATATATATATATATATATATATATATATATATATATATATATATATATATATATATATATATATATATATATATATATATATATATATATATATATATATATATATATATATATATATATATATATATATATATATATATATATATATATATATATATATATATATATATATATATATATATATATATATATATATATATATATATATATATATATATATATATATATATATATATATATATATATATATATATATATATATATATATATATATATATATATATATATATATATATATATATATATATATATATATATATATATATATATATATATATATATATATATATATATATATATATATATATATATATATATATATATATATATATATATATATATATATATATATATATATATATATATATATATATATATATATATATATATATATATATATATATATATATATATATATATATATATATATATATATATATATATATATATATATATATATATATATATATATATATATATATATATATATATATATATATATATATATATATATATATATATATATATATATATATATATATATATATATATATATATATATATATATATATATATATATATATATATATATATATATATATATATATATATATATATATATATATATATATATATATATATATATATATATATATATATATATATATATATATATATATATATATATATATATATATATATATATATATATATATATATATATATATATATATATATATATATATATATATATATATATATATATATATATATATATATATATATATATATATATATATATATATATATATATATATATATATATATATATATATATATATATATATATATATATATATATATATATATATATATATATATATATATATATATATATATATATATATATATATATATATATATATTAGTTTGGAAAAAAACTCGAAAAAGAAATTATGTTTTTTGTATGTATAATATATATATATAAGTTAGTCAAAGTCAACTGCCACGTCAGCAAATCTGATGACGTGGCATCGGTGACGTGGCACTTAACGGGCGTCGTCTGTCAAAAACTAACGAGATACCCTTTATTAGGAAATTTTTGGAAATAGGGTCCTTTAAATAGACGAAAACAAAATAGGTTACCTTTAATAAGAAATTTGTGTAAATAAGTTACCTTTTTATGTATTTTTCCCTTATTTATATGATAGATTATTATTATTATGATCAAAGAGAAAACGATTACAAGACCAGATTATATCAAGATGATATAATCTATAGATTCTAAGACAGAATCCACAACTGGATTCAATACAATCGAATGAATATGCCAAAGACAGTAGAAAACCCTAAGATAATTGATACAGAGAGAATACGATATATGTGTGTTGTATTATCCCTAAAATGGGAAACGACCAGCTTTTATACACGAGACAAAACTGCCTAATGACCCCTTAGCCCTCCTTCTTCCTCAACTTGTCACAAGCAGTCCTTCAAACTTTCTTTCTTTGAAATAATACATCTTCAGTCCTTGAAGTTATACATCCTTTATAAACCTACACAATCTAATCATATTGGTTAGACAAATTTATAACAAAGCTTTAAGTAACAAGATTGATAAACCTATACTTATTTTAACATTCTCCCTCAATCTTGATACTTAAATAACATAAACTTTTCCCCTTACTCTTTACCTTTGAACAAATCAACCAATCCCAGTTGTTCACAAAACATATTATGCTGCATAGTACCTAAAGCTTTTGTAAAAACATCTGCATTATTTTCTTCAGAATCAACTTTGATGGTTTTAATTATTCCAGATTCTATTTTTTCTCTTACAAAATGTAAGTCAATTTCCAGATGTTTTGTACGTTCATGATAAACAGGATTAGCAGCTATTTGAATAGCAAGCTTGCTATCACAGAAAACATTAACAGGTAAATCATACTTGACTTTCAAATCATCAAGTAATTTCACAACCCACATTACCTCACTTGTAACAGAAGCCATAGCTCTGTATTCAGATTCTGCAGAAGATCTGGATACAGTGCTTTGCTTCTTACTTTTCCAAGAGACCAAACTATTACCAAGATAAACACAATAACCAGTAATAGATTTTCTAGAAGACAAGCATTTCCCCCCAATCAGCATCAACATATGCATATAGATTTAGGGTATTACATTTATCAATAAACACACCTTTGCCTGGAGACAATTTAAGATATCTCAAGACATGGAAAGTAAGCTTAAGGTGTGATTGAAGAGGAGCATGCATGTACTGACTTAAACAGTTAACAGCAAAAGCAATATCAGGTCTAGTTATTGTAAGATAAATTAACTTACCAACTAATTTTTGATATTCAGTTATTCCAGTAAGTAATTTATCATCACCAGATTCAGTACATTTAATGCTAGTATTCTGTTGCAGGGGAGTTTTTAAAGGTTTACTTGCAAGTAAACCAAAGTCTCTTAATAATTCAAGACAATATTTCCTCTGAGTCATACATAACCCAGAATTAGACTCAAGAATCTCAATGCCTAAGAAGTACTTAAACTTTCCAAGATCTTTTATAAGAAATTTTGAACTCAAATACCTTTTGAACTTATTAATCTCATCCAGATTGTTACCAGTAATAACAATGTCATCAACATATACAAGCAAAATCAAGAAAATATCTTGATCAGTTTTGGTAAACAAAGAATAATCATTTTTGCTTTGAACAAAACCATTTTCTTTCAAAGTTTTACATAACTTTTCATTCCATTGCCTAGGAGCTTGTTTTAAACCATACAAAGACTTGGTAAATTTACAAACCCTAGTTTCTCCTTTAGAAAAATATCCTAAAGGTAAAGACATATAAACATCTTCAACCAAATCACCAAACAGAAATGCATTATTAACATCCAACTGAAATAATGGCCAACCTTTACACACATCAAGATTAAGAATACATCTTATAGTAACCATCTTTATAACAGGAGAGAAAGTCTCCTCATAATCAAGACCAGCCCTTTGACTATAACCTTTTCCTACAAGCCTAGCTTTGTATCTTTCAATTTCACCATTTGACTTATATTTTATTTTATAAATCCATTTACATCCAATAGGCTTTCTATTAGCAGGTAATTTAGTTAAAACCCAAGTATTGTTTCTGTTTAAAGCCTCCATTTCTTCATTCATAGCATTAACCCAGTTTTTATCTTGACAAGCTTCCCAATAAGTATTAGGTTCAATGCTTTTATTCAATTCAGTGGTAAAGCAATAAATTTCTTGACTTAAATTAGAGTAATTAACTACTCTTTCAACACCATATTTTACTTTACCTTCAATAACATAATCATTAAGACTTTTAGGTAACACAGAATTCCTATTAGACCTTCTTAGGCCAGCATCACTTTGAGTTGGTTCAGAATTGTTTATATCATTTATGCCCTCACGGAGTAATGCATTAGCATTTTCATCAAGTGTTGCAGTACCATCTTCATTCCCATTCACACCAGGAGTGTTACTAGGAAACTCAGATTCACCACCATCACTTATTACAGTGTCTCTCCCCTCATCATAGGGACTTTTAGATACTTCTGACTCAAAAAAGGTTTTATCAAAAAAATTTGTATGATCTACATCAAAAATAGTATCTTTTAAAATAGACTTAGACATTTTAAAAGGAAATATACTTTCATAAAACTTCACATCTCTACTAAAAAACAAACTCTTGTTTTCAAGACTAAAAAGTTTATATCCTTTTTTAACATTTGAATATCCAACAAATAAACACTTTTCAGACCTATTTGAAAATTTGTCAAGATTGTTTAATTTTGTTGCAAAACACAAACAGCCAAAAGATCTAAGATGGGAGAGACCAGGTTTAACACCATATACCAACTCAAAGGGACACTTACCATTTAGAACTGAAGTAGGTAATCTGTTAATAAGATAAGTAGCAGTTAATATACATTCAGATCAAAGATACAAAGGTAACCCCCCCTGAAACATAAGGGATCTAGCAATATTCAAAAGATGCCTATGTTTCCTCTCTGCAATTCCATTCTGCTGAGGTGAATAAGGCACAGAAGTTTGATGCACAATACCATTGGTCTTGCAGAACAAATTAAAAGAATGATTTACAAACTCTGTCCCATTGTCACTCCTAAACACTTTGACATTCTTATTAAACTGATTTTTCAAGATTTGATAAAAACTTTGGATATTTTGACAAACTTCTTCTTTTGATTTAAGTAAAACAGTCTAGACAACCCTGGAAAAATCATCTACTATAGTCAAAAAATATTTATATAACCTTCTTTACTTTGAACCTTATAAGGTCCCCAAGCATCAAGATGTACCAAATCTCCCAAACTGTAAGACTTATGATCACTTAGAGGAAATGGAACTCTTACTTGTTTTGCTTTATGACAAATTTCACAAGGAAAACTAGTTTTTTCATTTTCAATATTTAAATCATGTTTTAACTTGATCAAAACTTGTTCTACAGGATGACCCAACCTATTGTGCCAAACATGTTTAGACAGATTGCACATAATCACATTAGAACACACCACATTGTTACAAATACCTTGTTTATCAAACAAATACAAACCAGCACTCTCACTACCAGTCCCCACCAGGGTCTTTGACCTCAAATCCTGAATATAACAATTACTTTCATCAAAAGCAACAAACAACTTTGAATCCTTAGACATTTTATGAACTGATACAAGATTAACCTTGTAATCAGGAACAAACAAAACATCAAACAAAACAATGTTTTTTGATAATTGTACATTTCCAAATTTTTTAACTTTAGCTAAAGATCCATTTGGGTGACCAACAGTTATATTAAGACTACTTATATCAACAACATTTATTAAAGCCTTTTCATCACAAGTTAAATGTTGATTTGATCTAGAATCCTTTATCCATTATCACAACAAATTTGAACTAGAACTAAGACACAGAATTTTGTTCAAATTTTTACCAAATAAAGACACAGAATCAAGTTCTAATCTTTAGCAGCTTTACAAGTACAAGTAGGTAACTTAACAAGAGCATCATACTGTTTCCACAAAGAGTTCAGCTTATGATAGTAATCAGACAAAGAAGATCCAGAAGAAGAAGCAGTATTGACAGAAAAAGAATTGTTCACATTATCATAAACAACATTATTACTGGATAAGTTTTTATTAAAATTATTTGAATTAAAATTCTTCTTCTTAAAACCAACAGGATATCCAACAATTTCATAACATCTATCAATAGTATGTCCTATCATTCCACATTTTGTACACTTTAAGTTTGGATTAGGACCTCTATTAAACCCTTTTTATTATCAAATCTTTGAGCATTAAACACAGAAGGTTGCACTTTTGAAGAACTATCATGCACAGACATATTCCTATGTGATTCTTCTCTAGAAATAATAGCATATGCAGATTTCACATCAGGAATAGGTTCTCTAGTTAAAATATTAGTTCTCATTGGCATATACACATCATCAAGTCCCATTAAGAACTGCATTAACCTAAGCAACTTGTTATGAGTTTGAAAATCTTTAGCAGCTTTACAAGTACAAGTAGGTAACTTAACAAGAGCATCATACTGTTTCCACAAAGAGTTCAGCTTATGATAGTAATCAGATAAAGAAGATCCATTCTGTTTAAGTGAATTAATTTTAAGATGCAGGTTAAACATTACAGAACCATCAACCTTATCATAAGTTTTTTTTCAATTCTTTCCAAACTTCACTAGCATTCCTAGAAAATATTTGACCCATATAAAGTTCTTCAGATATTGAACCAAGAATCCAAGACAAAACCACATCATTACATCTATCTCATTGACTAGCTAAAATTTCATCATCAGTATCTTTAACACAATCACCATTAATGAGTCCTAGCTTATTTTTAGTTTCTAGAGCCAAAGTCATTGCACAACTCCACACATTATAATTTTCTGTTCCTTTTAGTTTAAAATTGATTAAAGGAGCCCCTGTAGTATCACTAGCATGCAAATATAAATGATCTCCAAAATCTAATTTGCTTATTTGAGTATAAGTATCATCAGAACCAGAACCACCAGTTTTATCTTTATTCTTATCACCAGTTTTATCTTCAGGAGCCATTATATCAATATTGATCAAACAAAAACAAGTAATCACTCAAACAAGAACAATAAAAGATACTTATAACACATAAAGCCAACTAAAAACAATTAATATCAATCAATAAGCACAAATATAGAAAAAATCAAACAGAACCACAAACAACCAAAAATGTAAGTGACAGGATTTCGTACCTCTCAAGGAAGCAGGTCAAGTATTAGCACAAATACTTTTATGAGAAAAGATTTGAAAAAAAACTTTTAATATTTAAAGCTTTAACAGAAAAATAAAAGAGGTGTTACAGTGCTTTCGGATGAAACGGCAAAAAAACCCTAATTATTCTTTGATTCACTTAGTCAAAGAAATAATCAGGATCTGAATAGAAACCCTAATCTCTCTTTGATTCACTTAGTCAAAGAGAAAATCAGGATCTAGATCTGCAGCGGAAGTAAATTGACAAAAAATTAGGGTTTTCAAAATTAGGGTTTCACAATGAAATACGCCCCAAAATTAAAACCCTAAATAATCACCAGATCTTCAACAATCAATTTAGCCAACTTGGCTCTGATACCATGAAAACTTTTGTAAATCTAGTTATTATTATTGTTATTTATATGATAGATTATTATTATTATGATCAAAGAGAATACGATTACAAGACCAGATTATATCAAGATGATATAATCTATAGATTCTAAGACAGAATCCACAACTGGATTCAATACAATCGAATGAATATGCCAAAGACAGTAGAAAACCCTAAGATAATTGATACAGAGAGAATACGATATATGTGTGTTGTATTATCCCTAAAATGGGAAACGACCAGCTTTTATACACGAGACAAAACTGCCTAATGACCCCTTAGCCCTCCTTCTTCCTCAACTTGTCACAAGCAGTCCTTCAAACTTTCTTTCTTTGAAATAATATATCTTCAGTCCTTGAAGTTATACATCCTTTATAAACCTACACAATCTAATCATATTGGTTAGACAAATTTATAACAAAGCGTTAAGTAACAAGATTGATAAACCTATACTTATTTTAACAACTATCGACCTACTCGAGAGCATTATCATTAATGTTCAATGGCAGAGTACGTTGGGCAATCATTTGTTGTTGTTGTTGTTGCTGTTGGACCTGTGACCGGAATTGTTGTTGTTCTTAAACGACTTTTTCCCACAAGGAATGTTGGCGTGGATCATTGAATTGTGGTGGATATGGTTCAAAACCTTGTTGTCTGACACAAGGTTGTGAATAACCAATTGATCACAGATTATTTAAAGATGAGCATATGACCTGAAAACTCGCGACTCGGCCCAGACTCGTCTGATCCCAAACCGACCCGCCGGATAGGATAACGGTGTCAGGTCACGGGTTTGATTTTGTTGCTTTGCCGAGCCAGGTGGTCGGGTCGGGTTTTGACAAGTGAAGAACAAATGTCCCTTAAACTCGAGAACCGACCCGAACCCGACCCCCGTGAAATGGGTAACGAGCCAGGTCACGGGTTTGATTTTGTTGTTTTGCCGGGTCATGGGTTTGCACAAGTCGGGCTGGTTCGGGTATGATTTTGACCCGTGCTCGTGCTTAGATCAAATGGTAGCGCCACCATGTGACTACATGGTCCCACAGATGAAGGTTACAAGTCACATGTTCAAATCTTGCCAAAGGCAAATGAAGAAACTATATCTAGTGATCCATGTTTTAGAATGATGTGTCACCGAGCATGAATTTTATGCGGTGTGCGCTCTGATTACCAAGACGGTACATGAGATCATAGAGTTTCCACCCTTTTTTTTTGAGATAAGGTTGCGAATATGGTGCAGATACAAGTTGAATTTTTTGTGTGAAACGGGGCGACCCCATAGATGGCGACGGGTTGTTAGTTTGACCCACTGACGACGAGAAAGCGACAATTGGTCGTCAAGTATTTGTTGAAACATATGAGAACTCACGATTCTATTAGCTCTGTTTCGGTTTGCCATGGATAGTATTTTGTGTAGGTTGATTGTTGCTAATAGATTTTGTGTGAATGAAAATCTTATGTATGGTTGTGTATGTATATATTTTGTGAGAATGAATTTTTTTATAAAGAATCTATTTGAAACCAACGGGGTTTTGATTTTCAAAAAAATCAAAATTTTTGCTTAAACTGTTGGAGTGGTCCCCACATGAAACCCAATTCTCGTCTTTCCCCTTCTTCATTTGGACGAGAGTCGACGACGGTGGCTCAAGACGAGGGACTGCCTATCCCTTCTTAGTCAATAAGCATCAAATCCAGGGGTAGATGAAAGATAGGACCCACCTTATAATCAACCTTTTAAATAGATTTTAATAGGATTCGATAGAAAATTATTTTTTTTGTAAATTTTTTTCTTAAAAAGCTAACCATTCTTCACCAAAAGTTGTTTTGACTTGTGCATTAAGTATTGTAGTGCTAGTTCTTCATTTATGGGGTGCAACCTAGAAGATGTTTTGACTTGTTATTATATTTTACCAAATTCACATTATAAATAGTAACTTTTGCAATCAATTAAAATGAAAATAGAAGTACGACTTGAATAAAATCAGCTAATAACTAAATTTAAGTTTAATTGGAAAGTGACATCAAATACCTCAAAAGGCATAAAGCCCAACGACAGTGAAAGTAAGAGAAATGATATCTAAACCACTCGTTTCACATTTTACAAACTAATCCATACATGAAACCAACTGGATTGGATCAATAGTTAGAGCCTTTACCTCTGGCAGTGGCGGATTTAGGAAATCATTTCCTAGTATACAATATGTAAAAAAAATAAATTTGCGCTTAAGTCAAACAAAAGAAACGCTTTACGGTTCGGGTTTGTCATATGAGTTTTTAGTTCGATTCTCAACTAATTCAAATATGCAATATTTAAAGCGAAATCGAACACATCTTTCTCTACATGATGTTGAAATTACATGATGTTGAAATTACAGTTGACCTCGTCGATCTTGCATACCTTGGAAAATGGAAACAATTCATTATGTCATCATCACTAACCTTATCAAACACATCTTTCTCTACAAAAGTAACTAAACTATCATTTAACATTTGATCACCTAGACTATTTCGTAACTTGTTTTTCACAAAAGTCATTGTTGAAAAACATCTTTCAACACCTGTTGTTGCTACGGGAAGTATCAGTACCAACTTGATAAGTAGATAGACAAGAGTAAATGCTTTGTCTTTGTTGGATTCAACGAGCTTCCTAGAGAGTTCTCTGATGTTTTTCAATCCCTTGAATCTCTCATCTTTCAACATTTCATGGATGTAGTTGTCAAGTTGTTGATCAAGAGCAAGCAATTCAACTCCAGAAAACTCGTCGGGATAGTATTCAGCAAGTTTGAGCAGCTTTTGCTTATCAAAGGAACAAAAATCATTAACTGGGCTCAAGCTAGATGTACAAACAAGTAAGTTTGTGCTTATCTCATCAAACCGAGTGTTGAGTTCTTGTAGCTGCAAATCAATGATCATATTAAATACTTCAACTCGAAAATGATGATCATTTGTAATGTGCATTGGGCCACGTCTTTTTCTTCCCAGGGGAACATACAAAGCTTTCATATCAGGGACTTGAATGTCGTGTTTTGTGCAAAAAGAAATGACAACGTTTAAGAGAGTCTTCCATCCACCGTCTCTCAATTTCTGTAATTCTTCCTTTGTTGACTTAACATATGACATCACGTTAACAATATCTTGATCTTTTCTTTGTAAAGACATGTTTAGCTCGTTTGCCACGCCAAAAATCTTTTTCATTAGGTGTGCCATGAAAAGAAAGTCAAACGACTCGAATGCAAAACTAACCGTATCAGCCTTTAACTTATCATAATCTGTACTTGAAGGCATATCTCCAATCTTGTCAAGCAGTTCACGTAGCGCGGGATACAAAGCAATGACATCCCCAACAAGTATCACACGGCCTTCCTAGACCAAGTTCTTGATTCAACCCTTTGCCACTTTCAATTTTTTTTGGGTAAAAGGGTTCACCCTGGTTAGATTTTATATAATAATGAAGTTCAGACGGATTAGCTAAAGCCAAACCGACTATACAAAGCATCGCACCCTAGTGCGTCAATCAATCTATGTGAATACTATACATAATACAATCACATCTCAACTAACAAGAACACAAAGTAACTCAAGCTATTCCCCGCGATATAATAAAGAAGGAAGGTCCCAAGCAATCAAAGCACGTTCCACTCTTTTAGTCTTCCTAAATCGAAACGTAAGAAGCTTCAAACGTACTGTTGAAAAAATGATCTCAACCAGTTGTTCTTCGGTTCGCCTCTTTTGCTGGAAGAGTCTCATATTCCTTTCAGATATAATATACTACAGCAGCAAGAACAAGTTTGGATATCACACTCATAACTGATCTCTTGTTTGCCATAGGGAGTATTGCGTTGACAACAACATCCAATGAGAAGACATTAAGATGTAAATCAGATTTATTTTGGAGAGCTCGCCAAATCTGTTTAGAAAACAAACATTCAAAAAATAGGTGGTTATGCGTATCGGGCTCAGCTTCACATAATGGACATTTCACAGATGCAACATTCATCCCATTTTGGAGGTCCCAATGTCTAAGGGTATCTTGAGTCTTTAGCTTTCTGTGCATAACGAGCCACAAGAGAAAAGCATGTTTAGGGATGCAATGAGGAAACCATACAAGATGATACCATGTCACCTTCTCGGCTCTATGCCTTAGCCCTTCCCAAGCATTAGTCACAGTGAATTCCTTCAATAAACCATTCCTATCCTTCCACAACACGATATCAGGTTTATCAACAATTATATGCGGGATATTTACAAGAGGGATCCTCGTGTTCCAGTGTGCTGGCCACTTCCAGTTTCCATTCTCTATAACATCAGCCACTTTAGAAGATATATTAAGACCTGCATTCAAGATCATTCTAGGTGTTAGATGTTCCATCAGGGGACTCTCAATGTCCCATTTGCCAAACCAAGCATTAGCCTTATTGCCATTACCAACTTGGAACCAGAAAAATTCTCTAACCAATGGTCTAATTTGAGTAAGTTTACGCCAAGACCATGTCATGTTAGTGCTCGGTGAAACCTCCCAAAAACTCCTACCACGTAACTTATAATTATGGATCCACTTAACCCAAAGCGACTCCTTCTGATTTAAAATATTCCATATGTGGACAGTTAAGAGAGAAATATTGAAGGTGTACAACCGTTTAATACCAAGCCCTCCTTCTTGCTTCGGAAGACAAATAGTTTCCCATGCAACCTTAGCTTTCCCCCGTTTCATTTCTCCTTGACACCATAAAAATCCCCTCATCAATTGTTCGATTTCCATAATTACACGAGAGGGAAGCAAAAGAACCGAGGACCAATAGACATGCATTGATGAAATGACAGAGTTAACTAATTGCAGACGACCCGCAAAAGATAAGAATTTATTTCTCCAATCGTCTACCCTCTTTTTTACTCGTTCAATTAACTGCTTACAATCCCGGTGCATAAGTCTTGAAGAAACTAAAGGGCCTCCCAAGTACCTCACTGGAAGCCGGCCTTCCTCAAACGGAAGGATATCCAGAATGGCCAATTTTACACAATTGAGCACATTGCACAAATACGCTGTACTTTTGGGCAAACTAGGATCAAGACTCGAAGTTGCTTTAAATTCATTTAGAGCACTCATAATAACATGTGCCGAGTTTACTTCCCCACGCATAAATATGAATAAATCATCCGCGAAACAAAGATTTTCTATATTAAGATCAGCGCATTTATGGTGGAAGTCAAACATACCTGCCTCACGAATGGAGCGCATCAGAATAAGGGTTAATATTTCCATGACGAGAGTGAAGAGGTAGGGTGAGAGTGGATCGCCCTGTCTTAAGCCCCGTTTACCCGGAAAGAAGCCATGTAGTGTTCCATTGATACAAATAGAGAATGAAGCAGTTGAAACACATTGCATTATCCAATCAATCATCCTCTTATGAAACCTAAATTCGGTCAAAATGGTCCTGAGAAAAACCCAATCTACTATATCGTAAGCCTTCTGGATATCGACCTTCAGAGCACATCTAGGCGGTCCCCTGTCTAAGTGGTAGTTATGCATTAATTCTTGAGTAAGGAGAATATTGTCAGAAATCCGTCTTCCAGGAACAAAAGCTGACTGATTTTCACTTACTAAATCACCAAGGCATCCTTTAATTCTATTTGCAATGATTTTGCAAATGCACTTAAATAGTACATTGCAAAGAGAAATAGGTCGATAATCATTTATACGAGAAGGAGAGGTAACCTTTGGAATAAGAGCGATTATGGTATGATTTACTTCCTTAAGCAATTTTCCAGATGAAAAGAAGTCTTTGACAGCGCTAGTCACATCCTTCCCAACAATTTCCCATGATCCTTTAAAGAAGGCCACCGAGAACCCATCAGGTCCAGGCGACTTATCATCCCCCATAGAAAACAACGCTTGTTTTACCTCATCATCAGTGACCTCGCACACCATTTGGTCAGCATTGTCTCTGCTTAATCTCTTTTGAAAAAGATCATGGGTGTTCAAAGGAGTAGTCACCCCGACAGAACCAAGAAAGTTAGTATAATGTGACACAAACACATCAGAGACCCCATCACCATCAACTTGGTTTCCATTAGGGTCAACAACCATATCAATCCGGGGTTGTGCAGCTCGACTCTTAACCACATTGTGAAAATAGGCAGTGTTGGAGTCGCCCTCTTTTAGCCAATGGACCTTCGCCTTTTGCTTCAAGAATCGTTCTTCATTAAGGACCGCTTCATTAAAAGATTGTAAATATATAGCCCGTTCTTCCCTTAAATTCTTGTTAAACGGTTCTTTGTCAAGAGCAATCTGGATTTCATCCAGTTCGGTCCTCAGTTTCTTCACTCTCTCGTGCAAGTTTCCATGGTCATAAAGAAGTTTTCTCAGCGGCTTCTTCAGTGACTTCAACCTTTGCACCACCTTGTACATAGGATGACCATGAACATCCAAATTCCATCCAGTAGCAACAACTTCGGTAAACTTTACATTATGAACTAGCAAATTTGAGAACTTGAAAGGTTTAGGTTTGAACTTCATATCCGTGGGTGTAACACCCCAACTGAGGCGGAACAATGAGATGTACAGAAAGTCGAGTACTCAAAACGAAGGATTATAAATAACATTCACCATAGCTTTATTTAATAAAAGAATTTTACAAATGCACAAGCATGTGAACCAATCCCCAAGTACAATACGTCTACCATACTTGGATATTGAGTCCACGAAACAAATTACAAATACATGAGATGATATACTACAATGATCAAGGCGGATTCCATTGCCCATCACAAGGTTTGATCTTTGACTCCCAAGTGCAATGCAAATAATCATGATGCATACAATTTCCTCAAAGCTAATGCTAAATCCTGAAAAGCATGAAGAAAAAGTGTCAACTACGAAACGTAGTTGGTGAGTGCATAGGTTTGCAAGTAAATCTCGTTACATATCCATTTCAAAATAGTTGAGAAATCCATGGTAAATTATAAAGTTTTCATTTGTCACATTTATCGTGAGAGAAAAATATATCAATCGATTGGTCATTCATCATACCAAAACCATTCGGTCATCAATGCTTCAATATCGCCAATTTCAACAACTTTCAAGATTCCATATAAGGTCCAATACCCAAACCGTATGTTCAATCCATAATATCCAACCATAAATAATATCAATACCGCTTGGTCAATGGTAAGACTACCATGACGTAATTCGATGAGATTGTTCTTGAGCCACTACTAAGACCCTTTCACGTCCAAATAATAATAATGATAATATGTCCCGAAGATATGATAATAGAAGCACATGCTGTCAATCACGTGCAATAATGATAATAAAAGGGTCGTGCCATGGAGACGACCAATAATAAAAGTAGATTAGAGCACCCCTAGGCAGACCGGAGATGAGGGCGGCCACTCAGGAATTTATTTATTTATTTATTTATTTATTTATTTATTTATTTATTTATTTATTTATTTATTTATTTATTTATTTATTTATTTATTTATTTATTTATTTATTTATTTATTTATTTATTTATTTATTTATTTATTTATTTATTTATTTATTTATTTATTTATTTATTTATTTATTTATTTATTTATTTATTTATTTATTTATTTATTTATTTATTTATTTATTTATTTATTTATTTATTTATTTATTTATTTATTTATTTATTTATTTATTTATTTATTTATTTATTTATTTATTTATTTATTTATTTATTTATTTATTTATTTATTTATTTATTTATTTATTTATTTATTTATTTATTTATATCTATATCTATATTTTGTTATGTGTATTTATTTATTTATTTATTTATTTATTTATTTATTTATTTATTTATATTTATATTTATTTATTTAAATACTTATTTATTTATTTATTTAATATTTATTTATGAATTCTTTCTGATTTATAACTATTTATTTAATTTAATATTATTTAATTAATTATTTATTCATTTTCTTGATTTATTAACCAAATAATTCTTTAAAAATACTTTTAAGTACCTCACTTGCCTTTATAATTTGTGGCTAATTATATTTGGGTTATATTCTGATTATTATGCTTTTTAACTTAGAATATTGTGATATATATATTTATTTATGTAATTTTTCTATTAATTTAAAAATAGTTATTAATTAGTGATTTTCACTTACTTAATTATTTCTAATTTATATGACATTTGTTCTTTGACTTAAAATGATTTTTATTTACTAGGGTATTAGAATTTTTATTTTATGTTCATAGTTATAGGTTATTTATTTATTTATTTGTTTCTTTGACTTAAAATGATTTATTTAGTTTTTAGTCATTTCATCATTGGTTGTGATTATTTAACCAATTTCATGATTTATATTTATTTATTTATTTATTTACCTTTTTAATTATCATTTAAATTTAATAATTAATAGAAATTCTTAGAAATCACCACATAACTTTTTGGCTAAAAATCCCAGGCCTTTTAGGCAACTTTTATCATGGGAAAATCACATCAATTCAACCTCTCTTGTGTCTTTCTCATTTTGAGGATTCTAAGCTTATAAATCGTTTACCGAAATAGTGATTTTTAGCCTCATTTTTCAAGCAATTCAAATGCGTCAAAATGGATTTTCATCCTTATTTCATTATTTGCAGAATGTTCATTATATTTTGGTGTCTTAAGTCGTGATAGTGGTGGTGGTGTGATATGTGCAAATTAAAGCTTTCGGTTAGTGCTTATATGAACCGAATTAGTGATTTGTAGGCTTGTCTTTGCCATTTAATAACCAAGTTAAGTTTTATAACTTTTATTTGACATATTCTCAGTAGGATTATAACACGTTTTGTTACGAGATTGTTGGAGTTGATTAAAGTTGCAATCCAGTGACTTTTAGCTTATTTTGTTGTGAAGAACTTTTATTTTGAATGTTTTTCTTAAATCGGCACTCACATGTTCAGTTTATCCGTTCAAATACAGAAGAATGATCCTGTCAGAAAGTATTTGGGTCCAAACAACTCACCAATGACTTAGTTTGCTTATCTTACACTCTTAATCACCTCTCACATGTTGTTATTCACTTTTGTGTTATTTTAACATCAAATATACAGATTATTAACAATTTCAAGATCCTCAATCATCAACTAAAACTGAATTTAAACAAAACTTAATCATTAAACTTAGTTCTTGCAAAAATCACCCCAAAAAGTAAATGCATGTAATCATCTAACCATTTTATGTTCAAATCTCTTAACAAATCTTTCATGCAACATCAAAATAAGTTTGTTTATGTAAAATCTCAGAATATATTGGTGTTTATTTCATTAAAAATCAGTTTTAATCAAATCTATAAACCCATTTTAGCAACAAATCTTACAACATATATATATATATATATATATATATATATATATATATATATATATATATATATATATATATATATATATATATATATATATATATATATATATATATATATATATATATATATATATATATATATATATATATATATATATATATATATATATATATATATATATATATATATATATATATATATATATATATATATATATATATATATATATATATATATATATATATATATATATATATATATATATATATATATATATATATATATATATATATATATATATATATATATATATATATATATATATATATATATATATATATATATATATATATATATATATATATATATATATATATATATATATATATATATATATATATATATATATATATATATATATATATATATATATATATATATATATATATATATATATATATATATATATATATATATATATATATATATATATATATATATATATATATATATATATATATATATATATATATATATATATATATATATATATATATATATATATATATATATATATATATATATATATATATATATATATATATATATATATATATATATATATATATATATATATATATATATATATATATATATATATATATATATATATATATATATATATATATATATATATATATATATATATATATATATATATATATATATATATGTATAGGTTGTAAGTGTATTTAAGTGTTATAAGTTAGTTTATATTTCTAAAACATAATTGGTGTTTATATATATATATATGTGTGGGCCGTATATGTATATGTATGTATGTGTATATATTTGTGTTTTTAATTTGTTACTTAGCTCTTTGTTTATAAGCTTCTATTTATATTAGGCATAAATATACTTATTATTATTTTTCAAGCACTTTTATGTGCATATTGGTTTATCAATATATTTTTGAGATAGTCATTTTATTTTCATGACCATATATACTTTAATTGGAATGATTAATTAAATTGTTGGACATTTTGTAAGATTTATTGGTTTTGTCACAAGTTGTGAGTCTTACATTATTATTTACATAACTTGACTTCTTGAAATGAAGTTTTTGGTTCATTGACATTTCA
This sequence comes from Erigeron breviscapus, assembly GCA_034093135.1. Classification (NCBI taxonomy): domain Eukaryota; kingdom Viridiplantae; phylum Streptophyta; class Magnoliopsida; order Asterales; family Asteraceae; genus Erigeron; species Erigeron breviscapus. Next base: position 124,368,125 of record CM067168.1, on the reverse strand, counting down.
TCAAGTTCAATTAGAACTAATTTATAGCTTGAGATTGTCTTGAATGATTATAGTTATTGTTTATGGCAAATCTAAGATAGCTAGTCATCTATGGTATTTCATTTAACTAGAGGGCAATTATCACTATGCCTTAAATGGCTAGAAGATCAATTCTCTTAATAAACCTCTAGGGATATATGTCTAGATAAGTCCAAGTAGATTGTCCTAGTCGGATTTTGAGGGTTGTTACAGTGGGGATTCATAACACTGCCGGAGCATGATCCGAATTCCTGTAAGGCTGAAATATAGCATTAGAACCTACAAAAGTATCAAAGAAAGTCTGGTTAGCCATAACACGGTCTATTTTCTTCAACAATCCAGTTTTGCCTTTGGGTTTCTGGTTCCAAGTAAAATGTAGCCCAGACATATTCACATTTGATATCTCCACATTCTCTACACACTCCTAAAATTCTCTCATAGCAATATCTATCACGGAAGGACCCTCAGATTTATCCTCTAAGTTTAGAGCAGCATTAAAATCCCCCATAATACACCATGGCCTTTGATGCACAAAGACCTTATAAAGTGATAGATTATGCCACAACTCCCTTCTGTCAATATATCAATTGTGTGCATAAACAAACGAGCAAAACAAAGCTTTTTTCACATCTTTAAAATATAGTTGAGCATGCATAGCTTGATCAGTTTGCGCAATGATCATCAAATCAACCTTATTTGGATTCCAACCTACTACAATACGAGAGCCCTTCGAACATAAACCCACATTTGAAACCCATTTCCAGTTCCTACACAATTTAGAACAGATTGTTTCGAGCTTAGAACTTGCCACATGAGATTCTAAAATAGCGCAAACATCTAATTTATTTTTGAGCAGTACATGATGAACCTCTTTTTGTTTAGGGGTCTGGTTCATACCCCCAATGTTCCATGAGGCAAGATTAATCATGAGGCACACTTTGACCGGGAGTGCTTCCCCCTCCGTATCTGCTTTAGCCAAGTAAGATTCATATTCATCATATAGCATTTCCACCTTGTCATCATCGCTTAGCACTTCCAAACCCTCTTCATTCATTTTTCATTTTGGGTCCCTTCTCAACTTGGCTTGCGAAGCCTATTCAAATGAGTCATATTTTTTATTTAGCACATCAAACGAGTTAGTAATAGATATACCTGAGTTCATAGGCTACCCATTTGGTTGTGTCTTTGATGTGGATGCACCTGGACCATCCACATGAGGTTGGGGTTGTTTTGGCCGGTAGTAGAAGTTTGGCTTTGGTTTTGTAAGTTTTATCCCATCTACCTTAGGAGCTTGCTTTGCTTTCCCTTTTTTCCGATTCAAGGTTTCAAACTCCCCATCTGGTTGAACAACTTCAGTCTTCTTAATCTGTTTTGGACATTGTGTGTCCGAATGCCCAAATATCTTACAAGTATCGCACCTAGGTGGTCGCCACTCATAGTCCACTCTAACAGTGTTTAGTGAATCCTCCATCACCAGCACATGGAATTGCTACCACAACACTCTCCTTTAGATTAAATACCGAATCTATTTCAATTAAAGCACGTGCATAGCTATCTCGCCCCCATGAATCCATACACATGCTGCTTGTGTAGGAATCCAACATCATTGGCTTTCCTATCTTTGTGGCAATCAAACTTAGACCGTTCTCAGTGTATGCCACAAGGGGCACATCGTGCAAACCGGTATCTTGGTAACATCATTCTTTTTCAATTGTGCATTCAGTGTCCAAGTATCTAAGATTAACGAATTTGATCTTATCATCCACGGGCCCTTCTCTAAAACCTTTTTCATGCCCTCCCTTGTATCAAATTTAAAAAAGAAAAAACCCATGTCATTCATCATGACTTTTTGCACCCCAAATTTAGACCATGCATTTCTAACATAATTTTCGACAATTGGATATGCCAATCGGTTCCCTAGAAAATAGCCATAAAGAGTGTTAACAAAGCATGAGTTTACCTTTTCAACAGCAGCCATGGGGATAACTACATCAGCCCCATCCACATTGTTATCCATACTCAAAGTTCTGAAATTGGCCACCCGTTTCACAGTCCCGGTTCTAACCATGTTTGCATAGGAGGGCTTATCGTTTACAGGAGCCTTCATAGGGATATCAACATCCTGTTTAGTAGTCGTAGAATCCACCTTATTATCATAGTCCAAGGCTACTTTTCCACTAGCCCTAGTAGTAGAACCCTTCGCATCATTAGCCTCAATGGGGTTCTCATTTGCTGGGTTCTTTCCATCATCAACAGTGCCTTCATCGGCATGAGTACCCTGCTTATTGTTTCCTATTTCAGTCATTCCACTTGGTTCTGTAACATTATCGGCAGTCACTACAGGGGTAGCAGAATCCATAGAAGGATTCACAGTACTTTCAGTCTGCTTGGTCTCATTGGAATTTACTTCAATGGGTGGAACCCCAATTTCGGCATTCAAACCACCATTCTTGTAACACCCTTCGTTTAAAAATGCGGGTTTCCAAAATCTTTCGCCTAACGGCGTCAAAATAAAGCGGAAGAAACATTAAAAGTCCAAACCAATAAAAATATGTTTGGTTTACTTATTCAATGGTGTTACTAATCGCATCATCAAAACAAGTTTAATAGAAACCCGTCGGCTGCCCAACACAAAACAACCGACTACATAAAAATCCAACTCCATTAAAGACAAACATAAACAAATGTCTATAACAGTTCAGCATCTATGGGTAGCTAAGGACTTCATCAAGCATCCTACCCATTCCTCACTCATCTTCATCGACAACCTCAGCTACGCTAAACCTGAGGGAGCAACACATTTCAAAAGACAAGTGTTAGCTAACGAATTAGCTAAGTAAGATAACACTCAAGTTATAAAACAATTGTCCATTTCAAACATTATGGATTTATATACTTCATTAAGGCACAACACACATCAAACATACCACGTCATCAACATAACATATTAGGATGAGCCACCCTAAATGTGTCTATCCTGATTTACTTCATTACACACATATAACCACATAACTGCTTTCAATATTTAACTGTTTTTCTACGTTTTAACTGCTTTACTACATTTTAACTGCGTCAATGTGCAACATAAGTTACACCCGACTAGATGACAACCATTCAGTTGAACATCAAATGTCGTTAAGGAATGGCAAGCCAATCCCCGAGTAATCCGTATGTACAAGACAAATGAGGGCGGGTCAGACCCCTCGTATTACTCAACTGCATCTCAATGACCATGTTGCTAGGAGCCACCCAAGCAACCTACGTCAACGCACTTAGCCGGGCTAGGGCAAGTACGGGTTAAGCTTAACACTTTCCTGCATCAAAGTTTTACGAGCTCGAAACTGCATCATTTAGTTTAGGTGACTACATTACCTAAACATTTACTACGTTAACTGCTTTTACGTTTTGGGCCCTTAAACGTGCACGTGACATGTCAACTTAGCAAGTCTAGTGAACTAGATGAGCAAGCCATACAAACATGCACAACATCAATCAATAACAACATATACTGCATCTCATAACATCACAAGTTACTGCATATTATACTTCATACATAGCACTACATCCTACGTCATATCATAACATGCACTACAATACATATCATGAGGGACTGCATTTCAGGTCTCAAAGGTCAACTACATAACCCATATTACCTCCCGTGTAACCCCATATACCCAAAAACATCATAAGTTACCAATTGGGAAGTTATAATTATGAAACCATCGTTTGTTGAACCCTCAGCGTGTCAAAAGTAGTGTATCTTACCTCAAAGAAGCGTACGACAATAGGCAACTACGTTACCGTGCAAAGCAATTAGTCTCGTCTACCTATTATAGTAAACGACCATTAGACACGCTAATACTCACGTTATTAAGGTCGTATCTCAGACCTCAACACCTACAAACAAGACCCACGACAACGACTACGCATTGGAGGTTCATTTAAAAAATTCAGTCAAAGACCCTGTTGCGCCGCAATGACTCCATTGCGCCGCAACCTATCTCTCTGCTTTACAATTGCGCCGCAACTCACCCGTTGCGCCGCAATTCAAACTCCCAGTTGCGCCGCAACTCACCCGTTGCGCCGCAATTCAAACTCCTAGTTGCGCCGCAACCAATATGATGTGCTAAATCGAGTTTAAAAATTAAAACTAGAAATACCTTGAAACTCACTACTACACACTATCGGGCAGTGGACCCGATCGTATGCAATATAGTTATAAAGTAAGTCCAGGTTCGTTCACGGGGATTGGTTTGAATCAATTGTTTAGTAAAATGGTTTGGAAAAAGGGTGTTGCTTTGATTCTCTCTTCGACAATAACTTTTAAGGACAAAACGCATAAAGTAAAGGTAAACTCAAACAATAATGGTAAAGATCATCCACCTTGACTTCGCTAAACTTCAAACATGATTGCATACAATTAAGACCAAATTCAGTAAGAGTTGACAAGATAATCGTGAAAGAATAAAATGCTCGCGTGGTACCACCAACCGCTCACAAATCACCCAAACACCTAAGTTGCTAGTTTAATTACCCAAGCCGGTACCACCAATGCCTAGACAACCTTACCAACAATTAGTTGCTTGACTATCAAATTACCAATTGCGCCTATGTGAAAATAACGTGGTACCACCAACCGTTACAAAGCACGTTGACAAAATTATTCCTTTTATTAAAATGACATTCACTATCATACCATGAACTAGTGATAATTGCTCATAGACAAGCAACCGTTGAAAATCACATATGCATTCGACTAGTACCACTAACAAAGAACACACATGCCACCAATATCAAATTAATACAAATAAAGGAATTAAATCATCAAGATCTCGACACAACGATAATTGAAATCAACTCTTTGAATTAAAACATATAGCAATCACATCATTCGTCTAGTTTCATCAAGGTGGACAATTGAAGGATTAGCCACTCATGATTAATTTGAAATTACAATCAAAATCAAGGAAGAACATGATTTACCAATTGTTTGAGAAAATAGAAATTGCAAGACAATAAGGTAGATACGATCTAGATGGGTGCACGTGAATCTTCAACGAATCGGAAGAAGATGTAATCTTGAATTGATCCTTGAAGTATTTCCTCGTAGTGCAGCTCCTAGAAAGAGTATTTGATAGATTGGGAAATAGGTTATTTTTCTATTTATACCTCCCATCATTTTGGTGCAAAAACTGCCCAAAAACCTTTCAGAACCGTCCCCTCACTGCGGCGCAGTGGGCGTGTAATGCCCCCACTGCGTCGCAGTGCATATACACTGGTCCAAATGCTCATTTGACAAGGCTGACTGCGGCGCAGTGAGCACATGCACATCCCACTGCGTCGCAGTGATATCTTTCTGGTCTAGATGCCTCTTTCCATATAGATGACTGCGGCGCAGTGAAGGCAAACTTGCCCACTGCGTCGCAGTGATATCTTTCTGGTCTAGATGCCTCTTTCCATATAGATGACTGCGGCGCAGTGAAGGCAAACTTGCCCACTGCGTCGCAGTGTAAATGTACTGGTCCAAAGCCACACAACAACTTATGAAGATTTGTAAATTCACTATCTCTTTTCACCTCTCGAACTCTCCAATCAACTTCATGGCCACGAAATTACTCGAAATTGCACCAAACGGACACGTCACCTGTTTAGAACCTGAAACCACTAACAAAACCCATAAACGCGCCAAATGCCAGCAAAATCGACTAAAAACATATAATAAAAAGGCCAATAACGATGTGGGCGATGGGTATAAATTGGTCACATCAAATCCCCCCACACTTGAGCATTGCTTGTCCTCAAGCAAATCCAACATTTAAAGAAAAAGTCATCCTTGGCAAAGAAGCTAAATAACAATTACGAGTATCAAAAAGAAGCAACACCAAGTATGTCAATGACAAAAAGTTGGGTGAAGCAGTTTTAATCTTAAATGAAAACCCGAAATGTTTGACAATATCTGAACAATCCACAAGCCTCAATAACACGACTATGCACAAGCGAAACAAACGAACCTATCAATATCATTGAACTCCAACGAACTTACTTTTGGGGTTAAATATATCAAGAATCACTCATAGCGCAGTCGTGATGCATATCTTACCATAGGCTTGAACAAGGATCATAGCTCCACCGACATGGCGTAAGCACCAAGTACATCATCAAAATATGGCACATAAGTTGGTTGTCTAGTTAGGCTAAGGTATGTGTAATGGATATTTACCATGGGTGAGGGAGTGTAGGTTAGAAATGAAAGGAAACAATCAAAAGTATAAGGTGTGTATGAAATATGAACAAAATAGTCTAATCAAAAACCCGTACCATTGATTGCCAACAAACCATGAACCCATAAATTGCACATCCGCTAAGACACCTCAAAAATACCAAGCAAACTCGACACCACTGTGGTGTATCAACTTCAAACAACTTAAAAACAACCAAACTCTCCAATCAACTTCATGGCCACGAAATTACTCGAAATTGCACCAAACGGACACGTCACCTGTTTAGAACCTGAAACCACTAACAAAACCCATAAACGCGCCAAATGCCAGCAAAATCGACTAAAAACATATAATAAAAAGGCCAATAACGATGTGGGCGATGGGTATAAATTGGTCACATCAAATCCCCCCACACTTGAGCATTGCTTGTCCTCAAGCAAATCCAACATTTAAAGAAAAAGTCATCCTTGGCAAAGAAGCTAAATAACAATTACGAGTATCAAAAAGAAGCAACACCAAGTATGTCAATGACAAAGAAGTTGGGTGAAGCAGTTTTAATCTTAAATGAAAACCCAAAATGTTTGACAATATCTGAACAATCCACAAGCCTCAATAACACGACTATGCACAAGCGAAACAAACGAACCTATCAATATCATTGAACTCCAACGAACTTACTTTTGGGGTTAAATATATCAAGAATCACTCATAGCGCAGTCGTGATGCATATCTTACCATAGGCTTGAACAAGGATCATAGCTCCACCGACATGGCGTAAGCACCAAGTACATCATCAAAATATGGCACATAAGTTGGTTGTCTAGTTAGGCTAAGGTATGTGTAATGGATATTTACCATGGGTGAGGGAGTGTAGGTTAGAAATGAAAGGAAACAATCAAAAGTATAAGGTGTGTATGAAATATGAACAAAATAGTCTAATCAAAAACCCGTACCATTGATTGCCAACAAACCATGAACCCATAAATTGCACATCCGCTAAGACACCTCAAAAATACCAAGCAAACTCGACACCACTGTGGTGTATCAACTTCAAACAACTTAAAAACAACCAAACTCTCCAATCATAACGATACATCACAACTCTAAACATATAAAAACGAGAAATACCCACTAGTAGCCCAAGTTCTTTTTTTTTTTTTTTTTTTAATTGAACCACTTTTACTCTACTAGTAGGCACCCTCTTACAATGATGATCATGTCTAAACACACTTACTTTCTTTTGAACAATCCAACACATTCCCGAATACTTAACAAATCTACGTCATTCCCAAGTCAAAGCACAATCCAACCAATCCACCACCAAAATTCTCATAAACCGTCCAAACAAACCAATGACAATCAATGGCCCCCAGATTAGACTATCGGAATAGTAAGGTATAATTAGGTAAAGTTTACATAAATGAGTGGATATATACAATGGTAAAGGCTAAGTTAAAATGGTGTATAAGAAAGGTTTACAAAGAAAGGAAGGATGAAAATGTAAGTGAGTATAAGTATAGTAAGGGTATGAATATACAAAAGGAAAAGTGAAAATAAAGCAAGAAAGAAAAGTATGGGTCAAACCTATATGCCAATTCGTCATCCGATGTACTTTTATCACAAAAGTGATCTCACTGCGGTCTCGTCACGATCACAAGGCCAAGTTCTAGCTCAACACATCACCGGCACACTCAAATCAAGAGAAGAACCCGGAAATGGAATAAATTAACCTCAAATTCGCACATCCTAGTGCAGAGTTCGAAATGGAACCCTTACTCCCGAATAAATCCAAGAGCCTAAGAGAGGGACAAATTACAAGGCAATCAAACCAAAACCGTAAACACCAAGCACATCTATATATGAACAATGAATCTCACAACTTTAGGTGTTTGGGAAATTTTGAGTATGCAAGTAATGTTATCAATCCACAAGGATAAGCCCAATAACCGTTCAGAACACATTTTGCCGATTAAACTTTTACCAAGGAAAAGAATTTGTAGTAAAATTGCTCATTAAATTATTATGAATTAAGTGACAAAAGCAATTTACCACAAGGACAAGCTCAACACAAGTTTCAAAACCATATCACCTTCTATCATCCCGCCAAATTGAAAGCAACCAATTCTCAAACATGCACATCATAGTTCAGAGTTCAAGATAGAACCCTTATTCTTGGATAAAACCCAAAAACCTACGAGAGGGACACATCCACAAGAACGGTTAAAATCTCAATGGCAAAACAACAAAAAAGATGTACCCGGTAGCTTAAACCTATTTGCCACCCCCCCACACTTAAGATGGACAATGCCCTCAATGTCCATATTCGGTCAAACAAAGGTAAATAGGGGTAAGCAACATAGAAAAATCAGAGCACATACCGGAATAAGGACTGTGTGTGAACAATGTCAATAAAGATGCCAATCAAAAATATAGCGCTGAACTTACTGCCAGCATATGCACATGACATCAAAGTGAGCTACTAACACGATCACACAATCAAACAAATCCAACTGGTCCTCCCCCCACACTTGGGTTCCACTAGGTATTGCCATCAAACGGATAGACCTGTCCAACTTCAAATAGCAAGCACAACCAAATATCCATACAAAAATGAAACTAATCTACAGTCTCATGCAGAAAATTAAAGAAACAAAAGAAAAGAAAAGAGTACAAATGTTTCATCACCCCGTAGGGTGGATACCAAACAAAAATAAATAACAGTCATCCAAATCATAACCAAGCACATACGATGCCATCCCATGGTCACTGAAACTGGCCATGATAGCCATAGGGAAGTCCGGATGTATCAAAAAGATCGGTTACCCAAGTTCGCTCCCCCTCTTGACCGGAACTAGAGGCGCCAACATCTCCTCCAGAAGGTCCACCACCAAAGCCTGACCCAGATCCTGCAACAAAACCAGGTTGAAAAGAAGATGACCCACCAACGAATCCCCCAGAACCACCAGCATCTCCACCAGACGGTCCACTGGTCCATGGTCTCCAATCTGCACTAGTACCTGCATCAATAGAAGACCGACCTCCAAAAGAACCAAACTGCACAGGACCACGAGGAGATCCACCTAGATCATGTGGGAAGAAAGAGCCTCCTCCCTGACGATATGTCGGGACATGAATAGGTGGTGGTGAAAAATCAGGAATAGGCGTATCAGGAACGAATGGCTGGCCATGGTACTGAGCATCCCACATCGGCTGATAATAATCAAGGGTATAGTTGGTGCGGGCCTGCTGCGATCCCATCCAGGTCATATCCTGATCCATACGCCGCTGATAATCATCAAAAGCCTGGCGGCTAGCCTGCTGCCCATCCATAATCTGCTGCAGCTGGGACCCTAAATCAGTCAAGTCAATACTAGGATGGCCCCGCCTCCGCTGAGGCTCCTGCGGTGCGTCCTCCATCTCATCATCATCAGAATCCTCCACCTCAGGAGGCAGTGCAGCGATAACTCCCGTATCATCCAACAACCTTGCTTGCTCATTCTTCTTCGGCTTCTTCACTATCTTGGCTATTATCAACTCTTTCTCAGTTAAATGCTCTTATCTAACCTGCAGAGACAATCCCTCATGACATATATCAGTATCAAAAACTCCCATCCTCTTGTAAATACGGGTGATAAAATGCCCGAGCACCAACTTCGAATCCGAGTGATTCACCATCCTATCCAGAACAACCATCGGGGCCAAAGCAAACCTCCTCGGTGCCCCCTCAGTAAACAACTTAATCAGCCATAAATCTAGCTGGTACGCCTTGTCCCAATGGGTGGACCTTTGTACCAGAAACGTGACAATCATCCTATGTAACAACCTCAGCTTGACACTTCTAATCTTAGATACACTACCCGAGCCACCAGAGGGCCAATCATGTCCCGAAATACGAGTCCAATACTGAGTTAACGACTCTCCATCCCCCATATCCTGCTTCACATACAAACCTCTCCTCAACAAAGCCCTAAAATCTTGGCTATCCAACTGCTCCCTTGTATACATACCACAATAAAATCCAAACTCAGGAATCGATAACTTCCTAGGTTGTCCCCCGCAGACAAAAGTTACTACCCGCTCTTCAAAAATATCGTTAACCTTATTAAGCTCCTTGGTCAACTTCAAAGTAGAATAAAACTCCAGACAAAGTTCACGAAAACATGGTTCCCGATTATGGAAAATGTTATGCCACATATCACTACTAACCACCTGGTCACCGATTGGAACCTCAATGCGAAACCACCGACGGATATCCTCCTGAATGCCATAATTTCTAGCAAAAATCGGATCAAGATATTTAGGAGGGCAAACTACCTGACGATGTAGAGCGAAGAGATTATTCAAAAAGTTGTTCTTATGGGGTTGCCTAGCCCTATCGAACGCCAACCATGCGTGAGACTCGTCCATTTGGTTCTCTCCAAACTTTAAATCGGGCACCTCTGGTTCTTGCCTAGCCCTCTTGGAACCAGTCCCGCTTCCTTGACCAACTTCCATCTGCCTTCTCTGAGTTGCGGACTGTAAACACAACCAATAAAATAAACAAACATGAGACAAACGGAATGCAAAACTGACATAACACAAATCTTTCATCACAAATTATGGACAGAAACTTCCCACTGCGGCGCAGTGGGACTGGTTGGTCCTCACTGCGTCGCAGTGGGACAAAAGTCACGTGCAGGCCAGAAGGTTGCCACTGCGGCGCAGTGGCACACATACACCACCACTGCGTCGCAGTGGCCAGGTTACTGGGCAAGATCATGGTGTTCATAACGACTTTCAGCAAAAGTTTACAACCAAACCCACAAACTACTAGATTTCAGCAATGTAACAACAACTAGGCTAACATTAACCTCCCCCACACTTGTCCATCAAAAAGCCCCAATTCTTTTTCAAAACCCTAGTTTAAGTTTATCTCAAATTTCGATGAACAAGTGTAAGAAACGAAAAATTAAACACTACATTGGTATCAATAGCCCATATCTAACACAACCCACTCATTAATTTGAAAATTAAGACCTAAAAATCAAAAATCAAAAATTGAAGAAAATAAAAAGAAAAGTCAAGAAATCTTACCTCTTTTCCCATGATGATGATAGAATGCTAGTAATGTAGGAGAAAAAGAAAAAGAAGAATGCAAGAATGGTGAATACTGGGAGAAATTGAGAGCAGTGAGATCGGTATAAAAATGAGAGAAAATTTGAGAGCAAACTATACTGAAAAGAATGAGTGGTGAAAAGTAACCCAAGTTTTGACTGGCAATAATACATATGCATCTGTTGACCGGTCAAAGGGACCACTGCGGCGCAGTGGACATCAGGCTCCCCCACTGCGTCGCAGTGGGGCATTTTTGCTCCCAAATTCCAGTACAAATGGGCTGCGGCGCAGTGGACTTGATCACTTCCACTGCGTCGCAGTGCAAAGTCACTGGCGACAACCCCCAGTTTTTTCCTTAGTAAAATTTCGAAAATATACTTACCTCCAACCGCTTGTCCTCAAAATCGCACCTGCACATTTCTTGACAAAACAAAATCAAACTAACTAATAAAATGAAAATAAAATGCAACAAAATATCACGGGTTGCCTCCCGAGAAGCGCTTAACTTTATTTACGAGTCGTTAGCTAGACTCGACTACCTTTCAAGCCTCGTATTCAAAAACGGGGATTTCCTCGATCATCCCATCCACTTGTTCTTCTTCAAAGTATAACTTCAATCTATGACCATTTACAATGAAGGAACCTTCACCATCTCTCTTGAACAGTTCAACATAACCGGACGGATAAACATGCTTGATTACAAAAGGTCCAATCCACCTAGAAGTTAGCTTAGGTTGCTTGATCTTAAACTTAGACAGAAATAACAAAACCTTAGCTCCTACCTTAAATTCCTTTCTACGGATCCTTTTGTCATGGTAAACTTTGGTCTTTTCCTTGTAAAGCCTTGAATTTTCATAAGCTCCTAACCTAAGTTCATCGAGCTCATGAAGTTGCAACAACCTAAGGTCACCGGCTTCCATCATATCCAAGTTTAAATTTCTCAAAGCCCAATATGCCTTATGCTCAATCTCAATGGGAAGATGACAAGTCTTACCATAGAGCAACCGGTATGGCGTGGTGCCAATCGGTGTCTTATAAGCTGTCCTAAATGCCCACAAGGCGTCATCCAACTTCTTTGACCATGCCTTAGGGTTATCTCCCACCGTTTTCTCCAAAATTCTCTTCAAAGCCCTATTGGTGTTTTCTACTTGTCCACTAGTTTGTGGATGATAGGAAGTAGAGAAATAATGCACAACACCATATCTTTTCACGACCTTAGCTAATTGATTATTTGCAAAGTGGGTTCCTCGGTCACTAATTAGGGCTCTAGGGCAACCAAATCGGCAAAACAATTGTTTAAGGAAATCAATCACTACCCTAGCATCATTCGTGGGCAAAGCCTTGGCTTCGGCCCACTTAGACACGTAGTCAACGGCAACAAGAATGTATAGGAACTTGTTAGACGATGGGAATGGTCCCATGAAGTCTATACCCCAAATATCGAAAACCTCACATACCTGAATGCTCTGTTGAGGCATTTCGTCCCGCTTAGTGATGCTTCCTTGTCTCTGACAGATGTCACAAGTCTCCACCAAAGTTTGAGCTTCCTTGAAAATTGTCGGCCAATAAAAACCTGCATCAAACACCTTTTTACCTGTAACTGAAGGACCGTAGTGACCTCCAGTTGGACCGAAGTGACAAGCATCCAGAATCTCCCTAGTCTCAGCTCCTGCTACACATCTCCTCACCATCCCATCTGCACAAACACGAAACAAATATGGGTTATCCCAAAAATAGTGTTTGGCATCTGAAATTAGTTTCTTCTTCTGTTGATGCGTGAAGTCATTTGGTATCTCACCTGCAACTAAATAATTGGCAATATCAGCAAACCAAGGAGCATTATCAGAATTAGATATAAACATTAAACATTCATCAGGGAAGTGATCATTGATCTCCCCATCACGAAGTTCCTCCCGGTGAGGATCTTCCAAGCGACTCAAATGGTCGGCAGCCAAGTTTTCAGCCCCTTTCTTATCCTTGATCTCAATATCAAACTCTTGTAACAACAAGATCCAACGGATAAGCCTAGGTTTAGCATCTTGTTTGGAAAACAAGTACTTTAGGGCTGAATGGTCCGTAAAAACTATGGTCTTACTTAAAACAAGATATGATCTAAATTTATCAAAAGCAAAAACCACGGCAAGCAACTCCTTCTCCGTTGTGGTGTAATTTTGCTGGGCGGGGTTCAATGTTTTGCTAGCAAAGTATATGGGCTTGAAATGTTTATCAACCCTTTGCCCGAGCACGGCTCCCACAGCAAAATCACTAGCATCACACATCAATTCAAAGGGCAATTCCCAATCCGGCCCGACCATGATAGGTGAATTGGTCAACTTCTCCTTAAGCACCTGAAAAGCACTTACACAAGAATCATTAAACTCAAAAGGGACGTCCTTCTCCAACAAGTGGGTCATAGGACGAGTAATCTTAGAAAAATCTTTAATGAAACGGCGGTAAAAGCCGGCATGTCCAAGAAAACTCCTTACCCCTTTCACATTGGAAGGCGGGGGTAATTTGGCTATAACGTCAATCTTAGCCCTATCAACCTCTATCCCGGCCTTAGACACCTTATGACCTAGCACAATACCCTCGGTCACCATGAAGTGACATTTTTCCCAATTTAAAACAAGTTGTGCCCTTTCGCACCTTTCCAACATCTTATCTAAGTTATGCAAGCAAGTACGAAATGAGTCCCCAAAAACCGAGAAATCATCCATGAAGACCTCCATGGAGGTTTCAAGCATGTCCTGGAATATAGCAATCATGCACCTTTGAAAGGTGCCCGGGGCATTACATAGACCAAACGGCATTCGCCGATAAGCAAAAGTGCCAAAGGGGCACGTAAAAGTGGTCTTTTCTTGATCCTTTGGATCAATGGGTATTTGAAAGTACCCGGAAAACCCATCAAGGAAACAGAAGTACTCATTACCTGCTAATCTCTCTAGCATCTGATCAATGAAAGGCAATGGAAAGTGATCCTTTCTGGTGGCATCATTTAGCTTACGGTAGTCAATACACACCCGCCAACCCGTTATAGTCCGAGTAGCCAAAAGTTCCCTATTCTCATTCTCTATAACCGTCATACCCCCCTTTTTGGGCACACAATGAACTGGGCTAACCCAAGGACTATCAGCAATAGGGAAAATAATCCCTGCATCTAACAACTTAATAACTTCTTTCTTGACCACTTCTTTCATATTGGGATTTAGCCTCCTTTGTCGCTGGACAACGGGCTTAACATCATCGATAAAATCAATATTGTGCTGACAAAAGTTGGGACTAATACCTGGAATGTCGGTAGTCTTCCAAGCAAAAGCCCGCTTATGGGCTCGAAGCACGGTCAAAAGAAGTCCCTTCTCGTCACTCGATAAGGAGGACGAGATAACCACTGGTAGAGAGGATTTACCTGCCAAGTAAGCATATTCCAAATGGGAAGGCAATGGCTTAAGCTCCAAATCTGTAGGTGGTACATCAACAGAATTAGGTACCAATGAGCTTCCATCAGCGACAACTCTCTCAAAGCTCTCATCCACTAGAGGTGTCTCCTCTAAGCTAAGTGCCATAACCTCAGCAAACAAAGCATCATCAGAAATTTCTCCAGCTCCTAGATAACCAATCTCCTCATCTCCCATTTCGGTCTCCATCAACTCCTGAAATTCTTGGTCCAAAGCATCATCAGTCACATCAATCCTGAAACATGACTCATCATTAGAATAAGTATGCTTAATAGACCTCTCAACATTAAAAACAATCCTATCAGTACCCACTCCCAAAGAAATCTCCTTGTCCTTCACACGGATGATAGCATCCGCGGTATTTAGGAAAGGTCGTCCAAGAATAAGGGGTACTTGTGCATCCTCCTCCATCTCAAGAATAACAAAGTCAACTAAGAAAACAATATGACCCACTTTGACTCTAATATTTTCAGCAATCCCCATGGGATACTGAAATGAGTGGTCGGCAAGCCTAATACTCATGCGAGTCGGGCGAAGGATTCCTAAGGCCAACTTACTCCAAACCGAGTAAGGCATCAAATTGATACTAGCACCTAAATCGGCTAAAGCCTTACAAATAATGGTTCTAATAGAGCAAGTAATCAGAAAACTCCCTGGGTCTTCAAGCTTAGGTGGTATGCGGTTCTGCAAGATAGCAGAACACTCGGCATTTAGAAAAGTAGCTTTTGCCTCCTCCATCTTTCCTTTATCCGTCACAAGTTCCTTAATGAACTTGGAATAATGAGGCATCCCCTGTATCAAATCAACTAAAGGAACATTAATATGAACATTAGAAATCATTTGAACAAACTTGTTATATTGTTCCTTTAGTTTAGCCTTCCTGAACCGTTGTGGAAATGGAACTTTTGGTTTATAAGCTTTAACCTCGGGTTCCACAACCGGTTCTGGGGGAGTGACCGGAGTCTTCACGGTCGGATTCTCCTCCATCTCAATCTCCTCCTCCACTTCATCATCAATAGCTCCTGAATCCTGAACATCTGAAACAACCACATTAGGCATAGTAGGAGGGTCATAAGATTTACCTGTACGAGTTGTGATGGCCTTGGCTTCCTCATTACGGGCTTGAGGTGGAGTGTACTTCTGCCCCACATTTTGTCCTTGATTCGGTCCCATACTAAACTGAGGCTTAGGATTCTGTTGAGTATTGCTAGGTAAAGTACCATGAGGCCTAGAAAGGGCAGCCATCCTACTCTCAAGATCCTTAAAGTTCACACATTGATTCTTCATGTTTATCTCAACCTTGCCATCAATCCTATCCAACCTCTCATTCAACGCCTTCGTGTCATCCCGAATCATCTTAATACTAGTGTTAGTTTCAGCCTGATTACTAACCAATTGTTTCATCATCTCCCTCAACTCGGCATTTGGATCGGCATTAGAAGAAGAAGATCCAGATCCTTATCCTTGTTGAGTTTGATGTTGTGGCTGACTCTGAAAGTTATCCCTTTGCCATCTATTTCCTGAAAAACGAGAGTTATTAGTAGGAAAAGAAGAGTTATAAGTAGGATTACCTGAAGTGCGGTTCTGGAAACCGGTATTGCGCGGGTAGCTCCCTTGTTGTTGATTCTGGATGTAACTCACATCTTCGGGTGCCCGATTGGGACACTCATCAGAATAATGCATGTTACCACAATGATCACATCCATCCGCTACTACCTTCACATCCCGTTCAATGGCCCCAAACCGACTCTCTTGCATAGCAAATCCCTTTTCCATTCGCTCCGATAGTGCTCTAATCTCTCCTATCATCCCCGAATCATGACTAGCCTCAACCTTCGCAACTCTACCTTGGCTAGTACCTTTCTTTAACCTTCTCTCATTCTTCAAAAATCTATCATCATCCATATTTGCATTGTCCTTTGCCATGGACTCCAAGATTTCAAAACCCTCATTTGGTGTGATCTTGTTAAAACCACCCCCAAAAGCATATCCTAACTCACGTTTTGACTTCTTATCTAGGCCATCAAAGAAGAGCTCAACATATTGCTCCTTAGTCATGTTATGGCCCGGGCAATTCCTCAACATCTCCTTGAATCGGATCCATGCATCCACCACATCTTCATCTTCATCTTGGGCAAAAGACCTAATCAAATTCTCCAACTTCCTTTGAGTTCTAAGTGAGTAGAACTCACCAATGAAAGCTTGCTTGAGTTGGTCCCAAGTTGCTATGGAATTTTCCGGGAGATCATTAAACCAATCTAAAGCATCTCCGGTAATGGACATTGGAAATGTCTCTAGTTTAACGGCATTCATTTGGTTATTCCCATATTGGTATAACCGTGCCAACTTCTCAAATCTTTCTAAGTGCTGATATGGATCCCATTTCCTTTTCCCGTCAAACTGTTGCTCCTCAATGCTTTTAAGATGATTACCCTTAAGATTGAAATCATGACCAATGGCTGGAGGTCTTATAGGGCTACCACGGTTGGCAGGAATAGTACGAACCCTCTCGCCATACCGTATATCATTCGGGTCCCTTTCTTCGTCTCCCATTGTCTCCTCTAACTTAACTTCAAGATTGAAAATTTCTTCCAAATAGAATCCCTCCTCGTCTGAATCAGGAGTGGGTCTAGCAATAGGTGAGAATGGTGTTGGTGTTGTGTAGTTAAACCTACGTCTTGTTGGTGTTCTCAAAGGACTATTTAGAGGTAAACCAGAAGACCTCAAGTTCATCAACCAAATAGTAGACCTGCAAAACACAACTAACCAAACACGTCAACTGCACCTGTGATAAGATAAGAAAAGAAAAACTAAACTATTAAAGCAAATAACTTCCCCACGCATGAGGAAGGATCAAACCACTAAATTAACAACTAAAACAGCGCACAATCCCCGGCAGCGGCGCCAAAAACTTGATGTGCTAAATCGAGTTTAAAAATTAAAACTAGAAATACCTTGAAACTCACTACTACACACTATCGGGCAGTGGACCCGATCGTATGCAATATAGTTATAAAGTAAGTCCAGGTTCGTTCACGGGGATTGGTTTGAATCAATTGTTTAGTAAAATGGTTTGGAAAAAGGGTGTTGCTTTGATTCTCTCTTCGACAATAACTTTTAAGGACAAAACGCATAAAGTAAAGGTAAACTCAAACAATAATGGTAAAGATCATCCACCTTGACTTCGCTAAACTTCAAACATGATTGCATGACTGCGGCGCAGTGGTCCAGTTCACCACCACTGCGTCGCAGTGATATCTTTCTGGTCTAGATGCCTCTTTCCATATAGATGACTGCGGCGCAGTGAAGGCAAACTTGCCCACTGCGTCGCAGTGATATCTTTCTGGTCTAGATGCCTCTTTCCATATAGATGACTGCGGCGCAGTGAAGGCAAACTTGCCCACTGCGTCGCAGTGATATCTTTCTGGTCTAGATGCCTCTTTCCATATAGATGACTGCGGCGCAGTGAAGGCAAACTTGCCCACTGCGTCGCAGTGATATCTTTCTGGTCTAGATGCCTCTTTCCATATAGATGACTGCGGCGCAGTGGGCAATGCCCCACTGTGTCGCAGTGATATCTTTCTGGTCTAGATGCCTCTTTCCATATAGATGACTGCGGCGCAGTGAAGGCAATGCCCCACTGCGTCGCAGTGATATCTTTCTGGTCTAGATGCCTCTTTCCATATAGATGACTGCGGCGCAGTGGGCAATGCCCCACTGCGTCGCAGTGATATCTTTCTGGTCTAGATGCCTCTTTCCATATAGATGACTGCGGCGCAGTGGGCACATGCACATCCCACTGCGTCGCAGTGATATCTTTCTGGTCTAGATGCCTCTTTCCATATAGATGACTGCGGCGCAGTGGGCACATGCACATCCCACTGCGTCGCAGTGATATCTTTCTGGTCTAGATGCCTCTTTCCATATAGATGACTGCGGCGCAGTGGGCAATGCCCACCACTGCGTCGCAGTGATATCTTTCTGGTCTAGATGCCTCTTTCCATATAGATGACTGCGGCGCAGTGGGCAATGCCCCACTGCGTCGCAGTGATATCTTTCTGGTCTAGATGCCTCTTTCCATATAGATGACTGCGGCGCAGTGAAGGCAAACTTGCCCACTGCGTCGCAGTGATATCTTTCTGGTCTAGATGCCTCTTTCCATATAGATGACTGCGGCGCAGTGGGCACATGCACATCCCACTGCGTCGCAGTGATATCTTTCTGGTCTAGATGCCTCTTTCCATATAGATGACTGCGGCGCAGTGGGCACATGCACATCCCACTGCGTCGCAGTGATATCTTTCTGGTCTAGATGCCTCTTTCCATATAGATGACTGCGGCGCAGTGGGCACATGCACATCCCACTGCGTCGCAGTGATATCTTTCTGGTCTAGATGCCTCTTTCCATATAGATGACTGCGGCGCAGTGGGCACATGCACATCCCACTGCGTCGCAGTGATATCTTTCTGGTCTAGATGCCTCTTTCCATATAGATGACTGCGGCGCAGTGGGCAATGCCCACCACTGCGTCGCAGTGATATCTTTCTGGTCTAGATGCCTCTTTCCATATAGATGACTGCGGCGCAGTGGGCACATGCACATCCCACTGCGTCGCAGTGATATCTTTCTGGTCTAGATGCCTCTTTCCATATAGATGACTGCGGCGCAGTGGGCACATGCACATCCCACTGCGTCGCAGTGATATCTTTCTGGTCTAGATGCCTCTTTCCATATAGATGACTGCGGCGCAGTGGGCAATGCCCACCACTGCGTCGCAGTGATATCTTTCTGGTCTAGATGCCTCTTTCCATATAGATGACTGCGGCGCAGTGGGCAATGCCCCACTGCGTCGCAGTGATATCTTTCTGGTCTAGATGCCTCTTTCCATATAGATGACTGCGGCGCAGTGGGCACATGCACATCCCACTGCGTCGCAGTGATATCTTTCTGGTCTAGATGCCTCTTTCCATATAGATGACTGCGGCGCAGTGAAGGCAAACTTGCCCACTGCGTCGCAGTGTAAATGTACTGGTCCAAAGCCACACAACAACTTATGAAGATTTGTAAATTCACTATCTCTTTTCACCTCTCGAACTCTCCAATCAACTTCATGGCCACGAAATTACTCGAAATTGCACCAAACGGACACGTCACCTGTTTAGAACCTGAAACCACTAACAAAACCATAAACGCGCCAAATGCCAGCAAAATCGACTAAAAACATATAATAAAAAGGCCAATAACGATGTGGGCGATGGGTATAAATTGGTCACATCACAATACGTTGCGCCGCAACTTATAATTCTGGAAACTAGTTGCGCCGCAACTAGCCCCGATCCTGCACAACTTCGATCGATTACACCCCCAAACCAGATCCAAACGACTCCAAATCAAATACATGACTTTCATACATCAAAATCCTTCATTTTCAAACCATTATAATGCAAGTAACTCCTTTATTAAACCACTCATGATTTGCATTATTAAAACAAACGTTATTTCGACATCAATTGACCCTCCAATGGTCTAGATCTGATTTCTAATGACTCATGTGATCAAAAAGACACAAAATCAAAATCAATATACCTCTATTACCTGAAGATCACAATGGGGATGCAAAATACTCGATCAATCACTCCTAAATCACACGTTTGAAGGATTTTCGGCTTAGAATTTTGATAGGGGATCAAAGGGGTGGCTAGGGCTTGAGAGAAAAGTAATCTTTCTGCAAATGATGAACTAATGACTCCCCTCAAGACCCTAAACCCGTTTTTGACTTTCACACCATGTCAAAATTGGTCCCTAAGCTTCATAAAGTCATATTTCTTGCCCAAAACACCTCTATGGACTATATACAACTCATTAAACACTTTGAACACCTCAAAAAGGCATTTAACTACCTCTTAACCACATTACTACATCAATCAATAAGACATTCAAGTCCCACACGCATAACACATTAACTACATATAAGCATAAAATCTATCAAAGACTTTAACGGCACATTATGTTGACTTAACGACTCTAGTCAACCGTTAAATAAAAGGATTGGGATGTTACAATTACCTCCCCCTTAAGAGGATTCCGTCCCCGGAATCTCATCAGAAAGGAACAACTCTGGATATTTCTCTTTCATCACCGACTCGGTTTCCCAAGTGAGACTTTCTCCATGGTTGTGCTTCCACTTGATCAACACAAGGTCAATCATCTTCCTGCGTAGCTTCTTTTGCTTCCTTCCAAGTATCGCTATCGGTTCCTCAATCATTCTCTTACTTGGATCAATGCTCACATCTTCAATAGGAATCACACTTGACTCCTCGGCTAAACATTTCCTCAAATAGGATACATGGAATGTGTTGTGAATTCCATCCAATTCTGGAGGTAATTCCAACTGATATGCCACATCTTTAATACGCTTCAGAACTTTAAATGGTCCAATAAATCTTGGACTCAACTTACCTTTCTTTCCAAAGCGAATAACTCCTTTCCATGGGGATACTTTCAGCATCACCATGTCACCAACTTCAAACTCAACCGGCCTTCTTTTCTTGTCGGCATAAATTTTCTGTCTTTCTCTTGCCACACGAAGAGCTTCTTTAGCAATATTAACTTTCTCCGCTGTGAACTCTATAATTTCAGGACCTGTAATTTGCTTTTCACCGGGCTCCATCCAACAACTTGGAGTCCTTCACCTTCTACCATACAACATTTCAAATGGCGGCATTCCAATACTTGCATGGTAGCTATTATTATAAGCAAACTCAATCAACTTCAAATGATCGTCCCATGCTCCACCATACTCCAATACACAAGCCCTCAACATATCCTCCAATGTTTGTATCGTCCTCTCACTTTGCCCATCGGTTTGAGGATGATAGGCGGTGCTCAAATTCACTCTAGTACCCAATGCTTTTTGGAGACCTTTCCAAAAGCTTGATACAAACCTCGTGTCTCGATCCGAAACGATAGATAATGGAACACCATGTATCGAGACAACTTCATCTATATACATCTTTGCCATCTTGGTCAATGGCACATATTGGCGCGTTGCCAAGAAATGAGCATTCTTCGTCAATCTATCCACAATAACCCAAACCATATCAAAAAAAAAAAAAAAAAAAAAAAAAAAAAAAAAAAAAAAAAAAAAAAAAAAAAAAAAAAAAAAAAAAAAAAAAAAAAAAAAAAAAAAAAAAAAAAAAAAAAAAAAAAAAAAAAAAAAAAAAAAAAAAAAAAAAAAAAAAAAAAAAAAAAAAAAAAAAAAAAAAAAAAAAAAAAAAAAAAAAAAAAAAAAAAAAAAAAAAAAAAAAAAAAAAAAAAAAAAAAAAAAAAAAAAAAAAAAAAAAAAAAAAAAAAAAAAAAAAAAAAAAAAAAAAAAAAAAAAAAAAAAAAAAAAAAAAAAAAAAAAAAAAAAAAAAAAAAAAAAAAAAAAAAAAAAAAAAAAAAAAAAAAAAAAAAAAAAAAAAAAAAAAAAAAAAAAAAAAAAAAAAAAAAAAAAAAAAAAAAAAAAAAAAAAAAAAAAAAAAAAAAAAAAAAAAAAAAAAAAAAAAAAAAAAAAAAAAAAAAAAAAAAAAAAAAAAAAAAAAAAAAAAAAAAAAAAAAAAAAAAAAAAAAAAAAAAAAAAAAAAAAAAAAAAAAAAAAAAAAAAAAAAAAAAAAAAAAAAAAAAAAAAAAAAAAAAAAAAAAAAAAAAAAAAAAAAAAAAAAAAAAAAAAAAAAAAAAAAAAAAAAAAAAAAAAAAAAAAAAAAAAAAAAAAAAAAAAAAAAAAATTTTCTGTCTTTCTCTTGCCACACGAAGAGCTTCTTTAGCAATATTAACTTTCTCCGCTGTGAACTCTATAATTTCAGGACCTGTAATTTGCTTTTCACCGGGCTCCATCCAACAACTTGGAGTCCTTCACCTTCTACCATACAACATTTCAAATGGCGGCATTCCAATACTTGCATGGTAGCTATTATTATAAGCAAACTCAATCAACTTCAAATGATCGTCCCATGCTCCACCATACTCCAATACACAAGCCCTCAACATATCCTCCAATGTTTGTATCGTCCTCTCACTTTGCCCATCGGTTTGAGGATGATAGGCGGTGCTCAAATTCACTCTAGTACCCAATGCTTTTTGGAGACCTTTCCAAAAGCTTGATACAAACCTCGTGTCTCGATCCGAAACGATAGATAATGGAACACCATGTATCGAGACAACTTCATCTATATACATCTTTGCCATCTTGGTCAATGGCACATATTGGCGCGTTGCCAAGAAATGAGCATTCTTCGTCAATCTATCCACAATAACCCAAACCATATCATTACCCTTTGGAGTTCTAGGTAACTTGGTCACAAAATCCATAGTTATATGATCCCATTTCCATTCGGGAATCTCCAATTGATGCAACATTCCATATGGCTTTTTGTGATCCGCTTTAACCCGCGCGCAAGTCAAACATCTTTCCATAAAATGTGCTACCTCTCCTTTAATATTAGGCCACCAATAGATGGGCTTCAAATCTGCATACATCTTTGTAGCACCGGGATGAACTAAATACCTTGACCTATGAGCTTCTTCAAGTATCAGTTCTCGGTTACCTTCAAGTAATGGCACCCAAATTCGACCCTTATAAGTCCGAAATCCACGGTTATTCGTCTCCATCACTAATCTTTTCTTCTTTCCAATACTTTCTTTGTCGATGTTATCCTTCAATAACGCTTTAACTTGAGCCTCCTTGATATGATCAAGTAATCCCGACTTCGCTTGTACAACCATGCTCATCAATCTACATGAAAAATTCTGCACCTTCCTACTTAATGCATCAGCCACTACATTGGCTTTACCGGGATGGTATTTGATTTCACAATCATAGTCTTTCAACAGTTTCATCCATATCCTTTGTCTCACATTCATTTCTTTCTGAGTAAACACATATTGTAAACTCTTATGGTCGGTGTACAATGTACACTTAGTGCCTTATAGGTAGTGTCTCCATAACTTCAAAGCAAACACCACCGCCGCTAACTCCAGATCGTAAGTCGGGTAGTTCTTTTCATGTGGCTTCAATTGGCGTGAAGCATAGGCAATAACCTTATCCCTCTGCATAAGAACATAACCCAAACCCGTAATGGAAGCATCACTATAAACAACAAGATCATCCGTACCTTCGGGTAAGGCAAGGATAGGAGCTTCACATAACTTCGTCTTCAACGTTTGAAAAGCCTTCTCTTGAGCTTCCGACCACACAAACTTCACTCCTTTCTTCGTCAATTCAGTCATTGGCTTAGCTATACGAGAGAAATCTTGTATAAACCTTCGATAATAGCCGGCTAAACCAAGAAAACTATTGATCTCCGTGGGAGTCTTTGGCTGCTCCCACTTAGAAACAGCTTCAATCTTTGAGGGATCAACTTTAAATCCTTCGGAAGAAATGACATGTCCAAGAAACTGAACTTCTCTAAGCCAGAACTCACATTTAGAGAACTTTGCATATAACTTCTTTTCTCTAAGGACTTCAAGGACAGCCCTTAAGTGTTCTCGATGCTCGGCTTCAGACTTAGAATAAATCAGAATGTCATCTATGAAAACAATCACAAAATGGTCTAAGAATGGACGACAAACACGATTCATAAGATCCATAAAGGCAGCTGGAGCATTTGTCAAGCCAAAAGGCATGACTAAGAATTCATAATGTCCATATCGTGTAAGAAAAGTTGTTTTCGCAACATCCTCCTTGTTAACCTTCAATTGGTGATAACCGGACTGCAAATCTATTTTAGAAAAGTATGAAGCACCATGTAGTTGATCGAAAAGATCATCAATACGCGGAAGAGGATACTTATTCTTAACCGTTCGTTTATTCAACTCACGGTAGTCTATACACATGCGCATTGAACCATCTTTCTTCTTTACAAATAAAACCGGAGCTCCCCAAGGCGAGGAACTAGGTTGTATAAAACCCTTGTCAAGTAACTCTTGAAGTTGCGCCATCAACTCTTTCATCTCAGTAGGAGCCAAACGATATGGTGCCTTTGCAACTGGAGTAGCACCGGGAACAAGATCAATCTAAAAAGTAACCTCTCGATCGGGAGGAATACCGGGAAGATCATCTGGAAAGACATCAGAAAATTCAGAAACTACATCAACGTTAGAAATAGAAGACTTCTCCTTTCGTATATCAATCACATAAGCAAGGAAGTGATTCTTATTATGCCGAATGAAATTTAGGGCCTTCATTAAATTAATGATCTTCAAGCCCCCCTTCTTCTTATCTCCATAAACAGAGGTGACTACACCATCCGGGGTAGTGAAACGAACCACCTTTTGAGAACATATAATTGTGGCATCATTTTGAGACAACCAATCCATACCTATCACTATATCAAAACCAGCAAGAGTAGTAGGTAATAACTGGACCGGAAAAGAGCGACCTTCAATCTCAATGTCACAATCATCATAGCCCACACGTATGTCACTAATAGTATCATTGGCAATCTCTACCTCTACAGAACAATCTAAGGGAGTAGTGACTCTTTCAAGCTTAGGAGCAAACAAGGTAGACACAAAGGACCTATTTGCACCCGAATCAAAAAGAACAGAAGCAGGTTTTGAATTAACAAGGAAAGTACTGCTTACCACGTCATCGTTGTCCTTAGCAGCTTCCACCGTCATTTGAAGTGCTTGAACTCTTGTCTTTGGAGCGGCTGCCTTCTTTCCATCATTCTTCATCTGTGGACAATCTGCAATGAGATGACCTGTTTCTTGACACTTGTAGCAACGCATCCTATCCCTACAATCAGCTGCAATATGCCCCGATGAACCACACTTATGGCACCTTTTGGTCTTGTCTGAACATTGACCATCATGAGTAGTCTTACAAGTGGGACACCACGTGCCACTCTTCTTCTTGTCTTTACCTCCATTCGAGGTAGAACCACCTTTGAACTTCTTATTAGAACCCGAAGACCAATTAGATCTTCTTTTGAATCCCGACTTCTTATCATCGGCTTTCTCAACAACTTTTTCAGCTTTGAGGTCATCATCTAACCTCTTAGACTCCTTAATAGCTGCAGACAGGGTAGTGTGCTGCCTACATAGACCACGATAACTAACCGGGAGACCATCACAATACGCCTCAATCTGGTCCACCTCCCTACGGACCATATGACCCACAAACTTGAGTTTCTCCATGAACGAATGGGCAACTCCATTATAGCGTCGGGCTTAGCAGTCAAGGCCCTAAACTCCTTCTCAATCAGCCTCAACTCTCGAGTTCCAACATACTCCTCCAAGAACTTCTCCTTAAAAGTACCCCAAGGCATCACAGCTAGCACCTCAGGAGCTATGGAAACTGTAGTAGCCCTCCACCAATTACGGGAATTCTTATTCAACATACGAGTTGCACACAAAACTTTCATGTTATCAGGACAATAACATGAAGCAAAGACCACCTCAATGTCTTCTAACCACTCCATAGCACCCACTGCATCCCGAGTACCATCAAAGTCCTTAGCACCACATTTCTGAAAACTCTCATACTTAAAGTTGTTAGCACGAGGGGCAACCACGACTCTAGGTTCCACCAAATTTTATACACCATTCCCCTCAGCAACTACATTCTCAGGAGCAATCAATGACCTTACATTCGATGGCTCAGCACGGTTTGAGCGGTTCGAATAGTTTCCATCGGTATGCTCATTCCGGTGCAAACTAGCATCCCTTTCTGCCCTCAATTGTGCTAACTCCTCTTCATTTCTCATCAAAAGAGCTCGGATAGCTCTCAACTCTTCATGTAATTCTGCTTGATTGGGAACCTGTTCAATCACCGGGTTTGCCCTATCAATTTCCGACCTTGTGGGTTGTGCACCCGGAAGTGGCCTTCGCGGAGGCCTTTGGTTAACACCATTCCCAGCCCCATTCCCATTAGGCGGAGCACCACTAGCATTAGTTCCATCTCGTTGGCTGTTAGCACGAGTATTTACCATCTTTCTACAAGGCAATGATGACGGTTAGCAAGAGTTAAAGCGAGATTTCAAAGATTAAGACCATACTTCATCTAAATTTCTGCATCAAACATAAGCATTCATGTCTTAACTTATACTTCTCACACACTCCCCAACCCGTCCTAGTGTACTTCATCTCAAAGCTAGGCACACCTACATAATCCTAACTTATCCTTCATCGGTTTAAGTCCAAAATCCTACGGTAATGGTCGAACTTTGGTTCACTTAAACCATTTCTCTGATACCAACTTGTAACACCCTTCGTTTAAAAATACGGGTTTCCAAAATCTTTCGCCTAACGGCGTCAAAATAAAGCGGAAGAAACATTAAAAGTCCAAACCAATAAAAATCTGTTTGGTTTACTTATTCAATGGTGTTACTAATCGCATCATCAAAACAAGTTTAATAGAAACCCGTCGGCTGCCCAACACAAAACAACCGACTACATAAAAATCCAACTCCATTAAAGACAAACATAAACAAATGTCTATAACAGTTCAGCATCTATAGGTAGCTAAGGACTTCATCAAGCATCCTACCCATTCCTCACTCATCTTCATCGACAACCTCAGCTACGCTAAACCTGAGGGAGCAACACATTTCAAAAGACAAGTGTTAGCTAACGAATTAGCTAAGTAAGATAACACTCAAGTTATAAAACAATTGTCCATTCCAAACATTATGGATTTATATACTTCATTAAGGCACAACACACATCAAACATACCACGTCATCAACATAACATATTAGGATGAGCCACCCTAAATGTGTCTATCCTGCTTTACTTCATTACACACATATAACCACATAACTGCTTTCAATATTTAACTGCTTTTCTACGTTTTAACTGCTTTACTACGTTTTAACTGCTTTACTACATTTTAACTGCGTCAATGTGCAACATAAGTTACACCCGACTAGATGACAACCATTCAGTTGAACATCAAACGTCATTAAGGAATCAATCCCCGAGTAATCCGTATGTACAAGACAAATGAGGGCGGGTCAGACCCCTCGTATTACTCAACTGCATCTCAATGACCATGTTGCTAGGAGCCACCCAAGCAACCTACGTCAACGCACTTAGCCGGGCTAGGGCAAGTACGGGTTAAGCTTAACACTTTCCTGCATCAAAGTTTTACGAGCTCGAAACTGCATCATTTAGTTTTGGTGACTACATTACCTAAACATTTACTACGTTAACTGCTTTTACGTTTTGGGCCCTTAAACGTGCACGTGACATGGCAACTTAGCAAGTCTAGTGAACTAGATGAGCAAGCCATACAAACATGCACAACATCAATCAATAACAACATATACTGCATCTCATAACATCACAAGTTACTGCATATCATAACACTACATTATACTTCATACATAGCACTATATCCTACGTCATATCATAACATGCACTACAATACATATCATGAGGGACTGCATTTCAGGTCTCAAAGGTCAACTACATAACCCATATTACCTCCCGTGTAACCCCATATACCCAAAAACATCATAAGTTACCAATTGGGAAGTCATAATTATGAAACCATCGTTTGTTGAACCCTCAGCGTGTCAATAGTAGTGTATCTTACCTCAAAGAAGCGCACAACAATAGGCAACTACGTTACCGTGCAAAGCAATTAGTCTCGTCTACCTATTATAGTAAATGACCATTAGACACGCTAATACTCACGTTATTAAGGTCGTATCTCAGACCTCAACACCTACAAACAAGACCCATGACAACGACTACGCATTGGAGGTTCATTTAAAAAATTCAGTCAAAGACCCTGTTGCGCCGCAATGACTCCATTGCGCCGCAACCTATCTCTCTGCTTTACAATTGCGCCGAAACTCACCCGTTGCGCCTCAATTCAAACTCCCAGTTGCGCCGCAACTTATAATTCTGGAAACTAGTTGCGCCGCAACTAGCCCCGATCCTGCACAACTTCGATCGATTACACCCCCAAACCAGATCCAAACGACTCCAAATCAAATACATGACTTTCATACATCAAAATCCTTCATTTTCAAACCATTATAATGCAAGTAACTCCTTTATTAAACCACTCATGATTTGCATTATTAAAACAAACGTTATTTCGACATCAATTGACCCTCCAATGGTCTAGATCTGATTTCTAATGACTCATGTGATCAAAAAGACACAAAATCAAAATCAATATACCTCTATTACCTGAAGATCACAATGGGGATGCAAAATACTCGATCAATCACTCCTAAATCATACGTTTGGAGGATTTTCGGCTTAGAATTTTGATAGGGGATCAAAGGGGTGGCTAGGGCTTGAGAGAAAAGTAATCTTTCTGCAAATGATGAACTAATGACTCCCCTCAAGACCCTAAACCCGTTTTTGACTTTCACACCATGTCAAAATTGGTCCCTAAGCTTCATAAAGTCATATTTCTTGCCCAAAACACCTCTATGGACTATATACAACTCATTAAACACTTTGAACACCTCAAAAAGGCATTTAACTACCTCTTAACCACATTACTACATCAATCAATAAGACATTCAAGTCCCACACGCATAACACATTAACTACATATAAGCATAAAATCTATCAAAGACTTAACGACACATTATGTTGACTTAACGACTCTAGTCAACCGTTAAATAAAAGGATTGGGATGTTACAATTCTTTTTTCTTTTTCCCTGGTTCATCGCATGTACACAGTCCTTAAACTTCTTTGGAAAGACTACTCTTCGATTTGATGATCTTTTCTTGTTTGACATGAACACAAATACACAGAACCACTCTAAATCGATTTGCCCCAAATTCCTCAAATTAGGGTTTACTTTGATTGATAGATAATCAGTGAATCACCAAAAAGTAAACTAATAGATGTGTGAGGAATTAAAAATAGAATAAAATACACCTAAACTTAAGCTAATATGATGGAGAATTGGCAGAGAAAATGAAGATTTAGCTATGGCGTAAGTTTAGTTACGAACTCCCGCAGAATCGCCTGGGGAGAGAGAGTATTCCCCATTTTTTTGTTTTGCCACTTTCAATTTCATCATCACCAAATGCATCTGCAACTTTTTGAGCTTGAAATTCTCTTAACATATCTATTATCTTGAAAGAAACCCCAACTACATTCAGCAAAGCTATTGTATATTGTGATTTATTAAAAGATCCAAATTATAGTATCAGAGTTTCACTTTTTCCTTGATTTTGAGCTTGCCAATTCGATGCATAACTTGAGAAAGGTATGCAGTTTAAGCGCCCAACATTAGGAAATTGAGATAAGATTTTGGTATGTAAATATAATTAGGTTAATTTTGATTATTCAACCAATTAATAGTATACATCTGTAACTTTGTATCATTGTATAGCTGTACATCACTTGATAGTTGATATTTTCTTTATTAGGCTTTTTTTTCTTTTGAATGGGCTTTAACTATTGGGCATATTTTTTTAGCACAGGGTATTCTTTGGTTGTAGACTAGATGTGCACTCCTAGTAATTATCCCATAATTTTTGTAAATATTAAAAATTTAGCACTAATATATATTTTTGGAGGGTATGCAAGTCATTCCATAGTACGTCCGCCCCTGACCTTTGGAGACAGAGTTCAAGGGTTTGATTCTCATGCCCAGTAAGGCTGGAGGTCCTATTCTACCTTTGGTAGAACCTGAAAGCAACCTCTCTAATTTTGGCAGGGGTAAGACTGTCTACATCTCAACCTTCCCCATATACCATCGAAGATGGTACTGAGACCTAAAACCCATGGAAGATGGAATTGGGAGTTACTTTTACTACTTTAAAAACAGAAGTTACGAAGTAGCGTTCTTGTCGTCATTAACAAAAAACAAATGTTACTAAAATAAAAACAAATGTTGACAATATAATATTATGTACAAAAAAACATTACTAGATAAAAAAAAAGCAAATGTAGACAATGTAGCATTATGTAATGCTAGCAAACACTAATACAAAAACAATTATAGATAATGTAGTACTCTCTATAACGGTAGCAAACAATTATACAAAAAACTTGTCGGAGTCAATTGCTTAGGTTTGCTCAACATAATGCAAATGATCTTCATCGGGGGAAATTTCCTTCTCATTCCTATCATAAGCGGAATGATGAATAACCATTTAAATTCCATTGCATTAATCAGGAAAAAAAAAGTTAAAAAAAAATGCAAAGTGTGAATAAATGAAGCTAGCGATTATCAGAACTATGAACAAAAAGAAGAATTTGTACGTGTTAAATTATTAGCACCTAAATTATGATTTATTCTAACTTAGAAAGTTTTCATGTTTTATCTTATTTAGTTAAACTCAAGATAGTTGAGGGACTGCTCCTGTACAAGCCTAGTAGATAGAAGTTGAGGGACTAAATGTTACAAGAGGAGGAAGATGGAGGTTACTTGTGTATCTCTGCTGCTATATATACAAAATGGTTGTAACCATTTAGGGTTACAACACTCTCCCCCAAATTAGCCGTTTATGGTCAAGCCTAGTAGATAGAAGTTGAGGGACTAAATGTTACAAGAGGAGGAAGATGGAGGTTACTTGTGTATCTCTGCTGCTATATATACAAAATGGTTGTAACCATTTAGGGTTACAACACTCTCCCCCAAATTAGCCGTTTATGGTCGTTGTCTCACAATCATATCAATCTATCATGTGTTCTTTTATTCTTATGTTTTGATTATGTATTGGAGTGTGTTTGTCCCTTAAACCCATCAATATTATGATGGTTTATTGTAGTTGTTATTCTATTCTTGTATTCTGATTAAGACTTGAATCATTTGAATGAGATGAGTAGATTAGTTCGATATTCTATTGTGTTCTTGTCATTATTTCTTCATGGTATCAGAGCTTAGGCTCAAGATTGTTAAATTAATTGTTGTCTGGTTACCTGTTCATATCAAAACCCTATATCTCTTTCTTACAACTATTTGTGTTCTTATATTAAAAAAAAACAAAAATCAAAATCCTCAAAAAAATTCTCTCCTATTTTTTTGATTAAATATCTGTTGTTGTCTCTTTCCCTTTTCTTGGACCAAACCCTAATTTCTAGGGTTTCTGGATCCATTGAATCACAAGGGATATATTGTTGTGTTTTGTATCATGGTCTTGATTCATTTAGAATCCAAGATTAAAACAAAACCAAAATCAAAATCCTCAAAAAAATTCTCTCCTATTTTTTTGATTAAATATCTGTTGTTGTCTCTTTCCCTTTTCTTGGACCAAACCCTAATTTCTAGGGTTTCTGGATCCATTGAATCACAAGGGATATATTGTTGTGTTTTGTATCATGGTCTTGATTCATTTAGAATCCAAGATTAAAACAAAACCCATATTGTCCCTTCCTTGTTATTGTCCCTTTTATGATTATTATGGAATTACTGTTGGAGACCCCACTGTAAGTTTACTCTTCCTACCCATTTCTGTAGCAAATTGTTTGATCTTGGAGTGCTCCAAGGTTGAAAGTTTGGCCTATAGTTGGGACCCCTTATCTGCTTACTATCTGGTGACTCTGTGTTTATTGTTATTATATGCTTCTTATATGTGTTTATTATTATTACTTTCTTGGTTTATCTAACCTTTCTTGGTAGAAGAGAGGGTCCTTGAGTATACCTGTCAAGACACTTGAGTGTTCTTGAATCTGGCCACTACTCTTGCACCCTGTAGGTGTATTTCTTTATTGCTTTCTCTGATTGTTGCTATATGTGTGTTACTCTCTCTCTTCTGTCATAATGGGTGATTATTTGGATGAAAATTTGAGACCTGTTGGTAATGAAGGTTATGTGAATGATGAATATGCTCTTGGCACCTTGATTAGTAGACTTGACTTTGGTGATCCATTGTATTTGCATGCTAGTGACACCACTGGAACACCTTTAATTAACATGAAACTAAAAGGCACTGAAAATTATAGAGTCTGGTCTTGTGCTATGGAACTTGCCCTTGAAACTAAAAATAAAATTGGATTCATAAATGGTGAATGTGAAAGGCCTGATAATGATGTTCTTGCTAAACAATGGGGATAGGTGTAACTTTGTTGTGCTTTCTTGGATCTTAAGTTCTGTTTCTGAAGATGTTTATCTAGGTCAAATTTTTTCTAAAGATGCTGCCTCTGTGTGGCAAGAGTTAAAAGAGACTTATGATAAGGTTGATGGGTCTATTATCTTTAATTTACACCATAAAATCAATTCTCTAACTCAAAATGGCAGTCCCATTTTTGATTATTATCACAAACTTAATTCTTTATGGAGGCAATATGACTCTCTAACTAAACTGCCTACTTGTGTTTGTAATGCTTCTGCTGATTTTAAGACCTACAATCAGAATCTTAAGTTAATGCAATTTCTAATGGGTTTGGATGAGGTATATCTTCCAGTTAGAAGTCAAATTCTAATTAGGGATCCACTTCCCAATGTCAAAACTGCTTTTTCCATCATCTCTATAGAAGAATCGCATAGGGGGATTCCCTCTAATGATCATTTCACAAAACCTCAAAACAATGCTTTTATTGCTAAATCTTTTGGTAACAAAAGGGGGTTAGGAAGAGGTCTACCACCTCACAACTGGAATCAAAGTTTTCAAAATAGAGGACCAAATTTGAACCTTAAATGTGATCACTGTCACAAATTTGGACACACTAAGGAAAGATGCTTTGAGCTTCAAAGAAACAACAGTGGTTATATGAAAAAACCCATGCATTAGAACTTTGTCAGGAATTCTTCTAGCAACCAGGCTGAAGTCATTGAGAATCAAATCACCAAATCCAACTCTCCTTCCAGTTCTAGTGTTGGTCCTTCAATTAGTCCTTTCAATAATGAACAACTCTCCTATCTTATGAAAATTCTTGGTGAAAAATATGTCTCAAATCCTGCTCAGTCTAATATGGCAGGTACTTTCTTCAATTCAGATAGCTTTTTTAATGCCAACTTCAGTAGATTCTATTGTTTCAACTCTTTTCAACCTCCTTCTAAAACCAAGAAGTCTTGGATTTCTGACTCTGGTGCTACCCAGCACATGACATGTAGTGAACATTGGCTTTTCAATGTTGAAGATGTGTCCCAGCTTGGTATGACTGTTGGGCATCCCAATGGGACTCAAGTTAGGGTTCTTAAGATTGGGAGTTTGAGACTTTCTAATAATATCACACTATTTGGTGTGTTATATGTGCCTGAATATTGTGTAAATTTACTTTCTGTGCACAACTTAGCTAAAGATAGCAGGCTGTTAATTTCATTTGATGAACATATGTGCTATATACAGGATTTGGTGACAAAGTCCCTTCTGGGGACTGGTAGTGAGGCTGGTGGCCTCTACATCTTTGATGGTAACATCAAAGGTGAGAATGCCCTTTCCTATAATTGTGTGACTTCTACTTGCTATAAATCTGTTCATACTTGGCACAATAGGCTTGGTCACCCTGCTGACCAAGTCTTACATGTTCTGAAAGAGCAAATTGATATTGATAAAATTTCCCATTATTCACCATGTGAAGTTTGCCATAAGGCAAAACAAACCAGGGAGCCCTTTCCTCTTAGTGAACACAAAAGCCAAAGACTGGGTGATCTTGTTCATCTACACCTATGGGGACCTTATAAGGTCCAAAGCAAAAAAGGCTTTAGATATTTCCTTACTATTGTGGATGATTATACCATAGTTGTGTGGGTGTATCTTTTAAAAGGAAAGGATGAAACCTTTGAAAATATAACAAACTTTTCTA
This sequence comes from Erigeron breviscapus, assembly GCA_034093135.1. Classification (NCBI taxonomy): domain Eukaryota; kingdom Viridiplantae; phylum Streptophyta; class Magnoliopsida; order Asterales; family Asteraceae; genus Erigeron; species Erigeron breviscapus. The sequence goes on along the minus strand of CM067168.1, from coordinate 124,333,624 downwards.
ATCTTCTTAAAAATCAGTTTGACACCACTGTCAAGGTATTTAGAAGTGACAATGGTGGTGAATTTGTAAATCAGAGATTATCTATGTTCTTTAAACAAAATGGAATACTACATCAAACCTCTTGTGCTTACACTCCACAACAAAATGGTATAGCTGAGAGGAAACATAGGCATCTCTTGAATGTGTCTAGATTCCTTATGTTTCAGGGGGGGTTACCTTTGAATATGCGGCCTGAATGTGTACTAACTGCTACTTTTCTTATAAACAGATTGCCCTCTTCTGTGCTATGTGGAAAGTCCCCTTATGAGATGATTTTTAAATGCAAACCTAACCTTTCCTATCTAAGAGTTTTTGGTTGTCTCTGCTTTGCTGCTGTCTTAAATAACTTTGATAAATTTAGTACCAGATCTAACAAATGTGTTTTAATTGGATATTCTGAGCGAAAAAAGGCATACAAGCTGTTTTGTTTAGAAAATAGAACCATCCTTTTTTCAAGGGATGTTAAGTTTTATGAAAATATTTTCCCATTTAAATCAAACAATAGAGAGTGTGTTTGTGATGATTCTGGTACTACTCACATAAATTTCTTTGACAGTCTACTATTTGATGACCAAAACTCTTCAAAACCCAATGATGAAAGGAGAGGGGCATCAAATAGTGATGGCAGTGGGTCAAGTGGTTCTGGTAGCACTTCTAGAGCTGCCAGTGAATCTGGTAGCACACTTAGAGCTGCCATGAACCAAGACTCCACTGCAACACTTATTGATGAGGATTCAAATTCTGAGGGTAATATTGTTGAACCTCTATCATCTCATGAGGATAACCAAACCGTTGAGACCTATGTGTTTGAACCTAGGAGATCTGAAAGGACTAGAAGACTACCAAAAAACCTTGATGACTTTGTTCTTTCTTCCAAAACCAAACATACCATTAATAATGTTGTTAACTATGCCAAACTGAATTCTGAAAATTTCTGCTTTGTGTCTAATCTGAACAAACTGGTTGAACCAAATGACTTTGAAGAGGCTAGCAAATACCCACATTGGGTTGATGCTATGAATTCTGAAATGGAGGCCTTGTATAAGAATAATACTTGGACTCTTGATTACCTTCCAAATGGAAGGAAACCCATTGGTTGCAAATGGGTCTATAAAATTAAATACAAGTCCAATGGTGAAGTTGATAGGTACAAGGCAAGACTTGTTGGCAAAGGCTATGACCAAAGGTTTGGTGTTGACTTAGATGAAACTTTCTCTCCTGTTGTAAAAATGGTTACAATTAGGTGTTTAATTTCTGTTTCTGTGCAAAATAATTGGCCTATTTATCAACTTGATGTGAACAATGCATTCTTAAGGGTTGACATAACATGTGCTTATACGCATCAACCAACTTAAGGGTTCATTTCTCAACAATTGTGGTGTATCCAATGGTGAAGGATCTGCAAATAAAAATCACCACAAACATGACCCGTTTAGAGATTTACACAATTAACTGAATATTATCATATCGAAATCTAAGTTTTCATTAGATTAAGAAAAATTTATAGAAAATGGATAAAAAGTAATGTGTTTGCAAGTTAATTCAATCTGACTTGCATGTTTCAAATCGATCCGTCCCCAAATATCCCGACCGTCTTTCAAAGTTTATCTTGAATGGATGTATTCATGATAAATTATATCCAGGTTGATAGATTTTTTTATCCTTCTATTGAGAAATAATAGTAGGAGACATTTTAAATTAAGAGGATCAAAATTGAAAAGAGATGCAAAAAACTTACCCATGAACTGACTTTTTGCCAGGCTTGATAAGTTCTGAAGAAAGTGGCCCAAGCACTTTAGAGGCTAAAGGTATAACAGAAGATTACATTTAAGTGACTATAAATTCTAATTGAAAATATACAAAATTAAACATATTTAGACAATATACGTCTGTTCTGATACTCCAAACCAGCATAACATCATGGGGAGTGATGTCAAATATCATATGACTTTGAGCAACAGGCTTCCAGACGACGTATCATGGCATTTAGGTAATAACAACATAAGTCTAATAGTTATCTCAAACATGGTCTTGCGGGATATCTCAAAGGCAGGAACAACATAAGTCTAATAGTTATCTCAAACATGGTCTTGCGGGATATCTCAAAGGCAGGAACAACATAAGTCTAATAGTTATCTCAAACATGGTCTTGCGGGATATCTCAAAGGCAGGAACAACATAAGTCTAATAGTTATCTCAAACATGGTCTTGCGGGATATCTCAAAGGCAGGAACAACATAAGTCTAATAGTTATCTCAAACATGGTCTTGCGGGATATCTCAAAGGCAGGAACAACATAAGTCTAATAGTTATTCCATATACAAATCCAAAACCAAAAAGACCACATTTATTGAAGTGTAAAGGAAAAGGAAGCTTTGTGGATCTGTATACCGAGAGGACATAGAAAGATACGTGGTGAAACACTCGAGTTACAAAATATCAAATGCAACAGATACAAAAATATATAAAGTTGGTAAGACATACTTCTGCCAAAGATAGCCATAATAATTAGAAAAACTGAGATCAAATTCTTATAAAAAAAAAACCATGGCTTGCAAAACAAAGAACTTGGAATATATTTAAAAAGGTTGAAATCCATATGGATACATGAAAACAAACTTTACACCAACCATTCTCTTAAACTTGGATAAAACAATCATTACTCCAAAAATTAATAAGATGGTTGCAAGTTCGCAACAAAGTGTATGAGAAGGAGTCAAAATTTCACAACCAACTATTCATTTTCTTTTTGTAGCTTTTCAACCCTAATGGCCTTTTGAGAAAGGTGCCAATTTTGACCCATGTATGTATGAATGGGTCAATTCAGTTATGTGAAATCCCTATTTGAACCCCGATAAAACATAAATATTCCTTAAGAAGAAATGGCATAATACACCTCGAGAAGGAATAGTCAATAAATAATTTGATCATATAACAATATGGAAAAAAATGATACAATAGAAAGTCTAGCATACCTGCAATCCATGACCTACTCAAGTTTCCTTTTAAACATAATGCACCTTCCAATTCAAAGAATCTCTTTCACATTTTTTCTCAATCATGAGGTTGTTTGGATCTGTAATCCAGAGCTAATTATTTTACGTATATATGAGTCTCTAAAGTTCGGATAAAGAGAATTTGCTTCTAAGTATCTGATTATTAGATTTAGATAAAAAAGGACATGTTGATTAAAAATGACAATATCCTCGAATTTACTTGGTTCAGCTAGTCCCGTGTTTTATAACAAACGGTCAAATGGGCATTCAAGTAGATGATTAGGCCAAATTGTATTCTTAAAACATATATACTCCTAAAATGGAGCATTATGTTTAGCGGATCAACATGACCCGACCTATGTTGACCCATAGTAAAAAGTGACCTGTTTTAACTCAAACATATGTTAGTAGAATGACACAATACCCTTCACGGTTGTTACCCATACGACGGACCAGATCTTCGCCTACCGTCCCCCATGGTCTGACCCTAGCTTGCCTCTGTGTATAAAATGGCCCACAATAATCATAAAAAAGATTTAACTTATAACAATTGTTTCATACTATTATTTTGTGATTAGATTTAGTATAGTAATTTGGGACGCAACGACATTTCTCCTTTTCAGCCTAACCCATTAAAATCTAATACCCAATGGACTCTTCAAAATGGACATCTCACAATGTACATTCAGTTTTGACTTAGGAAACCTATCATGCATGTAAACATACATTGGTGGTGAATTAAATGGTGCAATGGAGACCGGGTCCTTTAAACTTGTTGCTTGCTATACACATACTAACATCATGTTCACCGTCAAAGTCTAATATTGCTTAACTTCCTAGAACATGTATACCACTAACAACAAAATTAGTACTCGTTCACGTAGTTGTTGAATCATGGGTTTTAATTAGAGGTACACGGCTAAAGCAAGAAAACTCAGTTCAAACACAATCCTTTCACTCATAGCAAGCCTATCATCTATACATACACTGACAGTGCATTAAATCTTTAAACGGTGAAATCATATTCGACTTAAAAATCTAATATTGCGTAAGTGCAATTTATAGAAAATTGAACACCTAAACATAGGGTAAGAATCTGAGCACATGGGAGTGATACAAACTAAGAGCTATTTCGGAAAATCCCCATTCATTCAAGAACTCGGTTTTAATTGTAATGTCATGTTTGCTCACTTTGTTTATAATCCTCAAAATAGATTTGCCATACACCTAGACATGTGATAAGAATATGAGATCGTGGCTGACATCCACACACTTTATATTATATCCGTATCACCTGTTTAAGAGAGACTCGTTGTCCAGGATTTGAGGATTTAGGAAGACAAATGTGTTGTTAGTTGACTTTAGCCACGACCTTTCTGCAGTTGATTGAAAACTTTTGTTAGCATAAGTGAATATGTTAAGCCCACCAGTTGGTTTAGATACGAAATCAAGTCAAATAGTCATATTTCCTACATAATACATGTATCATAACTTTAGGCACTAAACTTCCACTTCGGAAAAATTTAGAAGTTAAAATGAGGGCTGGCATGACTTACACGTTATATAGAATAAAAATTACTGTGATTTGGCTCATCAAGATTTTTCAAGGTTTTGGAGACTTTTCTAATTACACGTATAACATTTCTGTTGTACGTGTACAAACATTTTTGTCCTAATTATACTATTGAGTTTTCAAGGTTTTGGAGACTTTTCTAATTACACGTATAACATTTCTGTTGTTCATGTACAAACATTTTTGTCCTAATTATACTATTGAGTTTTCAAGGTTTTGGAGACTTTTCTAATTACACGTATAACATTTCTGTTGTTCATGTACAAACATTTTTGTCCTAATTATACTATTGAGTTTTCAAGGTTTTGGAGACTTTTCTAATTACACGTATAACATTTCTGTTGTTCATGTACAAACATTTTTGTCCTAATTATACTATTGAGTTTTCAAGGTTTTGGAGACTTTTCTAATTACACGTATAACATTTCTGTTGTTCATGTACAAACATTTTTGTCCTAATTATACTATTGAGTTTTCAAGGTTTTGGAGACTTTTCTAATTACACGTATAACATTTCTGTTGTTCATGTACAAACATTTTTGTCCTAATTATACTATTGAGTTTTCAAGGTTTTGGAGACTTTTCTAATTACACGTATAACATTTCTGTTGTTCATGTACAAACATTTTTGTCCTAATTATACTATTGAGTTTTCAAGGTTTTGGAGACTTTTCTAATTACACGTATAACATTTCTGTTGTACGTTTATCCAATCCGTTTCAAATAAATTGAGGTAGCAAATTTTTTAAAAAAAAATGAAATAGAAACCTGGCAAAACTCGAAAGGATTGAAAGTTGTCCGTAGACCAGAGTCTATTTCTACTTCATAGAACCTGCATAAGACCTTCTAAAACCATTCAATCAATCATTTGTATATACATTGTAATGATAAAGATAATTTTTTATTATTAGGAATACCCATTAAATTCAAACATATTTTGACCCGTTACCCAACCCAACCATCTTGGTAACTCTAACTCTAATAAGAAGTAGCAACCTATTTAATTAGTAAAAAGTGTAAGGAACAACTTGATGTGAGCTATCAGCATAAACATCCAAACCAATCAGTTAGCTACCTTCTAGTGGGTTAGAATGGGTGTATGTAGGTTGGCCATAAATGTACGGTGGCTGGTGATTGTTTTGGATTTAATTTGAAACTTTGAGCAACTTTGATATAGAGGAATGTATAACCAAAGAAAGATCTGGAATACAATACCTTAGCTTTCCAATGCAAGTGTCACTACTACAAAACTGCAATTTACCGACGGCCGAAATCCGTCGGAAATCCGTCGGTAAAGGCCTTTACCGACGGATTTTCTACGGATTTCGGCCGTCGGAATATATGCGTGGGTAACCCATTATCCGTCAGAAAATTCCGTCGGAAATTTTTATTTCCGACAGAAACGTTTGTCGGAATTCTGTCGGAAATATTTCTAGGATTAAAAAAAAATCTGTCGGAAAATCAAAAATTAGCGACGGATTACCGACCGTTTTTACTGACAGATTACCGACAGAGGCATTTCCGACCGATATTTCCGACGGATGAAAAAGATTTTCTAAATTTTTTTTTTTTTGCATATTTTAGGTTCATCGTATATACATATATATAAATATCCAATATACATTTATATATTGTATTTATATGTATTATCCATGTATGTATTTATTTTATAGAAAAAAATGTATAATATTTTAAATACAATAAATTCAGATTAATAATATATTCTAATACACAAATTTCATACAAAATATATCAAAACTAAAAAATATACCTAAAAATTCAATAAAATTTCATAAACAAAATTACAAAATTTACAAAAAAAAATAAAAATAAGACAATTATACCCAAAATTCCAAATGCAAATCTAATTAAAAATCTTTACACCTACAGGTCTTGAATTCTTCTTTTGCTATTCATCTTTTGTTTCTCCTTTTCCATCCTTCACATGCTTTATTCTTTTAAATCTGAAAATAACAAAATATGAAACAAAATAACTACTAAATATACCGAAATTATATAAACAAAATGCAAAAATAAAATCTAAACATATTCTTGTTTCTATCTTAGCAAAATTTTCGGATCTAAGAAAAAAAATCAATTAGATACATAAAGAAAACTTTTATCTAGATCCGAAACGCAAGAAACACACATATGAACCCTAGATCTAACCGGAAAAAAAAACAATCATTTCAAAAACACATATATTTTGTTTTTCGTAAAGATTTAGGTTTAAAAACCGTTTATTTATAGATATATACATATATTACATCTAAGTTATGAACACCCAACCACACCTGATCGAGATTCGGCCAAAAGAAAGAAGAGAAGAAAGATTTTCGACCAAATCGAGTTATATATGACCCAATGATACAGAAACCGAACGAATCTTATCCTTTACACGCCCGATCTAGTGATTTTACATATATATGTTTCGGTTTCTTCTCAAATTCGTGAAAACCATCTTGGGTTTCATATGTTTCTTCTCAGATCCGTGTACATACATACACATATATTGTGTTTTTTATAAAAAACTTGGTTTAAAAATCGTTTATTTGTATAGATCTAAGATATACCTTACCAAATCTTGAAGAAATTGAAGAGAGAGAGAGAGTAGAGAGAGGGAGGCCGGTTCTAGAGAGAGAGATGAGAGAAAGTGAGAGTTGAAGAAGTGATGGAGAAAGAGTGGTAGGCTAGGGTTTTGTATGACTCATTTAACCTTAACTTATCTAACCCTAAGTGCCTTTGACTCCGTTTGACCGCCCAAATACGAGAGACCCGAGATTAATTAAAATGTTTCGTCGACACATTTGATTGTAATTTTTAATTACCTTTCAAACGACTATAAATATGACAACATTAGTTAATTAATAAATCATTTTGTCAAATTTTAAGTATTTTACCGTTTAGTTTGCATTTCTATCGAACACTAGTTACTTTTCGTTCTTGAATCATCATTGCTTTCTCATTAACCGACAACCTCTCATAATCATTAAAACGCGCTCAGATACTCAAACTCGAATCTCATTCTCATAATATAACACTTGTTACACGTTTTTAATTGCTAATTACAAGATAAACAGTAGGGCCTAATAAGCCCAATATCTTAATTGCTAATTACAAGATAAACAGTAGGGCCTAATAAGCCCAATATCTTAATTGCTAATAACTCGAAAAACGATGTTTAAGGCCCAACATGCCCATTTGAGTGAAAGTCGAACACACACGGCCTAGGTTCAAATCCCGAGTTATATGCATACTTGTCCCGTTAGACCCAGACGAATGAAGGAAAATCATATTGACCCAATAGGCCCAATGATGAGACGAACACTATATAATATATTTAACTAGTCTTGATACCAGTACGATGTGCGAATTGACTATATATATTCTACAATTGATTTTGTTATAAAGAAATAAGATTTTGAGCATATTCAATCATATGCATTTGGTTGCTTCAGTAATAAATAACATGTAACTAGCTTAATACCATGTCGATACTCCTACTAATATTGAGTGTTTCTTACTAATCTAACTTTTATAAATCGATACTCCTACTAATATTGAGTGTTTCTTACTAATCTAACTTTTATAAATCGATACTCCTACTAATATTGAGTGTTTCTTACTAATCTAACTTTTATAAATCGATACTCCTACTAATATTGAGTGTTTCTTACTAATCTAACTTTTATAAATCGATACTCCTACTAATATTGAGTGTTTCTTACTAATCTAACTTTTATAAATCGATACTCCTACTAATATTGAGTGTTTCTTACTAATCTAACTTTTATAAATCGATACTCCTACTAATATTGAGTGTTTCTTACTAATCTAACTTTTATAAATCGATACTCCTACTAATATTGAGTGTTTCTTACTAATCTAACTTTTATAAATCGATACTCCTACTAATATTGAGTGTTTCTTACTAATCTAACTTTTATATATCGATACTCCTACTAATATTGAGTGTTTCTTACTAATCTAACTTTTATAAATCGATACTCCTACTAATATTGAGAAATAAACACATTGTCGCATAAGAATGATATATAAAAATGTGTCTTATTTATGTGAGTAAATTTGTAATATAAGAGAAAAGATTTCGGTTTAAGGCTCAATAGGCCCATTCGAATGAAAGACGAATACACACCGCCCAATAAGTCCAAATAGGCGAGTTATATGCATACTAGTCCCGTTAGGCCCAGACGAATGAAAGAAAAACATATGGGGCCCAATAGGCCCAATGATGAGACAAACACTAGAAATGAAGCTAAAGAAGATTAAAAGAGACATACATACATACATACATACATACATACATACATACATACATACATACATACATACATACATACATACATACATACATACATACATACATACATACATACATACATACATACATACATACATACATACATACATACATACATACATACATACATACATACATACATACATACATACATACATACATACATACATACATACATACATACATACATACATACATACATACATACATACATACATACATACATACATACATACATACATACATACATACATACATACATACATACATACATACATACATACATACATACATACATACATACATACATACATACATACATACATACATACATACATACATACATACATACATACATACATACATACATACATACATACATACATACATACATACATACATACATACATACATACATACATACATACATACATACATACATACATACATACATACATACATACATACATACATACATACATACATACATACATACATACATACATACATACATACATACATACATACATACATACATACATACATACATACATACATACATACATACATACATACATACATACATACATACATACATACATACATACATACATACATACATACATACATACATACATACATACATACATACATACATACATACATACATACATACATACATACATACATACATACATACATACATACATACATACATACATACATACATACATACATACATACATACATACATACATACATACATACATACATACATACATACATACATACATACATACATACATACATACATACATACATACATACATACATACATACATACATACATAGATACATACATACATACATACATACATACATACATACATACATACATACATACATACATACATACATACATACATACATACATACATATATACACAAGAGATAACAACGATGCTTAAGGCCCAACATGCCCATTTGAGTAAAAGTCGAACACACACGGCCTAGGTTCAAATCCCGAGTTATATGCATACTTGTCCCGTTAGACCCAGACGAATAAAAGACAAACACAAGGCCCAATAGGCCCAAATACGCGAGTTATATGCATACTAGTCCCGTTAGGCCCAGACGAATGAAAGAAAAACATATGGGGCCCAATAGGCCCAATGATGAGACAAACACTAGAAATGAAGCTAAAGAAGATTAAAAGAGACATACATACATACATACATATATACACATGAGACAAAAATAGAGATAAACATAAAGATTAAAATAAGATTGTTACACGTTGTAATTGAAAATAAAATTAAACATAAAAACGTAAAAAAAAAGGTTATAAAGAAAGAAAAGTTTGAACTACTTAATCATATGCATTTGTTGCTTCAATAATAACATGATTGTGACACATGTATAAAAAATAATAATGGTGATGGAAATTTAAATTTATGATAACAACAAATATAATATGATTTTTAATATAAGAATTCTAATTATGTTAGAAATTTATATCAAATATATATATATATATATATAAAAATATAATATATATATATATATATATTAAATTAAAAATTAAATATATATCATATATAAGATTTCTAATTATATTAGGAATTTATATCATATATGGCGTCCTCGTTTTGATCTTATAGCTTTTCAAGTTTATATCATGAAACTTGTCGAACATAATGGAAAGTGAACTATCCTATATAAATAGAAACATTACGATTAAAGTTGAAAATCTATGATGGCAAAACATGGTAAATGTACAAATTTGTTAGAAAATGCCCTAGGATAATGATAAAATTTAACATTTCAAAAAACAATTATATTTCCGACGGATTACCGACGGAATTTCAATGTCCGTTGCTATTCCGTCGGTAATTCCCGACAGATTCCCGACGGATAAAATAATAAAACTTAATTTTGTTAAATAATAATGTTTCCGACGGATTTCCGACGGAGTTTCAATGTCCGTTGCTATTCCGTCGGTAATTCCCGACAGATTCCCGACGGACGTAATAATAAAACTTAATATTTTTAAAATTATTATGTTTCCGACGGATTTCCGACGGACTTTTAAAAGTCCGTCGGTATTCTGTCGGTAAATTCCGACAGATTTCCGACGGATATGTGTTTCGTCGGTAATCTGTCGGAATTCTGTCGTAACTTTTCCAGTAAGTAAATTAAATGACATTCCGTCGGAATTTCGTAGGTAATCTGTCGGAAATTTCCGACGGATTTTTTCGTCAGAAAAATCCGTCGGTATTCTCCAATTTTGTAGTAGTGTGTCAACATTCATGTTGACCATTAGGAGCAACTGAAAACCTTTCATGGGATTTAAATTTACTATATTTTGTTTTAAACGGGGAATTTTCTTTTTTTTTCTTTTTTAGGTATGGTAATGGGTGTAGCAGCGTCAACTATTTATCATGATCTTAAAATGAGGTATCCAACGCTTTATATGCCGATGATTGATTATGACTTGGCTATGCTTGGAGTAGTATTGGAGTTGCCGTCAATGTTATGTTTGCTGTTTGGACTAATTATTCTTTTTATTGGTAACTTTGTGTTTTTTTCTTAGTTCAATAAATATGTCATATGGTTTGTGAATTTAGTCTTATTATATTTTCTGCTGTCTTATTTTTTATATTTTTATGATTTTTTTAACTACTTCTTATACCACAATTTCAGGCTTGCAAAAAGCTCAACCAAATTGAGCTCTCTGAGATTGAGATATATGCCTCTTGTGAAGCCTGTCCTATGTGCTTTGGTGCCATTCATCTTTCAAGAATCAAGGTTCTGTTTCCATTTCTCTTCTTTTTACTGTTACCATATTAGAGATGTGAATCTTGGCCATTTGCATATGAATGGTTACTTCATATTATGTTCGAATTCACAAACTGGAAATAGGTTCAATGTCAAACCGGGTAAAAGTCACCCAAACCGTGTTCCATGTTTACTACGTAAAATCTTAGACTGTTAATCTATTAATGTGATAACATACTTTTTACGAACATAATAAACACAAACCATCTATATAACACATTAAAAAAACGGACCAAAAGTGTTTTAGATCAAGACAATCTGACCCTTTACTCTACCTGTCGATTCCACATATTTGGCAACATATTAGTTTAGACTACATTGTTGATTATTAGATATGTGAGTCTTGGCCATTTGCATATGAATGGTTACTTCATATTATGTTCGAATTCACAAACTGGAAATAGGTTCAATGTCAAACGGGTAAAAGTCACCCAAAGCGTGTTCCATGTTGTAAGTTTACTACGTAAAATCTTAGACTGTTAATCAATTAATATGATAACATACTTTTTATGAACATAATCAACACAAACCATCTATAGAACTCACTAAAAAAACGGACCAAAAGTGTTTTAGATCAAGACAATCTGACCCTTTACTCTACCTGTCGATTCCACATATTTGGCAACATATTAGTTTAGACTACATTGTTGATTATTAGATATGTGAGTCTTGGCCATTTGCATATGAATGGTTACTTCATATTATGTTCGAATTCACAAACTGGAAATAGGTTCAATGTCAAACGGGTAAAAGTCACCCAAACCGTGTTCCATGTTTACTACGTAAAATCTTAGACTGTTAATCTATTAATGTGATAACATACTTTTTACGAACATAATAAACACAAACCATCTATATAACACATTAAAAAAACGGACCAAAAGTGTTTTAGATCAAGACAATCTGACCCTTTACTCTACCTGTCGATTCCACATATTTGGCAACATATTAGTTTAGACTACATTGTTGATTATTAGATATGTGAGTCTTGGCCCATTTGCCTATGAATGGTTACTTCATATTGTGTTCGAATTCACAAACTGGAAATAGGCTCAATGTCAAACGGGGTAAAAGTCACCCAAAGCGTGTTCCATGTTGTAAGTTTACTACGTAAAATCTTAGACTGTTAATCAATTAATATGATAACATACTTTTTATGAACATAATCAACACAAACCATCTATAGAACTCACTAAAAAAACGGACCAAAAGTGTTTTAGATCAAGACAATCTGACCCTTTACTCTCTACCTGTCGATTCCACATAGTTGGCAACATATTAGTTTAGACTACATTGTTGATTAATTTACCTAAGTCAAGTAATAACAGATTTTCATCGTTTATGTCGATATAGAGGTTAGTGTATGGTGCTAAAGGTGAAGCAACAATTACAATCGGGTTTGATTCTTTCATTATGATGCATTAAGAGGTACCGGGTTTCATCAAAAGGCTAGCTTGGAAATCAAAAAGCTGATGGCAGTGGAGCTGTTATCGCTGAACAAGTATTTAAAAACACCAAAGTCAAGTTCTCTATGTAATGATCCAATATCTAACTCAAAGATCTGAATTATCTCTAATTGAATTATATCATTCATAAATGATTTCTAACTTTTCTTCATCAAATGATGCCTGCTAATTTGAATGTCTTTTAAAGAATTGATTTGAATACGATAGTTTTATCCATGCCATAATTGTTTGATTAATATAAATGCTCGGAAAATTTCTGGCATAGGTGTCATGACGGGTATTTTTGTTTGCAATGGCGGAGGTGGTATGAGAAATCCAATTAGATATCAGTTTTGAAAGCTGGAAAATACTAGGTATAAGCTTTTTATATGAGGCAGTTAGAAATGGTAAAATGAGGTGGTCAAAGAGTGGGTTAGGTTAGGTAGTAGGTTAACGGGTGGGTTAGGTAATGGGTCAAAACAGGTTTGAATCAAAACGGGTATCTTATATAGTGTTTGGTCAGTTTAAACCCTTCAATTATTTGTCTATTTATTGTTGATAAATAATAATGTGTTGAATAGAACTACAAAAAACTGTATTATTACCATAATAATCTGATTTTTTTGAACAAGTTGATGTATACACATTAAAAAGAATGCATCGCACAACTTTTGAGTATTTGCCCTGCTCTCATTTTAGCATAATTTATTCATTTGACCCTTTTAACTCATTAGATAAAAAACATGAATCGAATCTATAAGTAAGTGGGATTGAAATTTCCGTTTGGTTAAGTGACAAGGTAAAGGTGATGCCCTTCATTGCTGCACAGGGGTACTGGCTTTTACTCTCTTTCTTTTCCTTTGAGAAAAGTTGTGGCTAGAGGTGTCAATTTTGACCCATTTACTATTCCCAGTGGCCGGTTCTAATGGGATAAGCATTTGGAAACTGGTTAGATGGGTAACTAAAGATTTAACCAGAACACAAACAAAACAAACAGGTCAAAGTTAATGAAAATTTTAAATCAAACACAACTTATTTGACTTCCTAATTGTTAATCCTCACTTAGAGGATTGAGATTCTAAACACTTGAGTATAGATTTTGGGAGTTTTAAACCATTTGACCCATTTCATTTGTCAGCCAACTTAGTACCCGCTTGACCAGTTTCATCGAAACCTTTACTTACTGTAAGAGATTAAAAAGAATGTAGCTTTTGCCTCTTTATAACTAAAATGTTTTCCTAACAAATCTTATGTTACCTTTGCTCTTTCAGGAGCTTGGCCTATTCAAATTGATGATTTTGTTAAGCATATGCTTAGGTAGTACCTGTACCTGAAAATTCGTAGGAGGTATTAAGCAAGAAATGTTTTGTTAGATGCTGAGTTCAACACCCAAGTCGCTGATTTCAGCTTTGCAAAGCTAATCACCGATGGTGCAACACATGTTTTTTTTCCTACTTACTGCTCAAACGGGTAAGTGTAATGATTAGTTTATAAGGTAACAAGTCGCATCGCTACAAAGCCAGCCAAAGTGTATTTTCCTCACAAATCATCCGAATAAGGAATGTTTCTTTCACATGGTGCTAGGTTGAATGGTAATTGTAGATATTTGAGATATGGCTTTAACTAGAGAAGGCTACAATGGTAAACTCTCACATAGTTGTAACTTCCTCTTTATAAAACCAATGATTGGTTAAAGTTAAGGTGTTGACTCAGGATAGTGTGTTTCTTCAAAACATGGCTTCGTTCAGGCTTTTGCTATGGGTTGGCCAAAACGGCTGAAATGGCAACCTGTATAGCTGTGGAAAAAGTGTACAGACTTGATATTTCAGTGGAGAAATTCCCAAATGTAAGTAAAACGTATATACCACATGCACTTTGTTTTTCATATCTTCACATGTGTTTTCTTTCATTTTATATATTTCTATACGAGTATTAGTTACCCCTAACATTGAGGCATAATAGAGGTTTGGCAGCAACTTGAAGCGGGTAATTTTGGGTAGGGGTTGAATCGAGTTCAATCACTCTTGGTTGTCCTGAAACACTCTGTCCAAATTTTTTTATTTGTTAAATCTTAATGTGAAAAATGACTGCCAAAATTATATTTTTTCAATAATAATGTATATTTCGAGTAAATTTATCGCGACATTTAACACTTCCAACTCATTTTACCCTTATCATTTGAAGAAATTTTGTTTACACGTTGGGCATAAAAACTTCACCCAGATTCACCCATTGATGAGTAATCTATTTGTTGTTGCCATTCTTAAAGGGTGTTAGGATCTGCATTTTGGTACTGATTGTCTTATCAATACGACTTGGTCATGAAACAAGTTTTCAATGCTGGATAAACAGGCTCTGCCTCTTATTTATACATGTCCTTCTTACCTTATTCCTTCTTACCCTATATTTCAAAAGAAGATTTTTAGAATAAGAATATTCCCTCTTTTGGTGGGAAATTTTGGAAGGGTGTTATTACAAGAAAATGTGGAGGTTTGCCTCTTGCAACCGTCAAAGCTACTGATATTTTAAAAAATAATTTGTCAAATTCGTGATGGAAACAAGTTGCTTAGAGTCTAAGTTCATATAGTGAGTGATCCTCTTTGAGCTACAATCATATGCCCCCTCACTTAAAACAATAATTTATGTCTAATGAATCTATTCAGCATTGAGTAGCACAGAGGATGCAATCAATGAACTCCACTCTAAAAGGCATGTGAGTAGAACCAATTAGCTATATGATTAAGTAGTGGGGCATGTCCATTGTGTTTGTCGTTTTGCATTTGGTATATTGGGTATAGTGAGACGTGTGATTCACGTTTAGCGGAACTTTTTAGTATGTTTGAGATCTTGATAATGGACTTTAAGTACACGTGAATTCCCGATAATGGGTTTTGAGTATGTCTATCTTCCCCGTATATTGTGCAGTCTATACTTGTTTATATTAACATTCAGGTTCCTTTTGATATCCCATCAACTAGAATAAAAAAAATGTAATTCTGAGGTATCTTTGTATCTCTTATAGTTTCTGAACTTTATTGTTGTCATACATTGTTATGTTTCAGTTTAATATTTTATTCATTGCTTAATTATTATGCTAGGGTCTTTGAATTTTTCCCCATGGTATTCAAGAAGTGCATAAGGAATATATTAACCTCCATTGGATATTATTGTTGCTTCAGGATGAAGGCACTACGAATAAACCTATGTTCTCTTCTAAAATGATAAAATGGCCATTCTTACTCATCAACAGAGGATGTGGAGTATCTACTTCAACACGTGGAAGATTTCCCATGCGATTTCATGGAAGAAAAAAGGGTCAGCTTTGTACTTAGCCTTAGAGTTGGCAAATTGGCAAGCTCAGATGGGTTGGGTAACAGGTTGGGCCAGAACAACTATTTTTGTAACACGGGTGAAAACTTGGCTAGGTTCGATTGCCTTCCAAACCAATTTATTCGATTCTCCTTGATTTTGATGTATACATAATCAATGTATTAAGTATACTCTATAACTTATAGAAAATATATCGTTAAATTTGATGAAACAAGTTTTCAATGCTGGATAAACAGGCTCTGCCTCTTATTTATACATGTCCTTCTTACCTTATTCCTTCTTACCCTATATTTCAAAAGAAGATTTTTAGAATAAGAATATTCCCTCTTTTGGTGGGAAATTTTGGAAGGGTGTTATTACAAGAAAATGTGGAGGTTTGCCTCTTGCAACCGTCAAAGCTACTGATATTTTAAAAAATAATTTGTCAAATTCGTGATGGAAACAAGTTGCTTAGAGTCTAAGTTCCTTTTATACATGTCCTTCTTACCTTATTCCTTCTTACCCTATATTTCAAAAGAAGATTTTTAGAATAAGAATATTCCCTCTTTTGGTGGGAAATTTTGGAAGGGTGTTATTACAAGAAAATGTGGAGGTTTGCCTCTTGCAACCGTCAAAGCTACTGATATTTTAAAAAATAATTTGTCAAATTCGTGATGGAAACAAGTTGCTTAGAGTCTAAGTTCCTTTTATACATGTCCTTCTTACCTTATTCCTTCTTACCCTATATTTCAAAAGAAGATTTTTAGAATAAGAATATTCCCTCTTTTGGTGGGAAATTTTGGAAGGGTGTTATTACAAGAAAATGTGGAGGTTTGCCTCTTGCAACCGTCAAAGCTACTGATATTTTAAAAAATAATTTGTCAAATTCGTGATGGAAACAAGTTGCTTAATGCTGGATAAACAGGCTCTGCCTCTTATTTATACATGTCCTTCTTACCTTATTCCTTCTTACCCTATATTTCAAAAGAAGATTTTTAGAATAAGAATATTCCCTCTTTTGGTGGGAAATTTTGGAAGGGTGTTATTACAAGAAAATGTGGAGGTTTGCCTCTTGCAACCGTCAAAGCTACTGATATTTTAAAAAATAATTTGTCAAATTCGTGATGGAAACAAGTTGCTTCAATGCTGGATAAACAGGCTCTGCCTCTTATTTATACATGTCCTTCTTACCTTATTCCTTCTTACCCTATATTTCAAAAGAAGATTTTTAGAATAAGAATATTCCCTCTTTTGGTGGGAAATTTTGGAAGGGTGTTATTACAAGAAAATGTGGAGGTTTGCCTCTTGCAACCGTCAAAGCTACTGATATTTTAAAAAATAATTTGTCAAATTCGTGATGGAAACAAGTTGCTTAGAGTCTAAGTTCATATAGTGAGTGATCCTCTTTGAGCTACAATCATATGCCCCCTCACTTAAAACAATAATTTATGTCTTTGAGATAATTTGTTTGAACCAAATGTGCATTAGTTATTAAGGGTTTTGTCTGGTGATTTAGGTGTGTATATCTCTCAACTGAGTGTAACATGTAAACTGCTAAAACGCATACTCGGCTACAAGTTTGTAGTAATCTTGGTGGTGGTGTTACTAATAAGATGTCATTTATTCTTTGTACGCAGTAATAGTTGTCGAGGAGATGCTCGATAATGGATCCTTGGACTTGAGGTGTAGGTGAGGAGAATTTCGTTGAAGAAGTAAGCAAGAAGACCTTAGACAACTATGCAAGCGATTAGACGGACAACTTTGTATTTTAACAGTGTTTTCTATTTATTATTATTTTTTTCAAATGGATAAATAGAGATTGGTTACTCTGGACCAACCCGTGGTTCCTTTTGGTTTACGCTTTCTACATTCAATAACTATTTTCTCGTAACAGTGATCCTTTTATGTAGGGAAATGAATTTATAATGAAAGTAATAGATATCGATAAAGACATGTTTCAAAGACATGATCCAAATGACATATTGACTATAGTTGAATCGATATATGAAATATTAGACACTGCATTATTTTTCAATGTAAAATGGAATCTCCAAAACGTGCATCAACAAAAGTTTTTTTACCTGGCACGGGGTTGCACTCTAGTAGAGGTATTTAGATCACAAATGTTATGAAAGACAATTATATATATTTACTTGTTTTATTATGATAATAATTAAAGTTTCATTGATTGTTTGGTTTTTATTTTGATAAATCTTCCATTTTATTTGTTGAAGTTGATAATACCTCTCTGTGATACAAATATCTATCATTTGTTTCAAAGACCTAATCGTTAACTATACGATTTTTCAATTTTGTTTCGGCTAAAAGTACCTCGCATTAACTTCGACGCAAAATTCAATTTGAATAGCTTTTACAACATGTAACCTTTGAAAAAATTATAAAGGAAAATAAAAACACTTACTCATAATGGCTTCTATAATTTATTGTCACCGAACATGATGAATAACGATTTTTTTGTTAAGTGATAATGATTATGTTATTTGTTTTACTTTCATATATTTTTTACTTAAATCTGATCCTATATATATTATTTCTTTTTAAAAGCGTATCATGATCTTGGTTGAGGGAAAAAAACATAGATATCTTTGATGTGAAAATATCATAGCAGCAAAATGAGTCGATACCGAGCAAAAATGCTTGTCATTATTATATTAAATATTTTCTAAGTAAAATTGAAATCTTAATATTGAGATACAATTTAATATTGCTCATATTTTTTCTATTTTTTATTTTTGTTTTTTAATGATCTATTAATGATCTTCACTTGGCAAAGGTACTTTTTCCAATATACATAGGGTGACTACCCTTTGTCAATATGGCAATATATATGTATATGGGTTGTGTATTGTAAAACAAATATTAAAGTAAAACAATAGGACAAGATCTTGACCTTTAGATCATGGTTAAATTGATGCACGAAGATTCACGAAGCAATTGATGCACTATTTTTGATGATGCACGGTGATTTTCAGTTAAGAGAAACCTATTGTTTTATTTGTTTTACTTTAATACTTGTTTTATTTTACCTAAAACCTATATGTATATGTATGCATATCGAGTGGGCAAGCAAGGAGTATATTCGTTGGATGGTATGTATATTTGTATTTGCATTTGTTGTGTACGTTGCCATCCATACAAAATGTTCCATTCGTATTTTACATTTATCCGAACAATTCTTCACACCTTTTGGACCCACCTAAAGAACACTTTTAATTTACTATTGTTGTTTTTTTTTTTTTACAAACAATTGACTTTTTTAAGCTTTTGATTATTTTTTTTCAAAGAAATATAATATTATTGAATATCAAATCAATATAAATATGATGATTTCTACAATCTATTATTATTGCCATAAGTGAAAGGTTATTTTAGTTGGAGTTTAGGATTTAGAGTTTAAGATTTAGCCGCTAAACTCCAAACCCTGAATGTCATACGGTTTGAGATTATACACACTTTAACATCAGACGTAGTTGGGGTTCAGGGTTTAGTGACATGCAGTCCATTTTTCTTTTCATTTTGAAACCCTAGGGGAAATGGAATGAATTAATTTTTAATGTTTGGTTGCATTATGAAATAATGAGTCGGAGAATTACCTTAGAAATTGGAAACACGGAGAAATCAAATTGGCTCGACTTCATTTCTTTCATTTTAGTGGGGAAATATGAGGAAATGCGTAAATCTTCGTCCATTACATGTTTGCTATATATTTTCCATTTGCATTTTTTTATTTCCATATGCTATATTTAATTATATTTTATTTTAATTTTATTTATTTTTAATTTTAATTTCTATGTTTTTTAGAAAAATATGATAATTTATTTCTCAGGTTAGTTTATCAAACAAAGAAATTTATTGCATTTCTCGGTCAATTTCATTTCTCTGTTTCATTTTATTTCTCTGAATTTTTCTCTATCACAAGTACCTTAAAGGATAAACCTTATAAGGAAAATAAAAAGCTAAATCCTATAAAAAAAAATATAAAAAGACGACTTTTTAGCCGTTTCACATTAATCATTTTCAAATTTGATCTCTCACATATATATACCTTTGTATATGATTAACATAGGTTTGAAATGCACGACAAAGCTAATCATGACATAATAATAGTTATTAATCATACCCAAAGTAACTTTAAAACAAAAATTAGCTTTTTCCCACACGTTTATGATAACAAGATAAATCATATTTTATAACAATGTATATAAAGTGAAATTATAAAAATCAAATTGTATAAGAAGCTTGAAATACAAGCATTTAAGGATGTTTGTAACAAGGAAGGCACATCCAAAGGGAATATGAGAGTGAGCTTGAAATGTTCTTTCTTCTTTCTACACAAAAAGTGACTTTTGATGACAAAAATAAAGGTTTTCTAGTTGAGTATATTTGAAGGGCCACCCTTCACTTTGTGCACTTGGGGTAACCCAAGGCTTCCAACAAAAGGGCTCTCTCATGTGCACCATTGACTCTTTTTTTTTTCCTCTTTTGATGTAGATGTAGATTTTCTGTTTTTTGTATTTTTAAACATACTGGACTTAAGAATCGGGGAAGATAGAACAATGTTATGGGTTTTGTTAAGAGGGATTTTGATTTGAAAATATACAATTATTTGAATCCCTAAAAGCTTCATTTAGCATTTTTCAATTTATACGTTTATATTTTCACTTATTAATGCATTTGGATATTATTTTGCTAATCATAATTGTTAGATTCTTATAGTTAATACGAGATACCTACTTGATTATGTTTGTTGGTCGTTAAACAAAACAATAATAAAATGTTGTAATATAAATAGCCACTCCTTAACAATAATCTTCAACCATTATGTATAACTAGTATAATTCGAGCCCCACGTTGCGGGACCTCAATTTTCGTTTTGAAATGGTTGTGTTGTTTTAGAGTACTTGTGTTAAACCTCCAAGCGCCTATTTAAAAATCATTCTGTCATAAATAAGTTTGTTACAAATATATATTTATTTAATGGCATAACCACATTAGCTTCCATCTGAGCGTTGTGGAGTGTCAATTATTGTGATTACATTTTGTTACTATGATGTGTCGCTATATATGTTAGCTTAAAACTTTTACCATATGAAATATATATTTATTTAAAGCAATAGCACAAACGCATCTAAAAGTTTAATCGAATACATATAATTTAATATGCACAAAAAAAAAAGTCGAATGAAAGTTTTCAATATATTAGTTGAAACCACATATAAGAAAGTGTGCAAAAACCAAATAAGGGTACATAACGTTATGAGATATGACCATTAAAAAGTTGCAATACTGTTTGGAAACCCAAACGGAAAAAAAGTGTGAAAAAAACCAATACGTAACTCGTAATAGAAAGCCCAAACGGGATGCGACGTGACAAAGTCCAAATAATGGTAATGGTACGGGATATAGGCATAAAAAAGTTGCAATATATTGTTTGAGAACCCAAAAGGAAAAAAAGTATGCAAAAAAACCAATAAATAACCCGTAATAAAAAGATGAGACATGATGCGATTTAGCAAAGTTTTACAGGATGTTACGTGGACGAATAGTAACTCGCCACGCAAAAGCGCTTTAATATTATTTTATATTGCCAGACTCAATAGTCGCACATATTCTAGGAGTGTTACAGGATGCGATTTTTTGTGTAGTATGAAATGTGGCAGAAATTACCCGTAAAACCAATAAATAACAAACTTTAAAACCAATAAATAACTCGTAATAAAAAGATCAGACGGGATGCGATTTAGCAAAGTTTTACAGGATGTTACGTGGATGAATAGTAACTCGCCACGCAAAAGCGCTTTAATATTATTTTATATTGCCAGACTCAATAGTCGCACATATTCTAGGAGTGTTACAGGATGCGATTTTTTGTGTAGTATGAAATGTGGCAGAAATTACCCGTAAAACCAATAAATAACAAACTTTAAAACCAATAAATAACTCGTAATAAAAAGATCAGACGGGATGCGATTTAGCAAAGTTTTACAGGATGTTACGTGGATGAATAGTAACTCGCCACGCAAAAGCGCTTTAACATTATTTTATATTGCCAGACTCATTAGTATCAGATAGGCTACTTCACCAAGCCAAATTTAACATGAGCATGGCTGGATAAATTAGATTATATGTAAAACATACCCCAACAGTTTGATTTATACTTGATGGAACTGCCAGTATGTAAAATGATTAAATGAGACAAAACTTAGCTGCGAAAGATTGAAATGTTTGCCAGATTATGTTGAAATAGATGGTGCATGGCAAGCATGTAGTGTTGTGAAAGAAATACAGTTTTGGTGCATGTTTATCCGGACTTAGATGTGTTTGTTGAAGTTGTGCCAGTTCACTGGATGATTTTCTTGGTTAAATATTTTGTTAAACTTCACCCCTTTCATTGTGGGGTGATGTAGGTATCATACTATTCAAGCCTTCTTTTTTTTTTAAATGTCATTCGTGCGAGCCTTCTGCTAAAGCATTTTGTTAATTCGAAGGTAGAAGCTAAAGGAAATAACGACCTCATTCAGTGCTGGAGGATTCACCAAATTCATCGTGCTCTAGATTTAAGATGCAGACCAACTTATAAAACATTCCCAGACTGAAATTATATATACCAAAAGGGTTGTATCCATCAGTAAGTTGTAAACAGTTATCGGCTTTGAGGATTATATCTCAACATTGTGTGTGTGATCCTTTTCAAACTGGACTTATTGCTATTGCTCCATAGTTTCCACAGCAAGGTTATCTTATGTACCTGTACATTATATATAAGAACTTATATCAGGCAAAAGAACGTTGATATGCTTGAAGTCATTCATGAAGATGCCGGTCACTTAGCTCACGAGTAAACAATTCCACATACCTCTAACATCAACGTCATTAGAGTTATAACACAATATTTACTCTCAACTAATAAAATAAAATTTTATATAAAAGCCATCAAAATGGACCATTTTCAAACACATCGAAGGGGTAAAAATAGATATAATTCTAATCCTCCTTCTTTCATTTATATGTAGTAAACTCTAGCTACAATTCAAACGCCTTTTAACTTATAAAGACATCGTTTCGTGACATTTATTATTATCTTTCAAAAAATAAGCTGGCTAAATTTTTTAATAGCAAAACAACTAAAATGGGTATTTAACTAAATAAGTTTCTGATAAAATGTTTATGTCTTACATGTTGTCATACGAACAAATAGTTCCATGTTACATGAATTTATCACATTATGTTACTTTTTGTTAGTTAAAACTTTGATATTTATTTTTTAATTCATGTTTTTATGTAATCCACCAAAAAAATATTTATTTATTTAGTAGAAGAAATCGGGAGATCCGCGTCATTCTAAAGAGAAAAATTGATAGTCTCAAAATCAAGCCGGTTGTTTCCTTTTTCATCATCAAATCGTTTCCTTTTCTAATCTGTTGTAAACCTATATAAATCAATGGATATCAAAACCCTAATCTTCATCATTCGATTTCATTCATTCATAATAAAAACCCTAATTTCATTCATTCATTAATAAAAAACCTAATCTTCATCATTCATCTCATATTAATAAAAACCCTAAATCACAATGTTCGGATTTCTCCAAAAAAAATTCCGATTTCACAATGTTCGGATTTCTCCAAAAAAATTTCCGATTTCAACCCTCAAACATGTCGAATCTTTAGTGGCTGAAGATCAACCCTTTATCCTCCACCGCTGTCATCTCCAAAATCTGTAAGTATATATAATAATAAGATTGAAATATATATATATATATATACGGATCCATTAAGTCCAATGGGCCGAGTAAATTGGTGGTCATAATTAGACCGAATTTAGTGTAGAGTATATAAACCAAAACCCTTAATAATTGAGGAGGTTTTTCGGTTATAAGTTTCAGTCGACTATTTTCCCAGAGAGTTTGTCGATCTCTATAGCCTACAAACAAAGTGCATCTTGCAGATTGTTTGCAGGCTATTCGCATAATAAAAACCCTAATCTTCCGATTTCAACAGAATGTTCCGATTTTTCCGACGGATTTCTCCAAAAATTGTTCCGATTTCACAATGTTCGGATTTCTCCAAAAAAATTTCCGATTTCAACCCTCAAAGATGTCGAATCTTTAGTGGCTGAAGATCAACCACTCTTTATCCTCCACCGCTGTCATCTCCTGTAAGTATTGCGATTTTGTTTTTGTGTTATTTCGTTTATGCCGTTGTTTATTGATCTATATATATGTATGTATGTATATAGATGTAGAAGTTGATAGTAGTAGATTAAGGTTTTTATTCGGGAAGAAAAGGGCGAGTTATTTGTTAGATTTAAGGATTGACTCGACAAACGAGTTGAAATTGTACACTCGTAATACAGGTGTGGTGAATATTTTATAATGGTTTGTTATTGTTGTTAGCGGTTTCAAGGGATTTGTTGGTGGTCTCCGGCGTTATTTTCGTTATTTTAAAATGGTCGTTATTTTTGTATTTATAATGGTTTGTTATTCTATGATAGATCATCTCTATCATAGAATTTATTTGAAGTATAATAGTTATTTGTATATTGGGAGTTCCGAAAAATTATATAAAGAGGACATACTATTCTGTTATTGGCATGTTTCTTTTAACAGATATAGCAGTCACGGAATGATAGTTGTTCTTACTTTGTATATAAGCGTCAATACCTCCGTTCACTGGAGACAAGGTCACAAGGATGAATGCCGCCCTTATGTGGCTGTGAAATCAGTCAAAGATGTTAAAGTTTCCAATGATACCTCACCAGATAAAAGTGCCCGTGTAGGTTTGCATCCCGATGATGATGCTAAAGTCCACTCTAATCAACCTGAAAGTGGATCTGTCCTCCAATCACCTTGTCAATCGTCATCTGAGGAATATTCTACTTTTTCTACCCCTACTAGATCTTCTGAAACCAGCTCTGGCAGTTCCGAGGATTCGATGGATTCTCATCAGTTTGCTGATGTTAAACCGGAGCACGAGACTGTGGTCAGTCCAGCAAGGAAATCTACTGCTTCAGTAAAGATCAAACAGAAGAATTTTAATCCTAGCGATGAAGATGTTCAGGCTAGGTTTTCAAGATCATCTTCTCGGGGTGATGATGGCTCTAGCAGGGCTTCATTTTCTGAGCCTTCTACAATCCCTTCTGATTTTTGGAGTGGGGCACTCCCTTCCAAGAAGTCTACTGTTGATGAACTTAATGGATTAGATAGGCCTGGCGTCAGTGGGGATGCCAATGAGACCATGACCGTGTCTTCCAAAGTAACTAAAGTTGATCAGAAAAGCTATATTATGAAAGGCACAAATATCACACCATCCATATTGGATAACGCTGCTCCAAATGGGCTGGGAAGTAGGAAGCCTGATCGTGAGATTTTATCGTCTAATGAAATCTTGATTGATGGTCAGAAGTCCACTAGGCCACCGAAATCTACCCCAGAAATGGTCAAGGAAACTAAAGTTTCTCCA
Organism: Erigeron breviscapus; assembly: GCA_034093135.1. NCBI lineage: Eukaryota > Viridiplantae > Streptophyta > Magnoliopsida > Asterales > Asteraceae > Erigeron > Erigeron breviscapus. The sequence continues at coordinate 124,307,621 of CM067168.1, read as the reverse complement.
CCTGTTACTGGAGAACACTCCCCGATCAAAGATTTTAAACCATTAGGTAGTATTCCTCCTGCAATTCCGCAGAGGTCAAATCATGTGGTCGAGAACAACAGTGTTGCTTCACCTGCGTTAAAGTCTACAAGAGTAATCTCATCAGCATCCAAAGCTTCTGATACTCATTTAACATCATCTACCAGCAGACTTGCATCTCAATCTACGAAGCCTGTAGTGGTTCATGAAAGCTCTAGAAGTGGATTGAAGCCGATGCAGAAAGTTACTGACCAGTTTAAGCCCTCGAAGTTGACTCGTCCCTGTTCACCAAGGGCAGACACTGACACAGCACATAAAGACAGTTGCAAGGTCCGACTTTGAATTTATACTATTATAAAGTCAATGAGATTTGTAAGGTTTATAATACAACCCGTTTAATTGATATCTTAACAGGGTTTGTTCTCGTATGAAATGTTTGTCGAGCTTTACAACTGGAAAGAGGTTGAATTGCTGCGTCCTTTTGGCCTCGTAAATTGTGGAAACAGGTGAGTCTGTCATTTTTGCCTTCATATTTATTACTCTCTTATAATGATAGCAAGTTTGATATGAATGCCTAAATACTCTACAGCTGTTACGCCAATGCTGTTCTCCAGTGTTTGATATACACACCTCCTTTAAATGCTTACCTTCTTCGAGGATTCCACTCGAATGCATGTAAGTTAACATGATAACTATATTTATTGAACATTTAGAAATATGTATTGTGGGGAAGCACTGTTAGTTGACTTTTTTGTTTGGTGTCATGTATCTATTTTAGGTCATAAGAGAGAATGGTGTTTCACATGTGAGTTTGAAGCTCTCATTTTGAAGGCGAAGAATGGATATTCTCCACTTTCTCCCATTCACATACTTAGCCAGCTAGAGAGTAACGGAAGAAATCTTGGCCATGGCGAAGAAGAAGATGCACACGAATTTTTAAGGTTCACTTATATATGTGTTTTACGTCTCTACAGATAAATATATACCCCTATATTCGTATCATTTATTTCTTTCTAATTTGGTAACTACCATTGTATAGGTATGCAATTGATACTATGCAATCAGTTTGCTTAAGGGAAGCAGGAACAAACACTTCCAACTCTCTAGAAGAAGAAACAACATTGATTGGACTTACCTTTGGGGGTTATCTAAGATCTAAGGTAAGATTGTGGTTACTAGTAGAGTTCAAATGAATTACAAGTGTTTAAATATTGTTGTTTATTGATTTGTAGATAAAGTGCATGAAATGTGAAGGCAAATCAGAGCGAGATGAGCGGATGATGGATCTGACTGTTGAAATAGAGGGTGATATTGGGACTCTAGAAGAAGCCTTGAATAAATTTACATGTACTGAGATACTTGACGGTGAAAACAAGTATAAATGCAGAAGGTTAGTTCAGAATTTCTGATCTCGTGTATATATTTTTTAGTTAATTTGTCACCTTCATTGTATTGATTATATTACTATGGCATTTCAGGTGCAAATCCTATGAAAGAGCTGAAAAGAAGTTAACATTATTGGAGGCTCCAAATGTTCTTACCATTGCATTGAAGCGGTTTCAGGTAAAACAAAGTTTAATTCACTATGATTTTTGGCGAGTGAGATTGAAAAAAGTTATAATTTCTTACTGTTTCACAACTGGATTTCAGTCTGGTAAATTTGGGAAGCTCAACAAGTCAATTCACTTCCCAGAGATTTTAGACATGGCTCCTTATGTGAGTGGGACGAGCGACAAATCCCCAGTTTACAGGCTTTATGGAGTTGTGGTTCATGTGGACATAATGAATGCAGCATTTTCTGGCCATTACGTGTATTATGTTAAAAACCTTGAGAATCGGTGGTTCAAGGTGGATGACACCACGGTATGTTTTCCTTCTATTTGATATTTCTTTCTCACTTTTCTTCATTTCTGTTAAAAACATGTTTCTCAAACTTCTGTTTTTCTCATTGATAATGTAGGTAAAAGAGGTGAATGTTAAAAGTGTGTTGACAAAAGGTGCATACATGCTTCTCTATGCAAGGTATATTTCATAAATTTGCTACTTTTTTTTCCTTTTCATTATAGGTCTATTTAGAATCTTGATTGTTGACTCGTGCGACTAGAGGTGGAAAAATGGCAGGTCAGGTGCATTGAGAAATTGTCACTCTTTGGTCAAGTCGAATTGGGTACATATTGGTACAGCATGAGCCCACAATGTTTTATTTAAATCTTCTATAATTAATTAGTGCGTCATAAAAATGCAAAAGCTATATTATGAAAACAATAATGCAATTTATAATAAAAATGATTGATTGGGTTTTATGCATAAAATAGTACATCTTACCTGTTTGACTGGCTACTGTTACTGTTTTTTGTAGCATAAAAAGTACATTTTGGGGAACTTTGTTCCCAATGGGTTGAAAATGCCACCTCTGGTTGCAACAATGTATGATTGAAAGTGTCACTAGGAACTAACAAGTATCTGTGTAAATATATAACCACCAGGTGTTCTCCACGGGCTCCACGATTAAATACGTAGCTTATTGTCACGCCAGCACAATGATCCAAAAAAACACAAAATGGCACCCTCATTCACATCAATTTGAGAAGATCAGACTGAAAATCCTACAATTTGAAGAGTTGCGGAGGGGCTTTTTTGGGTTGATGGTGGTGGGGTTAGGGGGTGGCTGTATGTATTGTAGTACTTTTACTGCTGTTGGCTCTGGTTAAAAACAGTTGAGAGCCAGCCTTCAACATTTTGTCGATCTCTTCCCTTTATATATTATATATATTGTAACATGCTATGCTGTTGTGTATATATGACCCAACTGTTAATACATAAGATACAAGTTATTATGTTTTTTTCCCCTTCTAACGGCTAAATTTTATTAATCTATGTCTCCGGCAAGGCACAAAGAACTAAAAATTTACAATAAAAAAAGACTCATCAATGCACTCCCACGTCACCTAACCTAATTAACCGAATATTAAAATCATTTAGAGTAAACGACATAAATCGTCCCTGTGGTTTACTTAAATAGTCACCTTTCGTCCCTGAGAATCAAAAACCTCATGGATCGTCCTTATTTGGAAAATAAGCTTCGCCTTTCGTCCTTTGACTATTTGACCGTTAACCTCAATCCGTTAACCCCCCACGTGCCTACCACGTGAGGGGTATTTTTGTCTTTGCGCCCACTATAAATAGAGTAAACGACATAAATCGTCCCTGTGGTTTACTTAAATAGTCACATTTCGTCCCTGAGAATCAAAAACCTCATGGATCGTACATAAAGCTGGTTGAATAAAGTTGCTTTATGCTGCAACTTTACACAGCATTTTAAGGAATTAAATGTTATTCCTTAAATGTTCTCAACCATATTTGTACGGCCAAAGTTGACATCCCAATGTCAACTTTGCCTATAAATAGAGGTCTTTGCACAACAAGAAAATAACTTTGCAAACCTGCAATATTCTTGGTGAACTTGTGCAATATTCTCTCAATCGCAAAAAGGAACATTTTACAACTTTAAGTGTTTCGATTGTTTAGAGAATTTCCAAGTATAGATCAATTGTATTTCATAGGTTGTTAGGATATTTACATATTTTGTATTATCTTGGTTCCGCAACAACCTTGTAATTTATTTAAAGTTAATAAATAAATTACACTTGAAAAATACATATTGTCTCACCAATTTACTTTACAAGTACTTTCTATTATTGCATGGTCTTTCAAGTGTAATTTATTTATTAACTTTAAATAAATTACAAGGTTGTTGCGGAACCAAGATAATACAAAGTATGTAAATATCCTAACAACCTATGAACTACAATTGATCTACACTTGGAATTTCTCTAAACAATCGAAACACTTAAAGTTGTGAAATGTTCCTTTTTGTGATTGAGAGAATATTGCACAAGTTCACCAAGAATATTGCAGGTATGCAAAGTGTGAAATCTTTCGAAGTGAAGAAGTGTTATTCTTGTTGTGCAATGACTTGTATTTATAGGCAAAGTTAACATTGGGATGTTAACTTTGGCCGTACAAATATGGTTGAGAACATTTAAGGAATAACATTTAATTCCTTAAAATGCTGTGTAAAGTTGCAGCATAAAGCAACTTTATTCAACCAGCTTTATGTACGATCCATGAGGTTTTTGATTCTCAGGGACGAAATGTGACTATTTAAGTAAACCACAGGGACGATTTATGTCGTTTACTCTATTTATAGTGGGCGCAAAGACAAGAATACCCCTCACGTGGTAGGCACGTGGGGGGTTAACGGATTGAGGTTAACGGTCAAATAGTCAAAGGACGAAAGACGAAGCTTATTTTCCAAATAAGGACGATCCATGAGGTTTTTGATTCTCAGGGACGAAAGGTGACTATTTAAGTAAACCACAGGGACGATTTATGTCGTTTATTCGATAAATTAATCCAATATAACATTAATTTTGTTAAAATATCTAAAATTCAACCGGGGTTTTCAATGTTAATCAAAACAGTGGCAAGATCGTTCCATAGATTCCAAGTCTTCATATTACAAAATAGGGTGAAGGCGGTATGAATTGGTGTAGACAACCCGATAAACATTGAAACCCATTTCGGCTGCGAATATAATTAATTAGTAAACTATTTAAATTTTAATTGTCACTATCTATATTTATACTATCTTATAAAGCATTTTGCCCTTTTTTAAAATCTCAAAAGATGATTTGAACTACCTAAATTAACCCTCTTCTTTTTTCACTAATTTAAACATCTCTACCTATAATACCTATAATACCCTTAAATCTATAACTTATCACCTCCTATGACCTATCACCCCCACCATCTCACCGCCGCAACGTGCGGGCACTTTTCCTCGTTTTATATAATGGAAATAAAATTGGCAATTTCGATAATCAAAACCCAACATCAATTCTTTTAACATGTTCAATGGACGAAAAAATAGAGGTTTTTGGTGCATCTTTTTATAAGCTATATATTAAGCATGTTCGGACATTTCGTTTATGGATGCTTATTGTTGCAGATTTGGATGGCTAATAGTAGTTAATTAAATTAACTTTTAGCTGGAAACTGATTGCATATATTATATCGGCTGTTTTTGTTATATTTTGATTGCATATATTAAAGGTTTCATGACGTTGGCCAGGGACTCTTTTCATATAGGGGCATCTTTAAGTTTTTGGTTGTTTATACATAATCCATTCTTTTAGTAGATTTTATTTAAGCTTCATGCCTTTAGAAAGATCAACTGATATGTAATAAAAATCGTCAATTATCCAGGGTGTTTAATCTACGTTACATATAAGTTGATCACTAAACTTGTTACTATAGCAAAATCCAACTTATATATAACGAAAACCAAACACCATGGATAACTTGCCATTCATTATAATAATTTAACTTGCTTTGTTTTTAAGTTAGGAATGGTACTTCCCATCCAATATTAGTTTTGGTCGATCATTGAAATGAAAATAGAAAAAATAAGACTTGAATAAAATCAGCTAATAACTAAAGTTCTAAAAAAGATTTAATTTTACATTTGAAAAAAAAGGACATCAACTACCTGATAAGGCATAAAGCACAAGAGCACTGCTATAACTCTCTAAAAAGTGATAATGCGTACACCATTATTTTTGTCCATGCATAAAACATCGACCATTTCACAATTTACACACTAATGTATATTTATCTATACACGAAACACCAATCTTCTCTCATTTTACAAACTCTTACAATTTGGCCAGAAAATCCATATAATGTACATCTCTTAACATATAGTTTTGCACAAAATCCAGTGATTGCAACATCTTCATTTTCCGATCAACTGAACAGAAATCAAATAGCAATTTACTTCTCCACCTTTTTCCATTAAAATAAACAAGACACACAGGTTAAACGAGTTTACAAATCCCAATAACAAGCGAAAAAATGTAGTTGTGTTATTCCTCAATTTTGAATGAACATTTTTTTCTTTTATTAAGGTAACAATTTTATCTTTGAATTTAACTAAAGGCGGGAAAGGGAACTGAAGAAGTGATGCATATTGGCTGTTACACATGCACCCAAGAATACGTTTATCAGTACATCGCCTCAACATTACACTCCCCAAGGAAAACTTTGACGCTTCGAGGTGAACCACAATCGCCTTCAGCAATAATAGCACGATCATTGGCAGCCATATGTGCAATAATCTTGTAAATCATTTCAATCTATCAAAAATGAAATACAAGATGTTAACAAGCGAAACAAACATAATTGGTTACACTTCTTCCAATAACTTCGTTTTGTTTTGCATTTCATAGGGCTCGTCCTCATTTTCAGTAGATGTGACCTGTAGTTGTATCTTAGTGGTAAGTTCGGGTCACTTAATGGGTGGTGTTTTATTGCAAACGGGCCAAATATAAAACATTAAATAAAAGTAATGCTTTAATAATGCATACAACCTCCAAAATTAGTTTATTCAAAGATCTACCACTAATTGTAATAACATATTTTATGTTAGAAAAAAAATTAGGCATCTAGTTTTTTGTTTTATTTTAGAAAGATGGACAAAAGAGTGTTACGGGACGACATTGGCCATACTTGGAAGTAGGAACATAACCCGTTTATGAGCTCGTTTTGACCATTTACCCCATCCGCATGAGGCCTATTTTTCTACCCCTAATCTCATTCTCATGTATTCATGAGATCACCAAAAATAAATAAGAAAAAAGTACATACATCGTCAGGTGCATGGCAACGATCGGCTACATCCTCGATCGACAATGGCTCCACAGGGTCCTTACAACTGGCAAATCATAGAAACACTGCCAGTAAGTTGATGGATAGTAAACTGGATTCGCAATATTTCTTGGTTAGATTATTTCAAAAACAGAAGTTACGAATTGGCCTTCTTGTCATCATTACCAGAAAGCATAGAAAATCCTAATATTGTAGTCACTAAAGGGTAAGTTAGACATTTTACAAGCAAGCCAGTGGTAAACAATGTGTACCATCTAGCATATGCCAAGAGCCAAGTCCATTTGTGAAATCAGTTTACCAATTTTATTATGTGTATCGTGTTTACATGATAAAAAAAATGAATAATGATTTAATGATAAAACGATAACCAACAAAACATATCAATATTGATGCTACATATCTTGACATATGATATGACCAAAATATTGTTTTACAAAATCAAACGCAGAAGTAGCTCCAATTTATTTACACAATTCCCCATTATTATAACTCTCAAATTTGAGACTCCCAGATTTGAAAATTTAAAAAAGAAAAATAATAGTGAATCAACCATTAACAAATATGCAAAAGCATACCTGGCTTCATTGAGAACGGAAAGAACCCGCTTCTGTAGGGCTAAGACCTCTCCTGCTGCTTTCTTACCGGCTTCAACTCCTGATGTAGAATAAAAAGCATTTGTGAGTGTTCGAGTTGTATGGTCAAACTTGTATTTGTCATAGTCACAAGTAACATGTCTGCTGTTATATACTTGACAAACAATACTTCAGATTCATTGCACTTTTCCTACGTATTAGAATTCCTAGAAATTATATATGTTCATCTTCAAAAGTTAACAAGATGTAAGTTACATATCATGTTGATCCATCAGTCTTAATGTTTGGATAGACATGTTCTGATTCCTCTTTGAATTTATTCGGTTTAATCAGTTTAATACAAACTGCAATAACATAGATTTATCATACCCCTTCTTTTTCTCACATCAAAAAGTCTGCCCTCTTTTCATATCAATTAATCTCTGTGTCTTAAATAATCAGGATTTTTCAATCGGCTAAAAGATCTGATTAGCTGATATATACAACTTAACACTATTTATTAAAGTCCGTTTTATTAAATTTAACTATCTGACTCTGCTTATTTACCATCACATAATCACTTTCATAATACAGATACAAATATGAAACAATCATTAGTCACATGAGGATTTTTAACTATAACTTTCTGCAGAAGAGTTTTTCACGTAATTTTATATAAACGAAACCAATAGCCACACCCTCAATTAACTCCCCAAGTTCAGCCAAAACCTTAGTGTATAAATTTTTAATAATAACCCAACTTGACATATGCAATTGTTAAACTTTCTTCAAAGTATCAATAACTAAACACTAAATTCAAATAAAAGAATACATTATACATACCAGGTTGATGGTAAGCATTGACATTCACAAGTGATGCATATATACCAACTGCCCGTTCATATAGAGCAATTAGAGCCCCAACTGATCGAGGTGTCACTTCTTGCACGGTCACTGTAACAGACTCCCTCCCATTTGCATAGAGCGCTGACCTTGTTCCCTACAAAACAAGTTAGATGCTTTGGTTGAGCGTTATTTTTAGCATGAAGAAAATTAGGGGTTGTGTTAATTTTGTGTAAACTTTGAGTTTGGTAGCTCGTGCAAACAATCCTTGGTTTTAATAGGCGATAGGCACACAAAAGCGACAGGGTCCATTTCCGAAGCGCAAAAGCGGAGAGCTTTTCGTATGCGAGGCGCACACTTAAAAAAAAAATTTGTAACTTATTTATATAGTATTTATAACACATAAAATACCATAACACCATCATTAAGAGCCTCGTTTAAGTCCGGCTTTGATCAAATTTGGTGTTTTTAAAGAAACCCCCAAAAGATTGTTGGTCTCAATGAGGAAGAAGAAAGAAGAAATCGATCTTGTTGAGAAAGAAAAGGTAAGAAAAAAAAATTACTTGACAAGGAATATAAACCTGTTTTGTACAAAAAACTCTAAGGCGTGCGCCTAACCAGCCTAAGGCGCGCTTTTTAAAACGAAAAAATCAAGCAAGCTGTGATTAACGAATGACCATGACACGGTTAGTCATTGTTCAAGCCAAGCACATTTCAATTATGATATTACATTTCTGAGTATTCAAACGTTTTAAGAACAATTGATATAACCGAATCCAGTTAGTAGTCAACTGGAATGGCGTTATACTGATAAATCCAATAACTAGCTTGGTCCATGTTACATTGTGAAGCTTAACGAAAGTCCTCAGGTGAGTAGATGAGCATTTGCAAAAAAAGAACATATCAAAATATACTTCATGAAATCTACATTCGAAGACTGCAACTATGATTCTGGCAATGCCTTATATCTAGAATTGTGAACATATTCTCACATGATATTTACGGCCTACCATGGATCCTGTAGCTTACCTATGATAATTATTATTTACTAACTAAACAATAGTATGCTTTCAATAATATGAATTTGTTGTAATACTATAAGGTTTAATGCTTTAATGATGCTGTTTAAAATCTATAAACCCGTGTTACTCGCTAAGAATAAAGCTTACGTTAAGTGAACCAAAAAATACGTAAAATGAGGTCAAAGCTCCAGGATAGAAATGTAATGGCGGAACTTGTTCATGACCATTTTATTGGATGGAACAATTAACAAATTACACCCCCCTCTTTTATACAAATGATATGAAGTAAACTTGTTAGTTTCTAAATACTATAGTTATGACAATTTGAAATGTGAATTTCTAAATCGGGAGTAACTTGTTCTCGATGTATTTAAACTATTATGGAATATATTTGTTTATATTGAATACTATTATTTTCGTATCTAAGAAATTGTGGAAGTTGTGTTCAAATATCGGATGTAAGTCAACGGTCTTAATATACAGAAAGTGTGATATTATAGACTCCAATCACCAGCCAAAATTTTCATACTAATGGCAACGGCCAGTACATAATTCTAGCACTGGAAAGCCTATATGAGAAACTATCTCAATTACATGGACCGGGGAGTACCAAGTTTCCACCATTCTCTATTCCATGGGGCCAATTTAAAAAAGAAAAAAAAAATTCATTCACATATAAAGAATGGAAAAAAAGGTATTTTTATATAGATCAGTAATGGTATAGACCTGTAACATTCCAAACAAATAGTCACCACAAGTGACCCCTGGTTCAAGCTCCCAATCATGACCAGGGGGTCGATCACGTAGTACTTCAATGAATGTTGCAAAGAAATTGTGTACACCTTCTCTTAGTTGCTGAATGTACCTGTTGCAGAACACAAATTAAACTTTAACACTATCATTCCTCATAAAATGCTGGATGACCAAAGGACTCTGAAAACTTACGCATGCTGATCTGTACTCCCTTTATTTCCGTAGACAGTGAGTCCTTGATTTACCTATACAAATAAGGAATGCAACTATAAGTATTCAGAAAGAAATTCCAACTATGGAGTTGCTTTAACAATCCATTACTCCTTTACAAACTTTTTTCTCAAAAATACCAGCTAGGTTTTCAAATTATCCATGCCAGCCTTGTACTCCACAACTGTTTATTGAGAACCATACAGTTCAAAACTTTATTGTCAGAAATCTATCACAAGAGTAAATATGTTGCAACTTTCTAGTTAAAACGTAACTCGAGTAAGAACTTAAAGCTTGTTCCGTATTGTCTCTTAGAGCAAATGATGACGTGATACGAAATAATGAATCTCTATCCCTTGTAAGTAAGAACTTAGGAAATCCCAAAAGAAGGTCAGAATGGCAATACAATATATTATCAGCTATAATCTAACAATATTTTAACTTTTTAACATCACTAAGTTTTCCTATCACAATTTTTATGTCATGTATCTTTATGATGACAAACTTTGAAATAAGCATGTAGTTTTGACACGTACCTTTGAGCACCTTTTAATCACGGTAAACTGTATGACTACTTTGTAAAATGACGATCTTTTAAGGCAACGAGATTTTAAAATGAGACTAACTTTCCTGGCAACTTTAAAACAAGATTGGTTCTTTCATTTAAATACCAACTTATATAAAATGTTGGATGACAATCATAGTTTCTGAAATTGACAATTTTATGAACCATTTCCCTCTTTTTAAGTAACATTTATTTTAAGTTTGAGGTGTAACCAACACTTTCCTATAAAAATTTAGACATAGAAGTCAGGATAATCTTTGGGGAAAAGAAAGGCATAGAGTATATCAACATAGATTCATAGAGATAATGAAGCATACCCTATTGCCATCAAGGTCAAATTCCTTCCCGAGAGACTCCATGACCAACTGCTGCAAGTATCTGCTAAATAACAAAAGACTGTCCTTGTAAGGAAGTACCACCATATCCTGTTGAAACCCATAAGAAATCATTAAAACATGTAAAAAAGGTAATAGTTTAAAAGTTTAATGTAGATTCGAAAAGAAAGAAATGATTTAATATAGTTGAAGCAGTAATTACCTTTGATCCTACACCATCAGAAGCCCAGTACCAGCATAATGCCAGCAATGCTGCAGGGTTGTTCTTGACCTAAAATTAACACAACTCATCAGTCTACATTATACGTGGATCCACATATAGATACAAGTATCAAAAATGGATGAAAGGAAACCCATAATTCTATCTTGCACGGCTAAATATTTCACAAAAGGTATTACTGACCACAGGAGTCCTGTTCGCCTCATCCATTAGTGATGCACCTGTCAGCATTTCTTTGATGTCGATTCCCTGAAATAAACATCTCTCAATAATCAATATTTGTCTTGCTGCAGTAAAGTAAAAATTCTGTTAAATTTCAAAAGATACGAGAACCTGAAGTGCTGCAGCTAGTAGACCGACAGCAGACATTTCAGACGTTCTTCCACCAACCCAATCGAACATGGGAAATCTAGCTAACCACCCCTCGATCCTTGCAGTGTTGTCTAGTAGTGAATTCTCTTGTGTAATCGCAACACCCTGCATATGTGTATGTATATAAGCAATAATCTGAAGAACTTGAAACCAACCACTACATAAACTTTTGCAAAGAAATATAAAATGAACTCTTTAGTTAAGGGACCAAGAAAAGAACACAAAAAGGGCCCAAATGTTGAATTTAATTCTTCATCATTGACTACAAGACTGATATAACGATATTATATATGCATGTGCATCCATGCATGCGTAATGCATTTTAGCCAACATCTAGGCCACTACTGTAACACTTATCTTTCCTATTTACACTTTCCCACCAAACTTGGTCTATCTAACCTCTATATGTAGGTCCATGTTCCTATTGGCAAGAAAATAAAATAAAAAGCAGAAAGAAGAACCTGAGATCAAAACCTGTTTTGCAAAGTTCAGTCCAGCATCACGAAATGCCTTCTGTACTTCCAACAAACCATTCCTGGTCTCTGGAGTGCCTCCACTCTGGGTCAATAAATATTAAAGGTAAAGCAGGGGTTTAAATGTATAGGTGGCAAAATTGGCAGGTTCAGTAATGGGTGAAAAAAGGATACTTTTGTACTTTTCTGTACAAGTCAATATGGATACAGTTGTGATTGGTCGACCCTAAGCTCTTCTTACCCAAAAACATGTTTGAAAAGTAATTTGTGTCTCAAATATGATCACATAATTCATATTATCTCAATACTTTGAACAAAAAGACGGAGGGGTTTTTTTGAAGTTTTTTGCATAAGTAACACTTTGGGGGACTATTGACCCATTACTATAGGTATGTATAACTCAAAACTGCCACCTCTACTTAAGTGCAACAGAAAAAGAACCAAACACGGGGAGAATATCATTTCTGTGCAGACCTTTGAAACTACTATTACAAGAGTAGATGCTAACTCCAGGCCGAGTTGAGCAATTTGGTGGTCAATTCCTGCTGGATCTGTATTGTCGATGAACCTTATCTGATAATCAGTGAGCATCAAATGTTTATATTTTCAGCAAAATAGACAGAAGAGAAACAAAAAGGTTAACATAAAAAAAGACGCGGTAGATATACCCTGATGGAACCAACCAGCCCGCAGGCTGTCAGATAATGGCAACTTGCTTTATCTTAACTTCTTAATAAAGCATTTTACTCTTCTTCTTTTTTTCTTAAACTTTTCAACCTTTGATAAGACAAATATACCCCAAAACATTTTACCTTCATCACATCCCACCCATTTATCTACCAAAAATACCCTAAACAATTTCCATCCCACACTCATAAAATAACTACACTACCCCTTTTAAATCAAAAAAATTTACATTTCACCCCACCCCGCCGCCATCGACTCCGCTATCACCCGTCTCCTCAACCACCACCCGTCGCCGCTACCGCCAATGCCGCCACATCGCGCGGGCATACGACAATTAATGTAAAATCAGTAGGTTGCAAATTTGACAATTAAGGACTATTATTAGCTAATTCTGAAGACATTACTTATTGACAAATAAAATACTTCAGTCTAGGGCTTGTCGAAACAGTTGTCATCCCAAATGACATTCTATAGCACCATTCTTTTATTTAATGTTGATTTCTTCAGACAAGAAAAAAAAAAATCTGACTCGCTAATCTACATAAACAAAATTAACTCATTAAACATATTTTGTTCAAAGAACTGTTACACGATGTTTCTTTATCCTAGCTGGGATTGCCACAATGAATTTGATGGCTGAAATTCACTAGCTGATAAAAGCTGATGAAATCATAAATGCATTACCTTGAGAGGAGGATTATCAGGTGCTAAAGCCTCTGCAACAAACTGTGGTCCAAGAGCTGAGCCTCCAATCCCAACTGAGAGTATTTGTGTGAATCGGCCATTTGGAGAAGATGGCGGCTTTATCTGAAATCATAAAGCTTAAACATTATACGAAAATACACATTTTTATGTTCCAAATTCTCTAGAGTTTCAGTCTGAATGACACACCTATATTTCAAATTTATAATTAACTATACATTTTCAATATAAAGAGAGACCTTTTCTATATATTGTTAGAATTAAAACAGCATACACACACAATACAGAATTAACAGAAACGTTTTAACGTGGTATCTCACACTAATCTGTGTGAAAATACACATTTACAATTTGAACGTAGAAAATGATGCACCATGGCCAAAACGTAGGAACTATTTGGACTATAAAGATTTCCATAGTAGCTAAAAAAAACAACATACTTGTTCACTCTACAAAATAAATAATGTCCCTTTGAACTTCAGCAATTTGAATAACAGAACACTATAATGTCAAGTTTGATAACCTTTTCCCGACTATATAAGAGCTCAACGACCATGAAAAAAAGAAAACTTCCAAGACTTCCAGAAATGTGGTTTCAGTTTACATATACCTCAAACATTGTTCCATTTATCGTTAATAAACCTGAATCCATAAATATTACATTTCACCGGCTTGTCAGACCATATATAGTCCGTCAAAACTCAAAACTACATTTTGGATTTTACTTTATATACACTCCGTCCCAAAATGGGTATAAATTAGACGGAAGACGCACAGTTTTAGAAATATATGATAAGTGCATTGTGTAAGACCAAGATAATAGATTTATCCTTTGCTTTTTGCACATATTATCAAAAGAGTGTAAAAATCATAAAATCAATACATTACTTTTGAAATAAACTAAAATAGAAAGGCGGGCACCGATTTCAGGGATAAATGATTTACAGCCACTACGTCCATATGATATGAAACAATCTCGAATCAGTTAACTTAAAACCTTTCTCAAGTTTCTCTACTTAAACAACTAATGTAGTACTAAAATCAACATAATTTCTAACAAAACAAGTCCATAACTTCAAATAAAACAATCCAAACCGACACGAATTAGAAATATAAACAAAAAAAAAAAACGAACCTTGCCAGCAATGATATCGTCCGAAAATGAATAAATACCTTCAAGGGTATTCTCAATCTGCAACCTTAAAAAACTATTAGGAGACAATTTAGGATTCCTAAGCCAATAATGTCCCACCATTCTTCCTTCATCCGGATTCGAAATCGCCCCTTTTTCCAATTCCTCCATATCTTTAAAAGCTTTCACAAATTTAGGCTCCATTTCCTTCACAAACTCATCACTAAACCCGATTCGACTCACATCCAAATACAATCCCAATTCTTTATGTTGATACAACCATTCTGTATATCTTTCCCATAATATTTTTGGGTCAGTTTCTAACTGATGTTTTTTTGTTGCTTTTTCACCGGTGATAGCCGGTGATGATAGACTTGTTGGTACATCACGCGCCACTGAATGTGTTGTGAATAGATTGTAGTTGAGTTTGTTGTTGACTTTTAAGGTTTCGAAAAACTGTTTTGATGATGATGATTGGAAGTGTGGTTTTGTGATTAAGTTTTGAGAACATAATCCCGAAATTGATGCAGCCATGTTTTTTTGATGATTCGATGAGACCAAGGTTGTTGTTTTCACTCTG
>CM067168.1:124219579-124291408 GCA_034093135.1 Erigeron breviscapus | reverse complement strand
TCGACATTTTTCCCAATTCAAAACCAAATGTGCCCTTTCACACCTTTCCAACATTTTATCAAGACTCTCTAGACAACTTTCAAAAGAACTTCCAAACACAGAAAAATCATCCATGAAGACTTCCATGGAAGTTTCAATCATATCTTGAAAAATGGCAATCATGCATCTTTGAAAGGTCCCGGGGGCATTGCAAAGACCAAAAGGCATTCTCCTATAGGCATAAGTACCAAAGGGACAAGTGAATGTGGTTTTTTCTTGGTCATTCGGGTCAATGGGTATTTGGAAATAACCCGAAAACCCGTCCAAGAAGCAAAAGTACTCGTTTCCGGCAAGCCGTTCGAGCATTTGGTCGATGAATGGTAAAGGAAAATGGTCTTTACGGGTGGCGTCATTTAACTTCCGATAATCAATGCAAACCCGCCATCCCGTGACAGTTCGAGTGGGAACTAACTCATTTTTCTCATTTAAAACAACCGTCATCCCACCCTTTTTCGGCACACAATGTACCAGACTCACCCATGGACTATCCGAAATGGGGAATATAATTCCCGCATCTAGCAATTTAATTATCTCTTTTTTCACAACTTCCTTCATGTTCGGATTAAGTCTACGTTGTCTTTGCACTACCGGTTTGACATTATCAATAAAATTTATGGTGTGCTTACAAAATTCAGGAATTATACCCGGGATATCGGAAGTTTTCCAAGCAAAGGCCTTTTTATGGGCCTTGAGGACGGTCATGAGTCTAGATTTCTCATCCTCCAACAATGAGAACGAGATAACAACGGGTAAAAGAGATGTACCTTCGAGATAAGCATACTCAAGATGATCCGGCAAAGGTTTGAGCTCCAAGTCGGTAGGAGGGTTCTCAACCGATGTCAACACCCATGTGCTTCCATCCGCCGTGATCTTTTTGAAGGTTTCATCTTCCGGTGGAGTTGTATCCATGCTCAAAGCCAAAATTTCTTCAACTTACTCATTGGTGGTTGCTTCACCACTTGCAATCTCAGCTTCAACAACTTCATTTGCTCCTGCAACTTCTTGCATTTTCAAATCTAAAGCATCATCTATCACATCAATACGAAAACAAGTATCATCAGACGAATAAGGATGCTTTAATGCTCTATTAACCTTAAAAACAATCCGGTCCTCACCGACCCCTAAGGAAATCTCCTTATCCTTAACCCGGATGATAGCATCCGTGGTGTTAAGGAATGGGCGGCCAAGAATTAGAGGTACTTTAGCGTCCGCCTCCATTTCTAGAATGACAAAATCGACCGGAAACACAATATGTCCTACCTTAATTTGCATGTTTTCCGCTATCCCCATGGGATATTGGAAAGAACGGTCCGCGAGCCTAATGCTCATTCGAGTAGAAGTCAACTCACCTAAGGCCAATTTGGTATAAACAGAATAAGGCATCAAGTTAATACTGGCCCCTAGATCGGCCAAGGCCTCACAAACAAATGCACCAAAAGAACAAGCAATGAGAAAACTCCCTGGATCTTCTAATTTGGGAGGAATCTGATTCTTGATTATCGCTGAACACTCAGCACTAAGAATGGTGGTCTTTGCCTCTTCAAGCTTCCTTTTGTCGCTGATGAGCTCCTTGAGAAACTTGGCGTAATTCGGCATCCCTGCAATAAGATCAACTAAAGGAACAGTTATGCTTACCGACTGAATCAGCTCAACAAACTTCTTGAAGTGCTCCTTAATTTTTTCTTTCTTCAACCGTTGAGGAAATGGTATCTTCGGCTGATACGGCTTCACTTTTGGTTTTTCAGCTGACTTAGATGGAACGGCCGGTGTTTGCACGGCTGGGTTCGGCTCCATCTCTATCTCATCATCAACTGCCTCCTCGTCTTCATGTGCCTGCATAACTGGAGTAACATCATCGGGTAAAGGATTAGCTGAGTTATAAGTTTTACCTGCTCGAGTTGTGATGGCATTAACATGCTCATTTCTAGCATTTGGAGGAGTATATTTCTGCCCTTGCCCTTGGTTGCTTGATTGAGGCTTCGGATTCTGTTGAGTGTTACTCGGCAAAGTACCGGGTGGTCTATTAGAATTCCCGAGCCTTTCAAGCCTTCCTTCCAAGTCTTTTATTGTGGCTTGCTGGTTCTTTGTCCCTTGATCCAACTTGTATCCGAGTCCATCCAACCTAGTAGTCAAAGCATCCAATGCAGAACTCATCTTCTTTGACTCTTCTGCAACGTGCTCATTAGTTGCTCTCTGAGTACCAATAAAATCCTTCATTATATTCTTTAATTCTGAATCTGGATCTGGTTGATTATTGAACCTGCTGAACCTGTTACCACTAAAACTGGAACTGTTAGTATTATAAGAAGAAGATGAGGGATAAGAATTACCTGTATGCCGGTTTTGAAAACCGGTGTTACAGTTGAAATTCCCCTGTTGTTGGTTCTTAACAAAATTAGCATCTTCAACTGGCTTCTGGGAACAATCCTCAGTGTAAAGAAAATTCCACAATGGTCACATCCATCGGCCATAACTTTCACATCCCTTTCAAGGCTCTTGAACCTACCTTCTTGACTATCAAATCTCTCATCCATACGCTTTGAGAGAGCCTTTACTTCAGCAACAAGTTTTGAATCTTCGCTACTTTCAACTTTAGCGACAGTATTTCTCCCTGATCTCTTGATTCGGTCTTCATCACGGGTCGAGCTCTCCTTGGCCATATCATCAAGAATTTTGTAACCCTCATTCGGAGAAATGTTGTTGAAACTACCCCCAAATGCATATCCGAGCTCCCTCTTAGACCTCCTATCCAATCCATCGAAGAAAATCTCAACAATCGCTTCAGTACCCATGCTATGTCCCTGGCAATTCCTCAACATCTCCTTAAATCTCTTCCAAGCATCTACGACATCCTCACCTTGGTCTTGAGAAAAACCCCTAATCTGATTCTCTAGTTGCCTTTGAGTTCTTATGGAATAGAACTCATCAATGAATCCTTCCCTGAGTTCAGCCCAAGTAGAGAATGAATTATCCGGTAGCTCCTTAAACCATGAAGATGCATCTCCAGTGAGAGTCAATGGAAACAATTCCAGCTTCCCAATATCGGCTTGCCCTTCCCCATACTGATACAATCGGCAAATCTTTTCAAACCTCTCAACATGAGCATAAGGGTCCCATCTTCTAACACCGTCGAACTTATCTTCCTCGACACTCTTGAGATGATTACCCTTTAAGGAGAAGTTTACTGAAATCTGGGGAGGGCGGATAGCTGTGCCCCGGTTAGCTGGTATGGTTCTTCTTTGTTCCCCGTAAGGAACGTTGTTCATGTCTCTCGGTTGTTCTTCACCCATCATGTTCACCCTTGGTTGTTGATTTTGATATCTGTTGATTTGAGGGAATACAATGCTATTCGGTTCAGGTGTTTGAACTTTTTCTTCTCCTTCTGAGTCCTCACCTGTTCGAAATATCCTAGCTACTTCCTCCAACCTATTAACCAATGGATCTCCCAAGTTCTGGCCCGGTGGAACTTGATCTACTTTTTCTGGATCTATCTTGCCTGATGTGGATGGTTCCTCAATGGTGCTTTGCACTAATCTACGTCTGGCCCTCCTCGGATTAGATAATGGACTATGCAAGGGTAAGCCAGAGGCTCTAGTGTTCATCAACTAGCAAGAAACCTGCACAATCACCACAAACAAACCATCAATCGCACCTGGTACAAATGAAATAAAAATGAAAATAAAATAAAATCTAACTAATAAAGCAATAACTTTCTCACAAATAAATGTGAGAAAGGGTCGAACTACAAAATTAAACAACTACTAAAACAAAAGTCCCCGGCAGCGGCGCCAAAAACTTGATGTGTGAAATCGAGTCTTAAAACTTATAACACGAATCACCTAGCGACTGACTACAACACACTCACAGGTAGTGAACCCGTTCGCATACAGTATAGTTAGCTTGGTAAATCCGAGGTCGATCACAAGGACTAAGTAAAGCAATTGTTAAAATAAAGTAGTTCAAGTAGAAATGGGGGGTTTTATGACCGAATTGTCACGTTGCAAATAGTTAGTAAATTTGTTAGTAATCCCTCAGGATTAATCGAAAAGAGAGGTTTGTTTAAAACAATAATTTAAAAGGCACCCATCTCGAATCCGCTCAACAACATGTTCAGATTGCACATAAATGAAGTTCAAATTCAATTAAGTTGACAACGATAATCGTGACAAAATTAAGACACAAACTGGTACCACCAACGTTTGTAAAATCATTTCAATCACCTAATTAATTAGTTCCTTTGTAGAAGCCGGTACCACCAATGCTTAAAACAATTTCTCTAACCAACTAGTTTGTTTGATTATCAAATTAACAATTGTATCTATGTGAAGACAACGTGGTACCACCAACCGTTATTCAACACGTTGACAAAATGATTCTTTTTATCGAAATGACATTCACTATCATACCATGAACTAGTGACAATTGATTAAAGATAACTAATTGAAATCACATATATGTTCAACTAGTACCACTAACGAAGAACATACATATCACCAACGTCATAAAAATAATTAATTAAGAATCAAATCATCAAGATCACGACACAACGATAATTTAAATCAACTTTGAATTAAATAGATAGTGCAATCCTTACATATTGTCTCACTTTATCAAGATGGATGATAAAATGATTAGTCACTCATATTAAATATGAAATAACAAATCATAATAGAAGAATTCATCGTTACCGAGTACAAATAAATGGAAGCGAATAACAGAAATCGTCCAATCACGTTCTTGATCTTCAAAGAGGATTAAACTGATGAAAATCTGCTTCAAAGGAGTACAAAAACGGCTGGGAAAACTAAGATAGGGTTTATGAATGTAATTGCAAACTATTTATACTTCTCCAAAATAAACACAAAAATCCCGTCACTCACTGCGGCGCAGTGACTCCTTGACTGCGTTGACTTTGACTTTCGTTGACCTCGTGCTGATATGAATTGGATACAACTGCGTCGCAGTCTGGGTACACTGCGGTGCAGTGTGATTCTCTGTCTTCGTGTTGCGTCACAGTCATGGACTGCGTCGCAGTGAAGCATTGACTTTTGTTGACCAGAGTCCAACTTCAGTTTCGTGCCTTGTACAACATCCGTAAGCACTCATTTCCCCTCAGAAATGTCGTTTTCTCCAGAATTATGCTCAAGTACCTGTTAATATCCTGAAACACTAACAAATACCATAAACGCAACAAATGTATACGAAAACGACTCTAAAACCACTTAAAAACAACTAATTAATCCGTGGGAAATGGGTATAAAATAAGACATATCAGTGATCTTGGAAACCAATCTTGAGAATTCTCGTGGTGATCCTGTATCGAGATTCATCTGATTGGAAGGTATTGCCCAACGAGACACTTTGGGTGGTGTTGACTGTATCTCAAAGGGTTCGTTGTTATTGCTCTTTGTAATATTCGGGTTAATTTGGATCTGTTATTAAGCTGTAGTATATCAATTAGTATCATCATTTGTTAATTGCGTCATATCATTTTTTTAAGTTTGTTACATTTTTAAAGTTATCCTATGTTACTACTAATATTACTCATCTGATAAATTGTATAATATTTCTGAAAACATGTTATATTTTACATGTTATTTCAGACAATAAACGTGATGTTTCCCGGGGCAAAGCCCGGGGATATAGTTCGTGTATATATATATATAAGGCGTGCTCCTTTTTCCGTGCGCACCTCTCTTTTAGCGAAAATAGTCATTGCCGTTAAATAGTTTTGCAATAATGGTCCATATCGTTAAAATTATTTAAAAAACTCTAACAAGCGCTAACGGCTGTTAGGTTCTCTTAGGGTGTTTAACGGAAATTACAATGACAACTGCAAATGAGGTCCTTTTCTCTAACAGGGAGTTAGGTCCTTTTCTCTAACGGGTGTTAATGATCATTCGTCGGAAAATTCGTCGTTGATGCCCAGTTTTCTAGTAGTGTTAGATGTTATTTGAGTGTCTAACGAGAGTTACCAAAGTTGCTGCAAACCAGGTGCAATTTTCTAAGGGGCGTTGGAGTATATAGTATTCGTGTTAAATTGTTATTGTCTATCGGTCACCTAATTTAGCAAAAAGGCGTAAGTTTGTTTTTTGGTTTTACGTTTTTATTTTTCTCTTATTTTTTAGCTAAAATTGTCATTCTTTTAGTCGTTTTTGGTTTTTTACATTTCATTTTATAAATTTAATATGGTATTCACGTTCATTTGTCTTTTGTTTTCTACAACAATTTGTATGATACTTTCCATTTCTTTTTGTGTTTCACATATAAATGTATAATTTTAGTGCGTTTCATTCTTTTTTTTCCCGTTTGGTCACATTTTCATTTGTTTTTTATTTTTTCAATTAATCATATATACTTGCTAATGATTAACATTCAGCTTTTTATTCCTTCAACTATTCATACAAGCTAATCATGTAAATGATTGTTATATCATATGTTTGTACACAACAATACATTTTCAGACACACGTCAAATAAGAAACAAACTAACGTGTCTCGCGCCTGTATAAGATCTCTTAAAACAGCATTATGTCTTCCGGAGCAACGCCCGTGTAACATAACTAGTTGTTATTATATACTGTATCTTTTAATTAAAAAATACGCTGTTTTTTTGTTTTTTAATCATAACTTAAAATATATAACTTTTTAATTAAACTAACAAACTAGATGGGTGCCCGCGCGATGCGGCGGCGTCATACAACTCAAGATGTCGTGACGACGATAATTTACAACGTGACACTGGTTATTTGATGTTTGATTTTTTGTTATGGGTTTTAAGTAGTCAATATGTGTGGTTTTAACCACCCCGATTTCACCAAATTTGTAAGTGGAACCGGAGTAAACACAATCTCTTAGACTATGTTTCTGTTAGCTCAAAAAGTGTTTTGATTTAGGCCAATCGGGTTAATCTTGCCTATTTTGACTTTTGACCCTTACATGTTTAAGCGCGTTAATAACTACATGTTTTGGACCTGGTTAGACATGTTACCCAACCTCCCGCCCCACCCATTTTTCTATCTCTACCAAGAACTCACAAACTCAATTGCTTTGAAACTATTTATGTTCTTCAAAGCTATATGTTGTTTAGATGTAAAAAGCCTCAGCTTTTGATGCACATATAATATACTACTATCCAGAAAAGTACCAATAAAGGAATTGATCCTGAAATTAAAGCGTTGCATGAAAGATCCAACTTGACACTCCTTAAAAAGTTGATCATTTAGCTTTATATAAAACTTAAAACTAAAAGCCTCAAGATTCTAACACAACTAACTTCTAAAGAAAAAATATTGCAACTTCAAAAGGTATCTCAACTTAAAAACAGAGACCCCCACTGCAAAAACTGGAAGGCACCAAAAGAATCTCCAAGCGACCCGTCCATTCTTCTCCTGGCTTCAAAGTAACCGGTCTCTCGATCACTGCGCCATCAACATAAACCATCTGCTTGTATTCATCATCTCCCATATCCGCCATTGCTTTTGACTTTTTCTCCCAAGGATTCCACACCACTGTACACAAAATAGACTGAAAAATCAACAACTAATATACAACCAACTTTGGAAGTAAAGAAAAGTTATAAGTAATCATACCAACATCAGGTAGTCCTTCCTTTCTTATCACAAATGTCCGCTTTCTTTGATGATCAAGTACAGCAACACAGTTTGGAGAACTAAGATACACACGATCAACCTGGAAGAAGGAAAAAAAGACACCACAAAGAATGAAAATGAACCTTATAACATAATTATAATTTATAACCATGATCATCCAAGGATATCCAAATTTTTTAAGCATTAACAGTTAATAAAAATGAACCTTATGCTTCTTTTCGAGCTTTTCATTTGCTTTCTTTATCACCTCATAACCTCCATCACTTTTCATTGATTTTGTGCTGCATAAAAATATCCATTAGTTCAACTCTAATCATTTATCACACGGATACAAAAATATTAAAATGTAATTGTATGACTTGATCTATGTGCACATACATGTAGTTTGTATGAGCACCCGCTCCATTCCAATCCCTCTGAACTGGTCTTGGGTCGAAAGAAAGAACCATTCATGCAATCTCTAATAATTAATCTATAAGTTAAGATAAAAAAAAAACAAATACCCACATCTTAATAAGATATAATAAAAACCATAAGCAAAAAACCAAGCACCATTACGGAAGAAAATAGGTCCAGATTCATATGAAAATAACTTTGCACAAAGCAAAATTCGGAGGATGTCATACATAATGCAACTATACAATCTTCCTTTTTGACAACTACCACAAGCTGTAACCTAATACTTTGCAACAATATATATGAACCCTGTGCATTCACCCTCCCATTACCATACAAATATTTCAAAACGAATAAACAATAACCACCACACTTTTGGCAATACTATGGATTGCCATATCATATCATATATCTAATGAATAAATCACCCCTTTACAACCCAATCCATTGGCTCAAAGGGGCAAAAAATAATTTGGAACATAGACTACACTTAAAACCCGAACTGTGTGGAAAATGTTTTGAAATCACTATGTCGACGCCAACTTCATGTATGTAAAAGTTCAATAAAGTTTGTTCAGGTCGTCCGTAATGATGAACAAAGATACCATCTTCCAGCAAATATGCAAATATTTACCTCGAGTGGCAGCACAGGTTGAACAGATGGCGAAGGTGATAAAGAAAAAACACTCCATCCAAGTAATGATGAACAAAGATACCATCTTCCAGCAAATATGCAAATATTTACCTCGAGTGGCAGCACAGGTTGAACAGATGGCGAAGGTGATAAAGAAAAAACACTCCATCCAAGTAATGATGAACAAAGATACCATCTTCCAGCTTTCAAATAAATAAAAACCCAAATGAAATTTCAAATTTTCAATTCAATTAGGAAACAAAAAATTGGTATAACTATGTTATGGCTAAGCTTCACAAAAGGTAAAAATAAATATCAGAAAAAAAAATAATGATACTCCAAGACATATCAAGATTAGATGACAATTCCCTAAACTATTGTTGAACAATAACGAAGGTATCAAAGAATCATGATTCTAACCTAAATTGGCTTAAATGAAAACCAATTTCAGATGTATTGCGATGGTGACGGATCGCTCTGGTGATGGATACCTGCAACAAAAGAACAAATTTGAGAAATAGAACCACATAGCTTTTAAAAAACATTGTAATCCTCACTGATGGAGAATATAAAGACATAAAAAACATTTGTGGATATAAGTAACATCGAGAATATGATCTTACACATGAAGTTTGATGATTTAATCCGCTAATAGCTTATCTGTATGCGCATATTCCCTTCCAAAAAGGTAAAATATTGTTGATTTTAATATGTCATCGAAAATGTAAATATATTTGAGGATTGATGACTGCGGTCGTGATAGACGATGGTGATTGACGACGGCGGGTGGTGGTGATAGTCGGATTTGGGAGAAGGGTAGCGACGGGTCGGAAATCAGAGGCGGTGATGATGATGGAAAATGGTGGCGGCGATGGATTAAAATCAGATTCATAGGTATGTGTGTTTATGTGTGTTGGCAGGGGGAATGAGGAGCGTGTATGTATAGTTTTGTTTGTGTATAGGTCAATTTATGGCAGTGGTGGAGATGGAAGACGGTGGTGATGGACGGCGGCGCTGGAGATGGAGGGCGATGGTGGTGAAGGGCGATGATGATGTTGATAGCGGCGGTGGAGATGGAGGGATGTGCTTAGGGATGGCAAAAATACCCGTACCCGATGGGGAATCCGATACCCGCACCCGATTTGACCGGGGAATCCCCGAGTTGACCGGGGATGGGGACGGGTATGGGGATGTGGATCCCCGATACCCGGGATGGGGACGGGTATGGGAATGTAATTCTATTCCCCGATGGGGATGGGGACGGGGATGGGGAATCGTAAATCCCCGATCCCCATACCCGAACCCGAAAACACTATATATATTTATTAGAATCACTTATGTTTTTGACTATATATTAGAATCATTTTTAAGTTTAGAGCTTTTGTTTAATATTTTTTATGTGTTATACTTTATTAATCATTTACTTAACATATATATTAGTTTATATATAGTAAAAAAGTGTCGAAATACACATTCTCCTACTTATATTCTACTACGTTAAAAATTTATGTTCATTCAAAAATGGTATCCCCGATACCCGACGGGGATCCCCGATACCCGATGGGGACGGGTATGGGGATGTAACTTAATTCCCCGACGGGGATGGGAACGGGGACGGGGATTACAAGTAGAAATCGGGTACAAGAATGGGGATGAGATGGGGACGGGGATGGGGACGGGGATGGGGACGGGGATGGGGACGGGGATGGGGACGGGGATGGGGACGGGGATGGGGACGGGGATGGGGACGGGGATGGGGACGGGGATGGGGACGGGGATGGGGACGGGGATGGGGACGGGGATGGGGACGGGGATGGGGACGGGGATGGGGACGGGGATGGGGACGGGGATGGGGACGGGGATGGGGACGGGGATGGGGACGGGGATGGGGACGGGGATGGGGACGGGGATGGGGACGGGGATGGGGACGGGGATGGGGACGGGGATGGGGACGGGGATGGGGACGGGGATGGGGACGGGGATGGGGACGGGGATGGGGACGGGGATGGGGACGGGGATGGGGACGGGTATGGGGCGATGGGGATGGGGACGGGGATGGGGAATCGTAAATCCCCGATCCCCATACCCGAACCCGAAAACACTATATATATTTATTAGAATCACTTTGTTTTTGACTATATATTAGAATCATTTTTAAGTTTAGAGCTTTTGTTTAATACTTTTTTTGTTTCGCCGTCATATATACACATATCTGGCCAATAACAAAAGTCCGGTCACCGGAAAACACACATATGGGAAAAGGGAAAGAAAGAAAAGGGACAAAACAAGAAGCAGAGCTATTAAGCACATTAGATGACTTCACAAGCAAAGAAAACTGGGATAAGTTTTTCAGTATAAAAGGCACTGATGACCCTTTTGAATGGTACGCTGAGTGGCCTCAGCTCCATCATTTACTTGTTTCCGAAATAATCGGAGAAAAATTTAGTACTCGGGTGGTCTCAGAGGTTCAGATTCTGGTAGCTGGGTGTGGGAATTCAAGACTTTCCGAACATTTATACGATGATGCAGGGTTTAAGAGTATTACTAATATTGATTTTTCTAAAGTTGTCATTGCTGATATGTTGAAAAGGAATCTCAGGTTTCGCCCTTGTATGCGTTGGCGTGTTATGGATATGACTGACACATCAACCATTTGTTTCCGTTGGTTTCTCTCTCTTCTCTCTCTCTCTCCACTCTCTGATCTTCAAACGGCTCTTTCTCCTGGATCTTAGATCGGAGATTGAGCATATGGTTTCGAGATCCAGATCGAGTTTTGAGATTGAGAGCTTGAGATCGAGATTATCTTCCACTCCGGTGGATCCAACCATATTTTTTTCATCTTTGGGCCGGAGGTCCCTTCCACCTCGGTGGATCTGGAAGCAGCCTCTCTACTTTGAGTGGGGGTAAGGTCTGTCTACATCTTACCTCCCCCGTACCCTGGTTATGCCGGGATTGGGTACCGTTACCGTTACCGTACCAAGTTGTCAAAAACTAATTAATATAATTGAATCACAATATTCAATATAATAATGCACATCTACCATCCCCAATAATATGATAGACATTTGACAAAACATATTATCAGATATATATATATATATATATATATATATATATATATATACTTATACATATATAGGTATATAAATAAATATATATATATAATATATATACATATATTATATGTATATATATATATACAAATAAATAGTTATGAATTCTATAAAATATCTTGAATTGCAAAAAACTCTTACCCACGAGTCTAAAAAAGGGATCATTAACAAGTCCATATTTTAACTTAAATGACATGTTAGGATAATAGGAGGTTTCGCTCCTCCACGACAATAAACATATGAGGTTTTCCCTGTTTAAGTTACCAATGGAGGGCAAGTCTGACTCAAATGTATGCGGCCTAACCGGGATATTTTTGTTATCATTTACAAATACTTTCCCCGACCACCCATAGGATTTTTATGTAGTGAGATTTGAACCCGGGTGAGGACATCAATGTCTGACAACTAGAGCACCTTGGTGGTGCTTTCACTCTCTAAGGCAATGCGTTTCATTAATATCATAAAAGAACTTTTTTTTTACTTCTATCAGCACTCTTGTCTGTCTCTGATTGCTGCTGTTTCCAGTTTGCAGATAAATCATTTGATGTTGTTCTTGATAAGGGAGGATTAGATGCTTTAATGGAGCCTGCGCTTGGCCCTATGCTAGGGAATCGATATGTATCAGAGGTCTCTTGGAGTCTATTTTAAGTATAAGCTTGCAAATAATATCTTTTCTTTGTTGTGTGTTCCTTAAAAGCGGATGCTACCTAACTGATAATATGTGAATGAACACTCGGGTTTTCAATGCCAGGTAAAGAGAGTACTGAAAGAAGGTGGAAAGTTTATATGTCTAACTCTCGCAGAATCTCATGTTTTAGGTATTGTTTCACATAGATTCTTTTTTTGTGTTGGATTTTGCAATTCTTGAACTCGCACCTTTCATCGCGAACTTTTTTTTTACTTCTATCAGCACTCTTGTCTGTCTCTGATTGCTGCTGTTTCCAGTTTGCAGATAAATCATTTGATGTTGTTCTTGATAAGGGAGGATTAGATGCTTTAATGGAGCCTGCGCTTGGCCCTATGCTAGGGAATCGATATGTATCAGAGGTCTCTTGGAGTCTATTTTAAGTATAAGCTTGCAAATAATATCTTTTCTTTGTTGTGTGTTCCTTAAAAGCGGATGCTACCTAACTGATAATATGTGAATGAACACTCGGGTTTTCAATGCCAGGTAAAGAGAGTACTGAAAGAAGGTGGAAAGTTTATATGTCTAACTCTCGCAGAATCTCATGTTTTAGGTATTGTTTCACATAGATTCTTTTTTTGTGTTGGATTTTGCAATTCTTGAACTCGCACCTTTCATCGCGAACTTTTTTTTTACTTCTATCAGCACTCTTGTCTGTCTCTGATTGCTGCTGTTTCCAGTTTGCAGATAAATCATTTGATGTTGTTCTTGATAAGGGAGGATTAGATGCTTTAATGGAGCCTGCGCTTGGCCCTATGCTAGGGAATCGATATGTATCAGAGGTCTCTTGGAGTCTATTTTAAGTATAAGCTTGCAAATAATATCTTTTCTTTGTTGTGTGTTCCTTAAAAGCGGATGCTACCTAACTGATAATATGTGAATGAACACTCGGGTTTTCAATGCCAGGTAAAGAGAGTACTGAAAGAAGGTGGAAAGTTTATATGTCTAACTCTCGCAGAATCTCATGTTTTAGGTATTGTTTCACATAGATTCTTTTTTTGTGTTGGATTTTGCAATTCTTGAACTCGCACCTTTCATCGCGAACTTTTTTTTTACTTCTATCAGCACTCTTGTCTGTCTCTGATTGCTGCTGTTTCCAGTTTGCAGATAAATCATTTGATGTTGTTCTTGATAAGGGAGGATTAGATGCTTTAATGGAGCCTGCGCTTGGCCCTATGCTAGGGAATCGATATGTATCAGAGGTCTCTTGGAGTCTATTTTAAGTATAAGCTTGCAAATAATATCTTTTCTTTGTTGTGTGTTCCTTAAAAGCGGATGCTACCTAACTGATAATATGTGAATGAACACTCGGGTTTTCAATGCCAGGTAAAGAGAGTACTGAAAGAAGGTGGAAAGTTTATATGTCTAACTCTCGCAGAATCTCATGTTTTAGGTATTGTTTCACATAGATTCTTTTTTTGTGTTGGATTTTGCAATTCTTGAACTCGCACCTTTCATCGCGAACTTTTTTTTTTCTATCACTGGAGAAATTTGAAATGCTTTTATCACCTTGTGGTCTTAGTTATTACACTTCAATTTCTCTGTGTTCTTTTAGGCATGTTTTTCCCCAAGTTCCGGTATGGGTGGAAGATCAGTATTCATGTATTGCCTCAAAAACCATCTAAAAGGTCAGATTTAAGAACTTTTATGTTGGTTGCTGAGAAAGCAAGTCCCACTGTTCTGCAGACGGTATTGGCGTCTTTCTATCGTGATACACTTGGTAGTGGTGATCAGGTACACAGATCTTTTGTATTCATATGTGAGTATATATTGTTAAAATATTTGACATTAAAATACTATATATATTTATAGGCCCGTGGGATGTTTGAAGCACTTGAAACTGAGAACAAAATTCGAGCAAAGTGGTCCAATGGTAATGATATATTGTACTCACTTGAAGACCTAAAGATAGGAGTCAAAGGGGATCTTTCAGAACTTAGTCCTGGTCTTCGGATACAACTTACTTTAGGGGAACCTGGCGAGTCTCGCTTCTGCTACAAAACTGTCCTTCTAGATGCTAAGCAAAACTCCGATGATTTTTTATATTATTGCGGTGTCTTTTTTGTGCCCAGGGTCAGTCTTTCATCTGACATCTTTAAACTTTGTATATATAGTTGAGAACACCATAATGATGGTAATTCTTGATTGATGACTTATAAAACCTTATTCTTTTTCTCCCGCATTATTGTTCTTATTGCATTTATCTATTGTTTGGGCTCTCACCAATTCAATAAAGCAAGCAATTCGTTGTGTGGTTTCTATTATGAAATTTGTAACTATATTATAGATTTCAGACCCGGTCTCAAGAATGGCTCTACGCTTCAGAAGAAGGGCAATGGATGATTGTTGAAAGTTCAAAGTCAGCTCGGTTGATAATGGTAGCTTCATTTAATACCACAAGCATACAACCTATCTCTAAACTCACCATTGACTTGGACCACCCAAATTAAACTTTACCCATTCATTTCAGGTTTTCTTAGATTCCAGCCATACTGGTACAACCAGTGAGGAATTACAGGCAAGTAATTGTATTATGATTAATTTATTTGTCACAAGTCTATCAATGCCTATTAATAGAATGAAGCTTATACATATATATGTATATATTTTTTTCTTTTCAGAAGGATCTTTCTCCTCTTGTTAGACAACTAGCACCTGCTAATATCAAGGACGCAACTCAAATTCCGTACGTTGTTTTGCAGTATCTTATGCCAATGATTGATCTCAAAATCTTACCTTAAGAAAAATGTGTATGCTGATATGTGTTTGTCTGGATGAAATTTTGTTTAGATTCATGGCAGCAAGTGATGGGATTAAGGAGAGGAAAGCTGTTCACCAGGTGCTGGTCTTCTGTAAATAGTCCTTTATTAGTGTATGGTACTTCAAGATGATATTTATTGTGCTGAGTTATGATTTTTCTTTTGTTTGTAGGTCACATCTCCGTTGACTGGTGAAATAATTGTTGATGACGTGATATACGAAAAAGTTGACAGTGAACTTGGTCAAATATTTTTGTCAAAGGACCTTATATATCGCCGGCTAACTTTTGAAAGATCAGAAAGCTTGATACAGTCTGAAGGTTTGCTAACAAGAGAAAGGTCTCAACAAGCTGTTTCTGACAAAGAAAACAATAAGTCAGGTTCTTCCAAATCAAAGAAGAAAGGAACCCAGACGATTGATTCTAACGTGTCATTAGCAGCAGATGGTTGGCATCCTTTTCTTTTTCTTTTTTCTATGGATATCATTCGTTTGGGCTCTGATTATGCCATCTAACAGATGCAGGCAATGATTTGAGTGTTGATCACGGCTATTTAGCTAGCTCTTATCATTCAGGGATTATATCTGGTTTTATGCTGATCTCATCACACCTGGATAGAATGACATCATCTAAAAGACCGGTAATAAAGTTTTTTATTTACCTTATTTTGATTGAAGTCTTTCGCTTATGTTCCTATGCATGTACATTACTCCATCTCTTATTTTTGTAGCTAGATATAAATGTTAGTTGTCTTAGTTCTTCATGCTCTGTGTAATTCTGATCTTTGTTCTTTTGACGTCGCTTATATTTGAGGTAAAACATTAGGTGTTTGTTAACTTATGTTTTATCCCAAAGTAGTTAATTTGGTAGTTATCATTTACAAAGACAGTTAGTCTGGTAGTTATCATTTACAAAGACAGTTAGTCTGGTAGTTATCATTTACAAAGAAGTTATCTTGGTAGTTATCATTTACAAAGACAGTTAGTCTGGTAGTTATCATTTACAAAGAAGTTATCTTGGTAGTTATCATTTACAAAGACAGTTAGTCTGGTAGTTATCATTTACAAAGACAGTTATCTGGTAGTTATCATTTACAAAGACAGTTATCTGGTAGTTATCATTTACAAAGACAGTTATCTGGTAGTTATCATTTACAAAGACAGTTATCTGGTAGTTATCATTTACAAAGACAGTTAGTCTGGTAGTTATCATTTACAAAGAAGTTATCTTGGTAGTTATCATTTACAAAGACAGTTAGTCTGGTAGTTATCATTTACAAAGAAGTTATCTTGGTAGTTATCATTTACAAAGACAGTTAGTCTGGTAGTTATCATTTACAAAGAAGTTATCTTGGTAGTTATCATTTACAAAGACAGTTAGTCTGGTAGTTATCATTTACAAAGACAGTTATCTGGTAGTTATCATTTACAAAGACAGTTATCTGGTAGTTATCATTTACAAAGACAGTTAGTCTGGTAGTTATCATTTACAAAGAAGTTATCTTGGTAGTTATCATTTACAAAGACAGTTAGTCTGGTAGTTATCATTTACAAAGAAGTTATCTTGGTAGTTATCATTTACAAAGACAGTTAGTCTGGTAGTTATCATTTACAAAGAAGTTATCTTGGTAGTTATCATTTACAAAGACAGTTAGTCTGGTAGTTATCATTTACAAAGACAGTTATCTGGTAGTTATCATTTACAAAGACAGTTATCTGGTAGTTATCATTTACAAAGACAGTTATCTGGTAGTTATCATTTACAAAGACAGTTATCTGGTAGTTATCATTTACAAAGACAGTTAGTCTGGTAGTTATCATTTACAAAGAAGTTATCTTGGTAGTTATCATTTACAAAGACAGTTAGTCTGGTAGTTATCATTTACAAAGAAGTTATCTTGGTAGTTATCATTTACAAAGACAGTTAGTCTGGTAGTTATCATTTACAAAGAAGTTATCTTGGTAGTTATCATTTACAAAGACAGTTAGTCTGGTAGTTATCATTTACAAAGACAGTTATCTGGTAGTTATCATTTACAAAGACAGTTATCTGGTAGTTATCATTTACAAAGACAGTTATCTGGTAGTTATCATTTACAAAGAAGTTATCTTGGTAGTTATCATTTACAAAGACAGTTAGTCTGGTAGTTATCATTTACAAAGAAGTTATCTTGGTAGTTATCATTTACAAAGACAGTTAGTCTGGTAGTTATCATTTACAAAGAAGTTATCTTGGTAGTTATCATTTACAAAGACAGTTAGTCTGGTAGTTATCATTTACAAAGACAGTTATCTGGTAGTTATCATTTACAAAGACAGTTATCTGGTAGTTATCATTTACAAAGACAGTTATCTGGTAGTTATCATTTACAAAGACAGTTATCTGGTAGTTATCATTTACAAAGACAGTTAGTCTGGTAGTTATCATTTACAAAGAAGTTATCTTGGTAGTTATCATTTACAAAGACAGTTAGTCTGGTAGTTATCATTTACAAAGAAGTTATCTTGGTAGTTATCATTTACAAAGACAGTTAGTCTGGTAGTTATCATTTACAAAGAAGTTATCTTGGTAGTTATCATTTACAAAGACAGTTAGTCTGGTAGTTATCATTTACAAAGACAGTTATCTGGTAGTTATCATTTACAAAGACAGTTATCTGGTAGTTATCATTTACAAAGACAGTTAGTCTGGTAGTTATCATTT
Organism: Erigeron breviscapus; assembly: GCA_034093135.1. NCBI lineage: Eukaryota > Viridiplantae > Streptophyta > Magnoliopsida > Asterales > Asteraceae > Erigeron > Erigeron breviscapus. Next base: position 124,273,468 of record CM067168.1, on the reverse strand, counting down.
ACAAAGAAGTTATCTTGGTAGTTATCATTTACAAAGACAGTTAGTCTGGTAGTTATCATTTACAAAGAAGTTATCTTGGTAGTTATCATTTACAAAGACAGTTAGTCTGGTAGTTATCATTTACAAAGAAGTTATCTTGGTAGTTATCATTTACAAAGACAGTTAGTCTGGTAGTTATCATTTACAAAGACAGTTATCTGGTAGTTATCATTTACAAAGACAGTTATCTGGTAGTTATCATTTACAAAGACAGTTATCTGGTAGTTATCATTTACAAAGACAGTTATCTGGTAGTTATCATTTACAAAGACAGTTAGTCTGGTAGTTATCATTTACAAAGAAGTTATCTTGGTAGTTATCATTTACAAAGACAGTTAGTCTGGTAGTTATCATTTACAAAGAAGTTATCTTGGTAGTTATCATTTACAAAGACAGTTAGTCTGGTAGTTATCATTTACAAAGAAGTTATCTTGGTAGTTATCATTTACAAAGACAGTTAGTCTGGTAGTTATCATTTACAAAGACAGTTATCTGGTAGTTATCATTTACAAAGACAGTTATCTGGTAGTTATCATTTACAAAGACAGTTATCTGGTAGTTATCATTTACAAAGAAGTTATCTTGGTAGTTATCATTTACAAAGACAGTTAGTCTGGTAGTTATCATTTACAATTACAAAGACATTAGTCTGGTAGTTATCATTTACAATTACAAAGAGTCTGTTTGTTATAAATCTGGTATCTCGATCACAAGCTATTAAAGAAATGGTTATATCAAGAATGAAAGTGGTAAGAACCTATTCCAGACACTTCATTTTCACTTAACATTGCATTCTAGCAGTTCATTCTTAACGGCTTTTATCTGCGGAGGTGGTAAAATTGGGGGGGTTAGGTAACAAGTCACTGTAGGTTTTGTCATTTTGATCACAAACAGTACTTATTTTATTGGGTTAAAATGGGTTGGGATTCGGTCTACACAGAAACACTTCTTTGTCCTTATGAATAAATTTATAAGTAGTTAATTTGGTAGTTATCATTTACAAAGACAGTTAGTCTGGTAGTTATCATTTACAATTACAAAGACTATCTTACTCGAGTAATAATCTAGTTCAATCTTGATAAGACGATTATCGAGGCTCTATTCATTTTAAATGATGGGGCTTTTGATATGTTTGACCCGTTTTCATTGTAGGTAAGTTTACCCATTGACATGTTCGGGTAAAAAGATATTATCCAAATGGTTGAAGTTGTCTCCTCCAAAAATTTATTGACCTGACCAACTTTTTTTGACCAAGAAAAGGATGCTAACTCAAAGAGGCACCTGCTGATGATGCTAACTTGATTATATACACAATGGGACTGATTCTTTAACATCAATTTATTTATTGTTTCCCTTTTCTCTTTTAGGTGTTTGGCAAACTTTTCTCTCTTCAGCTTGAAGAGGATGTTAATGAAGTTATCTTTTCCCTTAACTCAGAGGTCAATACAGATTTTTCTTCACCTGATGCTTATAATCAACTCGAGAAACTATTGAATGTGAAACACCCTGGGATGAATAAAATCATAATTGATTCCGCAAAGAAGATCAAACCTCTAGATGCTTGATACCCGCCACTCTGTTTTAACAAGATTTCAGAACCTGTCTATGCATCATACCCGTTTCTCATACTTATATGGATTATATTTAGATCATTAATCCAACATTCGGATCATGTGAAACATTATTAGGCGTGTACAACAAATTTTCTTTAATAGTGATTGATTGTACAATATTATCGTCTTGTCATGTTTTAATTTAATTATTGAACTCATTTCTAGCACATATCATATTTTTTTCTACCGTGCCTATTAGGTAATGACCTGAAATAACAATTGATTTCGTATATAGTTTACGAATTTTATAATGTCATCTAAATGCCTTTAGCTAAAAAACACTATTTTAGTAAATATTTCTTAAAAAAACACTACTTTGGCAAATATTTTTAAAAACACAATTTTTATAATTATATTTTTCATCTACACTATTTTGGGTGTTAACTTGCCTAAAAGAGAAAAAATCTCAATATTTCGGTGGCCTTCAAAGACATTATCCCTTAATTCAACTTTAAATTATTAGATTATCTATTTTAGCACATTGTCACAATTATCTCCATATCTTACCATATCAAGTCAATAGTCAGAGTAGCCAAGGGTCGTCACAGCCACCTGCCATCATCATTTTACCCATAACATATATGCATTGGATAAATATATAAGATGAAAAGTATGCACAGGCAATCAAACACCAACTCACATACAAGGTAAATCCTTTCCCAGAGCAATCTTTCAACAAAGCCTAAGTATTATTGTAACATTCGGATTTGCCAATTCCGACTCTAGAGAAGGCATATGTGGAAAAGGGTGTTGAGCTTTTAACCATAATACTAAAGTTGACAGCAGTGATACAAAGCTTTACATCATAATTGCAGCAATAATAAATCTAAAACTGCATATCCATGCTAGTGCACCTGCACCGCCATCAGATCGACTGCCTCAAGGGTGTAACCATATGTACCAAGCCCCCTGTCTTATAAGATGGAGGTCTTCATCCCAAGGCCGTTGCATGTTAAGATGAGGCCCTTGTAACGGTTAAGGTAATCCTGCCCTCCCAATTGGGTGATAACGTCAGTAAGAGGTACATGAAATGGAGCTAATGTCGGTGATACATTATGATAATGATGATACTTACAACAATGTTGTAATCGTAGAGGTATAGCATTCCTTTCTTGTCATACTCTTCTTTGCGAATAGGATCACTTAGAACTGCAAAGAGAAGAACAATGAAAAGGTGTGATTCTAAACTTCAAGTTGTTCAAGAACACAAGAGAGTCAGGTGTGATTGTGTGAATAATGGGAGTCAACTAATCTAAAATTCTGAAGTATCAAAGAAAATTAGAAAGTACTTATGAATGTATTTTTACATGTATATATATATATATATATATATATATATATATATATATATATATATATATATATATATATATATATATATATATATATATATATATATATATATATATATATATATATATATATATATATATATATATATATATATATATATATATATATATATATATATATATATATATATATATATATATATATATATATATATATATATATATATATATATATATATATATATATATATATATATATATATATATATATATAATATCTTTCATTTCAATTTAATATCTTGTATATATATATATATAGATATATAGATATATATATATATATATATATATATATATATATAAGTCAAGTAAATCAATCACAATAAATAAATATAAATAGATATAGATAAATATATATATATATATATATATATACTCGTAACAAAAGAAACGAAAACATGGAAAAAACGAAACCTTGGTAAGCTTCATTGATTTCTTGAAACTTGGATGTGGCACTATCCTCTCCTCCTTTTTGCTTATCTGGATGCCATTTCTATCCATCCATCCAAAAACAAAGGTAAATACAATAAGCACAATTGGGTTTTTTTGGGAGTCAATATTAAACCCTAAAAAAAAAAAAAAAAAAAAAAAAAAAAAAAAAAAAAAAAAAAAAAAAAAAAAAAAAAAAAAAAAAAAAAAAAAAAAAAAAAATAAATAAGCACAATATTAAATTAAAAAAAAAAAAAAAATCAAAACTTTCGTGTTCGATTTCAAAATGAGAGAATTGAATGAAAGAATGACTAACCAGAGCTAAACGAATAAAAATGAATCGATTGGGTAGCCTGTTCTCTCTTTTTCTTTCTCATCATAACCTACGGGCAGCGTAGTTTCTTTACTCGAGAATTCTAACATCATTGTATAGATACTATACTAGTGTAATGTACATAAACAAAGATGCAAAGGATATATATATATATATATATATATATATATATATATATATATAGATAAATTTATATTAATTGTTATATATATATATATATATATATATATATATATATATATATATATATATATATATATATATATATATATATATATATATAATATCTTTCATTTCAATTTAATATCTTGTATATATATATATATAGATATATAGATATATATATATATATATATATATATATATATATAAGTCAAGTAAATCAATCACAATAAATAAATATAAATAGATATAGATAAATATATATATATATATATATATATACTCGTAACAAAAGAAACGAAAACATGGAAAAAACGAAACCTTGGTAAGCTTCATTGATTTCTTGAAACTTGGATGTGGCACTATCCTCTCCTCCTTTTTGCTTATCTGGATGCCATTTCTATCCATCCATCCAAAAACAAAGGTAAATACAATAAGCAAAACTATATAAAAAACCATTGCTTAAGCTAAATACATATCATAATTCTTACTTTCTCTTACTTTGATTAATGCATCCCTTTTGTTTTACTATCATACTTTAACCAACAAAGAGTTGTCCTATTGGTTAGGGAAGCACTTGGTGACTTTAAGGTCCAAGTTCGATCCCCGCTTGGCACAAAAACAATTCTTTTACCTCTTTGTTTTATTCCCATTAATTTTTTAACCATTGGGTAATAGCCCAGTGGCCACCAGCCGCCACTTTCCAGGGATTCGAGTCTTGCCAAAGGCAAACTTGAGATAATAAGTGGTTGAAAATCACCTGGACACTAGCATGGCCGGGGGATTAGTAGGTACCAAATGGTACATGGGATCAGGGGGTTCCCATCCAATTACCCTTTTTTAATGCATCCCTACAAGAGGCTAAAAATATTTTAAAAATGAATCGATTGGGTAGCCTGTTCTCTCTTTTTCTTTCTCATCATAACCTACGGGCAGCGTAGTTTCTTTACTCGAGAATTCTAACATCATTGTATAGATACTATACTAGTGTAATGTACATAAACAAAGATGCAAAGGATATATATATATACTCGTAACAAAAGAAACGAAAACATGGAAAAAACGAAACCTTGGTAAGCTTCATTGATTTCTTGAAACTTGGATGTGGCACTATCCTCTCCTCCTTTTTGCTTATCTGGATGCCATTTCTATCCATCCATCCAAAAACAAAGGTAAATACAATAAGCACAATTGGGTTTTTTTGGGAGTCAATATTAAACCCTAAAAAAAAAAAAAAATCAAAACTTTCGTGTTCGATTTCAAAATGAGAGAATTGAATGAAAGAATGACTAACCAGAGCTAAACGAATAAAATTGGAACGAATTTCATCATCAGTAGCTTCATAATCCACCTCTAATATTCGATAGTAATCCTAATTCACACATAATCAACTCAAATTATTTGTATATAATAAATGTCAATTTTTTAAACCATAAAAATCATGGGGGCCATGTGATTTATTTATTTTGCAACAAATATTAAAAAATTGATATGTGAGGGGATCTATACCTAAGCTTGGGTACATGATAACCATATATATATATATATAGAAGCCAAAGAACCAACCTTGGGTTTAGAAATGAGAGAGAGGTAATCGAAATTGAGATAAGATGTATCATTATTATTATTATTATTATTATTATTATCTTCTTCTGCTTCTTGGTTGCTATTGTGATTAGTAGAATCGCCTTCCAATTCTTCCCATCTCATTATTATTTTATTATTTATATTTATTAATTATTATATTTGTAACGCTGGTTTTGTTAATTTAGCGACGGGAATAAAAGCGATAATGGAGGAGGAGGAGGATAAAATGAAAGGGAGAGAGAGATGCGGCGGCAGAAAGATGATAAATTTGTTTGTTTGGTGAATTGGTGGGTTTCCCGACGATGAAGAACAATATAGATTTTTGGATTTTTGTTTTATTTTTTAATTTATTTATGCGTTAAACTTAAATCACTGCTTATATTATGTTTATATTTTGTTGTGAAATTTAATTTGCCACGCCAGGTGATCCACATCCACCAAAACCAGCTGGGTTGGATTAGTGGTTGGAGCCCTTGCCTCTGGAGACAGAGGTCAAGGGTTCGATCCTCATGCCCAGCAAGGCTGGAGGGCCTTTTCTACCTATAGTAGAACATGGAACCAGCCTCTCTACCTTTGGTAGGGGTAAGGCTGTCTACATCTCAACCTCCCCCATACACCGTCGAAGACGGTATTGGGACCCAAAACCCGTGGAAGACGGCATTAGGAGTTAGTTACTTACTTTTAGGTGATCCACATCCACCATTATTATTGATCGATTAATTAATTGATTATTTGATTTTGCCTGTTGATATCTCTAGCAAAATATCAACCCCTATCCACTTGTTTGTCTATACACAAGATTGGTGATTATGAAAATGTTTATAATCATGGTTGTTGGATTATCTAGCTTATGATTTAAAATACATCTCACGTATTCATGTAACTTAAAAAGTATACGAATTGAAAGATTAGGATGAAAAGCATCATCTTAATCTTAATCTTATCTTAATCTATACTATAAGACAGTTGAACTAATAACTTATTAACCAATCAAATCGTTCAATTTCATCAAATTGACTCTCGTTTATGTCATCATTTAGATTAACTATAAATTAAAAATCCTAATAATCATTATCCAAATATATTATTATATTAGTATTTATATTAATTTGTAGAAAAAAGTCTCATTAATTTACACTTTTTTTGTTTTCCATCAATAATTTACACTTTTTAGCCCTGAATACTTAATTTATATTTATTTTTAGCCATCAACTTGAGAGGATTTTTTAAAAATTTTAATCATTTAATTAATTAAAAAAATTCAACATATGAAATATTGTCTACAAAAAGTTATTCAAAAGATGAAATACAATATATGTGTTCAATGTTCTAAAAGTATATTCTTTTAAATTTGTTTTTACTTACATTTTACATTTAAATTTATATATTTAATAATTTATCTTATATTTAAAATGTTATAAACAATCCGCGTAATCACATCTCTCGATTTTCTCAAATTTTCAATTTTGACTTTTTTTGACTTTTTATTATATAAATAAATATAGATTTACACATGTAAATATCAATGTCGATTTCATGACTAAAGATAAATATTAGCTTATAAGAAAATATTATAAAATATTATAAATTGATACCTATAAATGTCGTACATTGGTATCCCAATACAATATTGATAATGTCGTTCAATTTAATAATATATTAGATTAGATTTTTATAAATTATAAATATTAATATTTAGTTTAATATTTAATATAAACACAATTTGAACTCTAGATACATATCCCAAACATAATAACAGATAACGATATACAACATCCTTATCCTAAACACAATAGGAATCACAGAACATGGGACGATCACAGAACAAAACACGATTTACAACAGAGGGTTACTTGAATATTAAATCCAAATCAATATGAACTCCATTCAAGATTCATTATATCTCTCAATCAAAAAGGTACATAATTTTATCCTTTTTTATATATTAGTTTTGCGTATTAATGTTTAAAGTTACAATTGTCACTCAAAACAAGAGTACTAATTATTATCAAAGAATATGAAAACAATCCTAATTGTTTTTCTATTTATCATAGGACCGGTGATTTAAAATAAAATATTCGTGTTATGAGCCCGCATCATTATCAAATACATATACTTGAATGTCAAGTACATAATCACAAGTATGTTTATATTTTAATTCTTAATTATCTTTCATAATAATATCACATTATGAGTACAACTGGTTTCAAAAATATCTATAATAGAGAAATTATTATAGCATGTGCCTTATGGAATGACTACGGCAGACAATTCCATCAATATGTCTCAGTTAATAATGACACTGACAAACCTGTGATTATTGTACTACAACTTGCAAAGTATAACACTTAGAACCGTATATCTTCAAAATTGTAAGCTTTGATGATTTAAATGTATGAATATCTAATATTGATAATATCGTAAACCCCGTGTCCAGTGTTGGACACGGGTCTAAAATCTAGTTTTGACCTATTGTTAGTGAATTTTAACCACCGATTGATATCATCTGTTAGTCAAGACATTGTTAGGTTCGAAAGATCAATATTAAAACATTGTCATGAGAACTGTTTGAAAAAGTCGTGAAATACCTCGACTAAGTCGTGTACATTTTATTTAAAAAGACTCATAGTTTCTAATTAGTCTTTTCTTTAACATTCAATTTTGGGCTTGAGACCGTATGCAAAAATCCAACTAGACAAATCAGGAAGAAAAAAAATCACTCAGACTTGTTACTCTATGAATTCAAACCCAAAACTTATAGATAAAAACTAAAGAACACTCCTAAAAAAGAATAACCTCATATGTGACAAGTTTAGAAGAATGATTTCAACTTGTCACTGTTTGATCAGAAGAAGGATATATTGAAATCAATCATCACAGTAGCCTCTTACTAAACTAGCTAAACTATCATAACAGCAAGTTACCTAAAACAATTGTTGCAAACGAAATCATGGCAAACACGCACGCTACTTCACATTTCTAACTTTTTTTTACCTGTTTTAGTTTATTGATTTGCAATAGCAGTGATGGTCTTTAAAATCATTTAGCGATGATAGAGTTATTGACACAAAGTCGTATCTTACTCCAAAGTCCAAATATAACGAAACTTATACGAGTACAATTTAAATGCACAAAATATCGGATACAATCTACGGCAATAATAAATTTTGGTAGGAAAAAACATGTCTAAAAATCTGGTGTTAACACATGAATTCTGTTCAATTTTCACTTAATTTTAACATTTTTTTATATTTTTGTATACGAAAGATACTTGATGTTTGTGACACCCGTTAAATTTTAGACGTTGATTTTTTTTCTAATTTTATCCCTTTCTAGTATTCGGATTTAGACTCAATCAATTTTATTAGACATGAATTATATAGGAGATCACTCGACTCAATAAATTAGGATCTTCCCTTTCAAGTCACTAAAACATTAGTACTTGTCTAAAGCGAAATTTGGATTCCTAAAATTTGTTTTATTTTTCACCATAGAACTTCATATGTTTGTTCCTTGTAAATTTCATAAAAATCATTGGGACATGGTGGACATATAATTCCTAGCTCAAATAATGGCTCCAAGAAATTATCATTTGTGCAATTAATTTTGCCATCAAAATCTTCTAGAAACGGTTCACCCCAAAAATCGCTGATGCTTTCTGCAGTCACTTGACTAGAACATGCCTCATCTTCCACTGCAGAACTCTTGTAGTTTTTGTTTGAGGATGTTGTTGTGATAGAGAGCGGTGATATTGGCGTGCTTTCAAGTATGTTAGCACTAGCGTGGTCTAATGCCAAGTCAATATCATCGAATACATCATTTATCTTTTTCTCGTCGCTTTTACTTAATTTATTTTTGAAACTGATTGGTTTTGGTTTTGAAGTGTTGGCTGACCGATTCTTGAGGGATGAATGCCAGTGGTTTTTGATCTCGTTATCTGTTCTTCCAGGTAGATGAGTAGCAATAGCAGACCACCTGTATGAATACTTAACTTGTTAATTCATAATAATCATTAATGCTTCAAACAAAACCGTTCAAGTAATTAAGTACGTATTCATATATATGCAATCTCAATAATAATTAATCATACCTGTTTCCGAGCGAGTGATGCAATTGTAGTATAAGCTTGTCCTCCTCTTGACTAAAGTTTCCTCTTTTGATATTCGGACGTAAATAGTTCATCCAACGTAGTCTACAACTCTTTCCACATCTTGATAAACCTAGAACCGTTACCATGTTTTAATATATAGATACGTATGATGCCACTAAAAAAATACTAAGTAAGCCATATGTATAGAGATATGTAAGTATACATATACAAGGTTATGATGTACGGTAAATGAAACAGCTATTATCATTTTTTTTTCTCTCTCCTCCATAAATCATTTTATTCCTATAATTCATTTAAAATCTTTTATCTCAAAACCGTACATCGATAAATTATAAAAATTATATGGGTGTTCTTAAAATTTCATGTTCTTTCATTAGAGAGGTCATTCGATATACTTTCGACGAATTTTTAAATCCAATGGCGGGGCCCGTCAAGTAGATCACCCCATCACCGCCACCGCCATTACATCACCACCCCGCCGTTACCTTCATCACCGCTGCAACGCGCGGGTACCTTTCTCTGGTAAACTAAAACATATAAACAATCATTTTCTTTTAACTGAAAATCATTGTCCATCATATACCTAGAAAGCCTTACAACATTTCAATGTGCGTGGTATCACTTAAAATACCAAGTAAGAGATATAAATTTGAACCTGCGTGCTTTGGAAGTTGTCGCCAGTTCCAACAGCCATGAGTAGCAACATAAGCCATCAACTTGTGGTCTTCTTCAGGAGTCCATGTTCCTTTCTTTAGACCATTTTTGTCACAGCTTGGAGTTCTCACCATTTGCTTAATTAGTAATTAAGTATCCTGTGTGTTTCTTTGGGTAGTATAGATTTTGATTCTTCATCAAGGATGATTGTGAGGTTTATATGAGCATCCAAAACAGACAACCAAAACGTGCAACACAAAAGGGAGTAAATGATAGGAGTAGTGTGTAAACGGGCCTAAGAAATAAAGATTATGTGTGGGGTCCATCTAAGAAAATTCTTGGAAGAAAGATTATCCACACAATGGACTTTCCTTTGAGCTGCACTATTCATATTTAGGAAATTAAATAGCATAACAAAATACTCGTATATGCAAAATCAAGGTTGTAAAACTCCCCGGGTCGGCCGAGTATCCAAAATAAACTTTTGACTCTCCACCTCGCCGAGTCGAATCCGAGTTGTACGAAATCATAACCTAATTACAAGAACAATGAATTTATACACAATCGTAATCGGCCCGATTGATGTTACTATTATTATTAAAGTTTATAGAGTTTGATTACAGACTAGATTTTAATCTAAACAACAATCGTTTAGATTATAAGACAGAAACAATACCAGATTATATATTCAATCAAGATGATCGAATATATATATATGAATACAAGAGAAATATATAGAGAGAAAACGAATAAGCAGCAGTAATAACAATTAACCCTAATGGTTGTTGTTTTAGGCTTTATATAGGCCTCCATATTTACACCTTTGAACCTTGATCTTCCTCCCTTTCCCTCTTCAGTCCTTGATTCTCTTAACACTTCATAATTAGTCCTCCAAGAAAGCACTTGTCCACTTCAGACCCTTCTACTTATTCCTGCAACAAATACTTATGCAACATATTAAAATACTTTGTAAAAATAACAAATACAAGTTTAAGTTTGATAATTTAACATGCCCCCTCAAACTAAACTTGGAAAAGATCAAACAGCTTAAGCTTATTGCAAAGATAATTATGAGCAGAAATACTCAAACCTTTTGTAAAAATATCAGTTGGTTGTTCATCAGAATCAATTTTAACCAAGTTTAAACAACCTGAAGCAACTTTTTCCCGCACAAAATGTAAGTCAATCTTAAAATGTTTTGTTCTTTCATGAAGAACAGGATTTCCTTCAATTTGAATTGCAGGTTTACAGTCACAGTAAACATTAACAGGAAGAGACTCTTTATATCTTAAATCTTTCATAAGCTTTTGAATCCATAAAACCTCACAAGTAGTTGCAGCCAAACACTTGTATTCAGATTCTGCAGAAGATCTGGATACAGTGGGTTGCTTCTTACTTTTCCAGGATATCAAATTACCATTAAGAAACACACAAAAACCAGAAACAGACCTTCTAGAACCAAGACATTTGCCCCAGTCTGCATCAGAAAAGGCAGTTAACCCTTCCTCTTTAGACTGATCAAACCTGATACCTTTACCTGGTGAAGCCTTAAGATACCTTAAAACTCTCATTGCAACCTTTAAATGTGACTGTAAAGGTGCATGCATATACTGACTCAAACACTGCACAGAATAAGCAATGTCTGGTCTCGTAATTGTCAAGTAAATTAACTTGCCAGTTAACTTTTGATATTCAGTCACATTAGAAAGCAGTTTATCATTCTCAGTTTCACAAGCAGATAGAACCATGTTTGCTTCTAAAGGAGATCTCATAGGTTTACATCCTAAAAGACCAAAATCTCTAAGAAGCTCAATGCAATATTTTCTTTGAGACAAACAAACACTTTTATCATCTCTTAATACTTCAATTCCTAAGAAGTACTTTAGTTCACCTAAATCTTTGATTAAAAACTTGTCTTTGAGAATAGCTTTAAAGTTAACAATTTCAGTTTCATTGTCACCAGTAATGATAATATCATCTACATAAACAAGCAATGCTAGAAAACCTTTATCATCAGACTTAGTAAACAAAGAAAAATCATTTTTACTCTGCTCAAAACCCATTTCAATCAAAGATTTGGTTAACTTTTCATTCCATTGTCTTGGTGCTTGTTTTAAACCATAAAGAGATTTAACAAGCTTACAAACTTTGTTATCATTCTTAGTAAAAAATCCTTCAGGAAGAGACATATAAACATCCTCATTTAATTCACCATACAAGAAGGCATTATTAATGTCAAGTTGGTACAATTTCCAGTTCTTTTGCACAGCAAGATTAATAAGACACCTTACAGTTACCATTTTAACAACAGGAGCAAAAGTTTCTTCATAGTCTAAACCAGCTCTTTGATTGTACCCTTTAGCCACTAACCTAGCCTTATACCTTTCAATCTCACCAGAAGCCTTGTATTTAATTTTGAATATCCATTTACACCCTATAGGCTCTCTTCCTTTAGGAAGATCAGTAATAATCCAAGTGTTGTTTCTACTTAAAGCCTTTATTTCATCATTCATAGCATTTATCCAATTTATATCATTACATGCTTCCTTAAAAGTTTTAGGTTCAATACTTTTGGAAATGCTTGACACAAAACAGAAATTCTCTTTAGAAAGCTTTGAGTAATTAACAACCTTTTCAATGCCATACTTGACCTTACCTTCTACAACATAATCCTTATACTTAATAGGCATAGTGACATTTTTGTCAGACCTTCTAAGATCCATATCAGTATTATCATTAGACACATAACCCTCAAAATTAGAAGTGGTGATATCACCATCATTAGGATGATTATCATTTGTGCCTTCATCACTTCTGGTAGCTGCAGATGTACTGCCAGAAGGTGTTGCACTAGAATCAATCCTATCAATAAAGTCTCTTCCTTCATCATTGGGAATTTTAAAGTTTTGAGTTGCATTTTCAGGAAAAAATAGATCAAAGAAATTTAAATGGTTTATATCATTATTAGAGTCACATAAAGAAACCTTATTATCAGTTTTGAAAGGAAAGATTTCCTCATAAAACTTAACATCTCTTGAGAAAAATATAGATTTATTATCAAGACTTAGTAACTTGTAAGCCTTTTTAATACTTGAATATCCAATTAAAATACATTTTTGAGCTCTTTCAGAAAACTTATCATTATTATTAAGATTTTTTGAAAAACATAAGCAACCAAAACTTTTCAAATGGAAGAGACTAGGTTTAAAACCATAAACCAACTGAAAAGGAGAACAACCATTTAGAACCTTAGAAGGAAGTCTGTTAATGATATAGATAGCAGTTAGAACACATTCAGACCACAAATTTAGAGGAATTCCCACCTGAAACATAAGAGATCTAGCAACATTGAGAAGATGTCTATGTTTTCTCTCAACAATGTCATTCTGTTGTGGAGTATAGACACAAGATGTTTGATGAATAATACCATTATCATTAACAAACTTATTCATATTATGATTAATAAACTCAGAACCATTATCACTTCTAAAAATTTTAACAGTTTTATTAAACTGATTCTTTAAAAGATTTACAAAACTTTCAATGTTTTCAAACACTTCATCTTTTGATTTCAAAAGATATAACCAAACAGCTCTTGAATAGTCATCCACAACAGTCAAGAAATATCTATACCCATCTCTACTTACAACTCTGTAAGGACCCCAAAGATCTAAATGAATAATATCACCAAGACTCTTAGTTTTATGATCACTTAAAGGAAAATGATCCCTAGTTTGTTTAGCTTTATGACAAATTTCACAAGGTATAGTTTCAGAGTTAATTTTAAGTTTAAGATCATTTTTCAGAACATGCAAGACTTGATCAGCAGGATGACCAAGCCTGCAATGCCACAAATTTTGAAACACAGACTGAAAACAACTAACAGAATTGCAAGAAACAAAATTAACATTTTTAGCAGTTTCATCAAACAAGTAGAGACCATCTCTAACACTACCAGTCCCCAGGACTGTTCTTGACATCAAATCCTGAATATAACATTTAAATTCAGAGAAACTAACAACTAGTTTACTATCTCTTGCAAGTTTATTGATAGACAACAGATTCACACAGTAACCAGGAACAACAAGAACATCAAATAACACAATGTTAGAAGAAAGTTTTAAGTTTCCAATTTTAGTAATTCTGGCCTTAGTCCCATTTGGATGAGCAACAGTAAGATTTAAATCACTAATGTCAACAACATCAAACAAACCTAGATCAGAACCAGTCATGTGTTGATTTGCCCCAGAATCCATAATCCACCCCAAGATAATATTAATAACACTTTGAAAATTAAAAAACTTATCAAAATTTTGATTGAAAAACACATTTGCATTGTAAATAGTACCTGCCATATTGGCATTAGGAGAAAAAACAGGTGGAGCAGAAGTTTTATCATCAATGAGACTCATTAGTTTCATCAGTTGTTCATTGGCTAGAGAAATAGAAGTAGAACCAGTACTAGCAGTCACAGAAGAAGTAGATGCACCAGAATTATTGCCATTAACAGGATTAGAAACAAAATTATAGGATGAAACATTCTTAGAACCAGACTGAAAATTATGTTTTTTCTTAAAACCATTTGGATAACCAACAAGTTCATAACATCTATCAATAGTATGACCTAAAAAACCACAATGAGTACAGTGAAGATTAGGATTAGGACCTCTTTTATTATTATTATTAGTGTTATTAAAGTTTCCAAAAGACTTTTTTCTGAAATCACTAACTTTAGCAGTAAAACCAGTAGAATGACCCTTTTGAATAACATGACTAAAACCTTTATTAGACTCATCTCTAGAAATCAATGCAAAAGCAGTTTTTACACTAGGAAGAGGTTCAGTGGTTAAAATCATACTTCTTGTATTAGCATAAGATTCATCAAGTCCCATTAAGAATTGCATCAGTTTCATCATATTATTATGGTTAACAATACTCTTAGAAGCTTTACAAGTACAATCAGGCAATTTAATAAGAGCATCATACTGTTTCCACAAAGAGATCAACTTATGATAATATTCAAAAACTAGCATACCATTCTGTTTCAAAAAATTTATTTTCAAGTGCAAATTATAACTAACAGAACCATCAATTTTGTCATATGTTTCTTTTAACTCTTTCCAAACAACAACAGGATCAGTAGAAAAAATTTGACCAAGATATAACTCATCAGAAATAGATCCAAGTATCCAAGAAAGTACTACAGCCTTACACCTATCATACTGACTAGCAAGCACATCATCATCATCAGGTTTATCAACAGAGCCATCAATAAAACAAGTTTTATTTTTAGTATCCAAAGCAAGTTTTATAGCACAACTCCACACATTATAATTCTCAGTGCCTTTTAGTTTAAAATTGATTAAAGGTGTATTTGTAGTATCACTAGGATGCAAGTAAAGAGGATTACTAAAATCAAGCTTACTAACAAGAGTTTCTTCATTAGGAGTACTCCCAGTAGGAGGAGTTTCACCAGGCATGATTGCAGACAGATAATAACACAGATAAGCAAATAACTAACACAATTATGAAGACAAGTAATAGCAGAATAATCACAAAAAAAACACAACTAGAACAAATATATACTAGAATAGCCACAAAGAACTTCAAACAAAAAACGAAAAATACTATATATATAGAAGAAATTATAGTAGAAGTGTCAGGGACAGGATTCAGATCTCTTCAAAGAGAAAAGTCAAGTTTAGCACAACACTAGTTTTAGATATTTTTTTTTAAAAAAAAAAAGAGAAAATTTCATTACATACCCCTGTGGTATACCATATTATCAAGTTTCACCCCTCTCGTTTTTTTTTATCATTACATACCCATAAGGTGACTTTTTGCCTCATTACATACCCCTCCCTCTAACGAACGTTAGTGTGGCTCCGTTAAACTCCTCATGTGACATGCACATGAGGGTATTTTCGTCTAAAACACTCTTTTCTTTTTATAATGTTTCTTTGCCAGATCTAATTACTCTTTCCTTGTCATATGAATGTATAATTGTATATGTACACATCTATATCTCCATCTATTCCTTTACAATCTATGAGTATATATCACATATTCCAAAACAATTTCTAGATCTAATTCATCCGTATCTCTCTCTTCCATTTATCCCCAAAAGATTTTCTCAACCAAAACCCTATTTATAACCCATTTTATGATTTCCCAATAAATATGTTCACACCCAACCTAAACTTATTAAACAAAAGAATGATTATGCAAGTGGTGTATAAGAAAAATATAATAAAAGGAAAACCACCAATCGGTGATGCAAGTGGTGAACGAGATCCTTGAACAAAATGATTGTAAATTCCCGAAAATACTTTTGCTTTACTTTTTCCAGTGATCATTCTAACCAACGAGTTTTGGTGGTGGGTTTCTCGTCTGGGTTACGGTGGCGGGTTATGGTAGCGAGTCTAGATAGGTATAGAATACGAGATCGTGATGGTGGCGGTAGATTAGTTAGCTCCGGCGGTGATGGGTCACCCAACAGCTAGAACCGCGACGGTAGATCACCGCAACAGTTAGCTCCAGCTGCGGCGGCGGCGGTGGTGGTGGGTGAAGTGTTGAGATAAAAATTTTTGGTATATCTTCGGTTTGGGTATAGTACCCGAATGTGATTTGGAGAGTTTATATTCAACTTCTCAAGCAAATCATTGTCAGGATCCAAAAACAAAGCTTCAAAACCCATTATTATAAGAAATATATATACACATATATATTGACATGAAAAAGAAAAAGAGCAGCTCAAGATCTAGAAGGAACAAAAGACAGAAAGAGAACCCAATGATGATGATGACACTATGATCGAGTTCTTTTCATCATATTATTCATCAACAAGAATTTCTTCATTCATTAAATTGGTTTTGGTTGATGATACAAAGAGAACCATTGAAAAACCCTTAGTCTTGCAGATTCAAATGTAAGAATCCACCCATTTGCAATAATTTTGTGTTCTTTAGATTTATGTCTGTATTTTGTGTTTGTGGTTATTTGATCTTTTATGTTTGAAATTTGGTGGATTTTTGTTTACATACATACGTGTATATATATATATTTGTTGTGGGTGAAATTTGTTTAGGGAAGAAATGTGTTAGGTAGATAAAAATGGCATACTTTAATTTGGGGAAGAAGACTTTTTTTTTATTGTGAATGGACGAAAATACCCTCATGTGCATTGCAGGTGAGGGGGTTAACGGATGACAACAAACGGACGTTACGGGGAGGGGTAGGTAATGATACAAAAAATCACCATATGGGTATGTAATGATACAAAAAAACAAGAGGGGTGAAACTTGATAATATGGTATACCACAGGGGTATGTAATGAAATTTTCTCAAAAAAAAAATATAAAGAACAAGAAAACACTTAAAGAAAGGGAAAGAGAACACAAACAGTGCTTACAGAAGGAAGAAGAACTCTAATTGTTCTTTGATTCGCTTAGCCAAAGAAACAATCAGGATTCGAACAATAACCTTGGATTCCTCTTTGATTCACTTAGTCAAAGAGAGAATATGCACCAACAACTGCAGCGGAAACCAGATCGGAGAAAAAATAGGGTTTTCAAAAATTAGGGTTTCACAATGAAATACGCCCTAATCAAAAAAACCATAAATCGAACTAGATCAATCACAATCAAATCAGACCAGCGACAAAACCTGGCTTTGATACCATGTACGAAATCATAACCTAATTGCAAGAACAATGAGTTTATACACAATCGTAGTCGACCTGATTGATGTTACTATTATTATTAAAGTTTATAGAGTTTGATTACAGACTAGATTTTAATCTAAACAACAATCGTTTAGATTATAAGACAGAAACAATACCAGATTATATATTCAATCAAGATGATCGAATATATATATATGAATACAAGAGAAATATATAGAGAGAAAACGAATAAGCAGCAGTAATAACAATTAACCCTAATGGTTGTTGTTTTAGGCTTTATATAGGCCTCCATATTTACACCTTTGAACCTTGATCTTCCTCCCTTTCCCTCTTCAGTCCTTGATTCTCTTAACACTTCATAATTAGTCCTCCAAGAAAGCACTTGTCCACTTCAGACCCTTCTACTTATTCCTGCAACAAATACTTATGCAACATATTAAAATACTTTGTAAAAATAACAAATACAAGTTTAAGTTTGATAATTTAACACGAGTCACGAGTTATTCAACCTTGATACGAACAAAATGATGATGAAGCGTGAATCTATCAACTAATCTAACGTTTAATTTTCAAGTTTGAATTATTATGTTAATGTTTTTAAATAATTATGTTTAAATTTGAAGTTTGGAATATATTTTTAAAGTTCTATTACATATAATTTCAAAAATACTTATGTTTGTATATAAATTTCCAATCCGAGTTCTCCCCGAGTTGAGTCTGATTCTCCAAAAACTCCTGACTCCCCCCGTCGCCGAGTCGAGTCCGAGTCACGAGTTCCCCAACCTTGTGCAAAATGAATACAACCTAAAAGTAAATTTTTAAGTTTAGATATGAAATCTTTCAGACTAATTTATTAAGTATTTTTAAAAAGTTGATTAAAACATTAATATATACGAGAACGGTACCCGCGCATTGCGGCGGTGATGGAGGTGACGACGGTGGCGGTGATGTAATGGCGGCGGTGGTGGTGGCGGTGACGGGTGTTGGTGGTGGTGGTGGCGGTGGTGGTGGCGGTGGTGGTGGTGGTGGTGGTGGCGCCGGTGAGTAGTGGAAGTTATTGATGTAATGTGGCTATGATGTATGGTACATCATGCAATAGAATGTGTACATTGTTGAAACTTAAAATCAATATTGAAATTTTAAGTTCAATGTTGAAAATCAAAAGTGAATTTGCTTTATAATATAGTATAGATATAGATATAGATACGTTAGGTTACTATGCGAATGAGAATTTTAAAAAAGTTGATTAAATAATAATATATATATATAGTAAAAAGATAAAATGAGAACAAAAAAAATGTCGAGAACTACGAGAACCATATTTTATTAATTGTGTATAAGGGTATTATTGTACTTTAATAATTAATATTTAATTTAATCCTAAAAACAAATCCTAAAAAAGTTGATTAAAACATTAATTTAGAAAAAGGTGAAGATATTGTTAGAGGTGATTTAATCAATATCAAATTTGAAATTTCATAACATATGTGTGTGTTTTATTAAGAGTATTAAATTTGTTTGTGTTTTTTTTTTTATAAATATGGACGAAGAATTTGATGAGTATACAAAAACAAAACAAAAATTGAATGAAAATGTATTTCTTGATGTTTCATATCTTGGAGTTATTTTGGATAGCTTTTTTTCATTCTTTTTTTTTTTAGTCATGTCTCGCATTCTGGAGTTACAGCAGGTTTTTTTCATTTTTTGTAAACTTTGTTGCACTTATATATCTTTGCACAACAATGTAGTTTACTGGTGTAGACTTGTGCTGTAATTGTAAATATATGCTGCTCTGCTCTATATGTTATTATTTATTAACTTGTTAGCCCACTACCATCTATGTATTTTGTAGATATAGCCCAGCAGGTCCATTTGTGTCCATTTAAGCCCAGCAAATATAAGGCCAACGATTTTTGCAGTAAATTCGGGCCAAACAAGTTTAACTTGAGCCCAACTGACAACAATAATGGACCGAGCCTTGGGTTTCATTTTTTTCTGATTAGTGATTTAGGGTTTATGTGATCCATTTTATCAATATGAATATTAAAAAACTAACCTACATCAATTTTCTTAATTGTTTTTCCCGCTAGGAATTTAGATTGTTCCATCGATGATCATCTCAATTTGATGAGAATCAGACCCGATTCGGTCGGAGCTTGAGCATGAAAAGTATTCCTCAGCTAACATATCAATAGCCATGCCCCGACATTCATGTATTGAACATGCAATTCAGGGGTCATGGTAACAAGCATGAGCAGAGACGGATCTAGAAAATGAAATTGTAAGGGGCAAAAAAGATCTCTTGATAATATATACCGTGATGTGTTAAGAAATCATGCTAGCCTGGATGAACCGAGTGAGTGATTATGTCATATTTGTTTGTTTAGTTTAACGAACGATTCACGAACATATAGTTGAACATAAAATAATGTCCTTGTTCGTCTTTTTCCATATAGTAGAATGGGCAAACTTAAACGAGCATAGATAAACATCAAATTAATATCTAATTTTTTTTTAAAAAGTTATAAATAGTTTTAAAAATAAAGTTTAATACAAATATAAATGCATAAATATAAAATGAATATAAACTAATTATCAAACTTTCACAAAAACATAGAAGGTTTTTATACGGTGCTAATGATTAAACAAAAATTAGAAAAATGTTTTTTTAGAACGGTGTGTTAGTTGGTTAGTGGCTCGAACCCTAGCAGTGACATCCAAGCGGGCAGTATGCTAGAGGTTGGAACCTGAAGGCACCCCTGGAGACCAAGGGTGCGATAACACGGCCCGCACGTGTCTGAAGAGGTAAATGCCTGAAACCATGGGAAATTGAGATTCGATCTCTGGTCTCCAAGCCGACATCCCCTTCCCTAGAACCCCCAAAAAGGGCCTCAGGTGGCCACTTGATCTAAGACCAAGTGGTTAAAATTAGAGAAATGTTAATAAATCTTCTAGGACGAATTTTTTTTTTTTTAGAACGGCGAAATTTCATTAATAGAAAAAACAGACGACTAGCAAGTTGCTAGAAGCCAAATATACATATACATATACAATTACAACTCTAGTCTAGAATTACCAACATACAAAGTACAGCAGCTCTAACAATACAATGTTCCCTTCTACAATTCTTGAGGATGTGACAAATTTGTAGCACATCGGAGCAATAAGGCCCATCGCTAAACTCTCCAACAGAGCCATATAACATCCGACACCTGGCTAACTTATCCATTGACTTTGCTTCCTTTCGTGACATAAACAAGCGGATTCGTAAGCCATTCAATCCAACTTAGATTCACCTTTTTAGCTCTATTCCTAAACCACATGTAAGAGAAATTGATAATGGAATCGACCAAAACCATTTCCTTTTTATTAGTCTGGTTGAAAATTACTTCGTTTCTATATCTCCATAACACCCACCATGTCGTATAGATCACCGTAGTGATAATTCTCGAAATCTTTCTAAGTTATTATTGAATATCTCACATAATCTATTGTTGGCGTATCAAAGATCTGATGTAGTATGTAGAGGCTTGAGCTCTTTATTTTTATATGATCACAATCTTAATAAAGATTTTAAAAGTCCAGAAGTTACATTTGAGCCTTTATATTAAATCAATCTTATAAAATTTGACAGATTTCTTATTGGGTTTAAGAAAAGCAGAGAGCATTTATTAGTATGATAGATATGAAAGGAGGGCATTTTATATTAAGGCTTGTTTTTCTAAAATATATAATACTCCGTACATTGTATGAATGTAACAATTAGGGAAACATAGAGGGCACTGCCCCGGTGATACTTAACTACATCCGCCCTGAGCATGAGGCAACCAAAATCCACCAAATCATCTTGGTGTCTAACATATTTGTTACGCACAACTAGTGCGTCAAGGGCTAAAGGAGGACCTAACTCATCAAGCAACACGTACAAGTGTACAAATTGATTTTATCAGTTCGATTAAAATAGGAGAGGCGATTAACCAGATTTTGTTTCCCTCTCCCCTCCATCTCTTCTAAGGTCGAGTACCCATCATCCACATAAGTATTGAGTTTCAGCTGCACGATTTCGAGGAGCTTTTGTCACCTAGGTTTTTCTTGCCATGTTTTTTTTTTCTTTTCTGCAAGTTAAGCTAAATTATATGGGAGAGGATTCCCTCATGTTGTTTTCAACATACAGGGGTCAAGACCCACCAAAATATCTTTCTTTTGAGTTTAATTTCCAGTGAAAAACAAAAGAAAAAGAAAGGTTATTACTCTTAAGTTGAAAACTTTGGATTAAAATCAAGGGTCCAGATTCAAAGATCATCATCTTTGAATCTTGACCCTTGATTTTAATCAAAGATCAAGATTTTTCCTAAAATGATTAGTCATGTTATTTGTAGGTTTGTTATTTGGTTGCGAAAATTTATCTTGAAGCCAATCACATATTTTTCACTTTAGAAGAAAAACCACATTCACTAAAGCTAGCAATATGAGAATGAGAACATGACAAAAGACGCATTGTATTTCTTTTCACTTGTTGTAACCTTCACATTAGGAGTTTAAAAGTAGAGGAGAATTTGTTTGAAAAGTTGAAGATAAAGACTTTATGAATCAAGGAATAATATTATTTATTTTAAATATGGTCATTTGACCTTCCTTTAGTTGGTGGATCCAAATATAGTGCTTGGAATGATCATTCTCAAATGTGTCGCACTCAAAAATCTAGATATTTCTCTTACGAATTATTTAGTAAAAAAAAGGTGCACAATGATACGATTTTGGTTTGACGTAGACCTTTTGTTTTCTCCAAGCCAACCTGTTTGTTTTAGCTAGAGTCCATATCTTACTTCATGGAATCCTCCTTTGAGACTTGAGTGTCTTTGTTGTAACTTTTTTGTGCGTTATGCCTTAATTAGGCGCACGAGTCCTTATCAAATATATTTTGGTTACTTAGTAGAAAAAAAGAACCGTAAAGCACTACCAAAGTAACTGTGAGCCGATAAAGGGGCGGAGTCAGTTTAGGCCAAAAATTCGTCTGAAAAACGATTTTGGTTAATTTTAAGTATATAAATGGTATAATTCTACTTATGAAATAAATATTGTTAATATAAGTTTTTCGCCCGACTTGAAGAAATTGCTAGCTATTTCAAAGCGAATATCCATTTTAATATCTTCAAAAGAGGTTTTAGGTTTGAATCTCATGAGATAACATATTAAAGGGTAGTCACAAATAAAGATTTCAAAATAACCACTAGATACTTCAGATGTATTACACACATTTAAGTCAAAAGACTCACCTCGTGATAACATGAACAAAGAATTCTCACCCATTACATTTATTCAATAAAACATATACTAACTCGTTACTAATTAGTAATAGATAAAAAAGTGGTTATCAAGACAAGCATTATGTTAAAAGATTAGAGAATTATAAGTCTAAGGTTTAAACTTTGACTAATGAAAAAAAAAATTACAATCCTTTTGTGATAACATTCTTTGTAAAACTTTTTAAGTTTTATCTAATGTTAATTCTTTTTTGTAGAACGACAGAATTTTATTATAAAAATAAAAGAAGCAACTAGCAAGGTGCTAGAAACAACAACAAATACAAATAAATCTAGAAGTTAAAAAACACAACAAAACTCTAGACTCTTCTCAAATCATTAACCGCGAGGACTACAAAATGAGGGAACAAACTTAAACACTTCAAAGTCCTTTTCTAATTCGAGTTTATGTGACAATAGATCCGAACCCCTTACGTTACTGGGTCATATGACAAATGCATACACCATGAAAACAATAAAAAACTATAAATCTATTATCTATAATCTTAACTACCTTATAAAGCATTTGACCCTCATATTTTTTCAAAAAAGAACTTGATCTACCCAAATTACTCATATCCTTTATTCACTAACTTAATTATCTCCATCTAATATACCTATAATACCCTTAATGAAACTTATTACCTCAACCCTTAAATTAACTACAATACCTCCTTTTATATCAATTACTTTTATATTAATAACCACACCACTACCGATCACCGCCGCCACCACCACACGTCGCCGCCGCCACCATCATCACCCGTCGCCGCCGCATCGTGCGGGCATATGACTAGTATAAGGGGAAACCATTCCTCAAAAATCTCAAATAAGAAACTGAACTACCTAAAATACTCATCTCCTTTATTCATTAATTTAAACATCTCCACCTAATATACCTATAATACCCTTAATGAAAAAATTTATAACATAAATCCCTCAATCCTTAAAATAATTACACAACCTCCTTTAACATCAATTACTTTTACATTACCAACATTGCCGCCCCTACCACCCGTCGCCGCCCACGTGCGGGCATATGACTAGTATAAGGGGAAACCATTCCTCAAAAATCTCAAATAAGAAACTGAACTACCTAAAATACTCATCTCCTTTATTCATTAATTTAAACATCTCCACCTAATATACCTATAATACCCTTAATGAAAAAATTTATAACATAAATCCCTCAATCCTTAAAATAATTACACAACCTCCTTTAACATCAATTACTTTTACATTACCAACATTGCCGCCCCACCACCCGTCGCCGCCACCATCGTGCGGGCATATGACTAGTATAAGGGGAAACCATTCCTCAAAAATCTCAAATAAGAAACTGAACTACCTAAAATACTCATCTCCTTTATTCATTAATTTAAACATCTCCACCTAATATACCTATAATACCCTTAATGAAATAATTTACAACATAAATCCCTCAATCCTTAAAATAACTACACTACCTCCTTTAACATCAATTACTTTTACATTACCAACATTGCCGCCCCACCACCCGTCGCCGCCGCATCGTGCGGGCATATGACTAGTATAAGGGGAAACCATTCCTCAAAAATCTCAAATAAGAAACTGAACTACCTAAAATACTCATCTCCTTTATTCATTAATTTAAACATCTCCACCTAATATACCTATAATACCCTTAATGAAATAATTTACAACATAAATCCCTCAATCCTTAAAATAATTACACAACCTCCTTTAACATCAATTACTTTTACATTACCAACATTGCCGCCCCTACCACCCGTCGCCGCCCACGTGCGGGCATATGACTAGTATAAGGGGAAACCATTCCTCAAAAATCTCAAATAAGAAACTGAACTACCTAAAATACTCATCTCCTTTATTCATTAATTTAAACATCTCTACCTAATATACCTATAATACCCTTAATGAAAAAATTTATAACATAAATCCCTCAATCCTTAAAATAATTACACAACCTCCTTTAACATCAATTACTTTTACATTACCAACATTGCCGCCCCACCACCCGTCGCCGCCCACGTGCGGGCATATGACTAGTATAAGGGGAAACCATTCCTCAAAAATCTCAAATAAGAAACTGAACTACCTAAAATACTCATCTCCTTTATTCATTAATTTAAACATCTCTACCTAATATACCTATAATACCCTTAATGAAAAAATTTATAACATAAATCCCTCAATCCTTAAAATAATTACACAACCTCCTTTAACATCAATTACTTTTACATTACCAACATTGCCGCCCCTACCACCCGTCGCCGCCCACGTGCGGGCATATGACTAGTATAAGGGGAAACCATTCCTCAAAAATCTCAAATAAGAAACTGAACTACCTAAAATACTCATCTCCTTTATTCATTAATTTAAACATCTCCACCTAATATACCTATAATACCCTTAATGAAAAAATTTATAACATAAATCCCTCAATCCTTAAAATAATTACACAACCTCCTTTAACATCAATTACTTTTACATTACCAACATTGCCGCCCCACCACCCGTCGCCGCCACCATCGTGCGGGCATATGACTAGTATAAGGGGAAACCATTCCTCAAAAATCTCAAATAAGAAACTGAACTACCTAAAATACTCATCTCCTTTATTCATTAATTTAAACATCTCCACCTAATATACCTATAATACCCTTAATGAAATAATTTACAACATAAATCCCTCAATCCTTAAAATAATTACACAACCTCCTTTAACATCAATTACTTTTACATTACCAACATTGCCGCCCCTACCACCCGTCGCCGCCCATCGTGCGGGCATATGACTAGTATAAGGGGAAACCATTCCTCAAAAATCTCAAATAAGAAACTGAACTACCTAAAATACTCATCTCCTTTATTCATTAATTTAAACATCTCCACCTAATATACCTATAATACCCTTAATGAAATAAACAAATAAAAAAAAAAAAAAAAAAAAAAAAAAAAAAAAAAAAAAAAAAAAAAAAAAAAAAAAAAAAAAAAAAAAAAAAAAAAAAAAAAAAAAAAAAAAAAAAAAAAAAAAAAAAAAAAAAAAAAAAAAAAAAAAAAAAAAAAAAAAAAAAAAAAAAAAAAAAAAAAAAAAAAAAAAAAAAAAAAAAAAAAAAAAAAAAAAAAAAAAAAAAAAAAAAAAAAAAAAAAAAAAAAAAAAAAAAAAAAAAAAAAAAAAAAAAAAAAAAAAAAAAAAAAAAAAAAAAAAAAAAAAAAAAAAAAAAAAAAAAAAAAAAAAAAAAAAAAAAAAAAAAAAAAAAAAAAAAAAAAAAAAAAAAAAAAAAAAAAAAAAAAAAAAAAAAAAAAAAAAAAAAAAAAAAAAAAAAAAAAAAAAAAAAAAAAAAAAAAAAAAAAAAAAAAAAAAAAAAAAAAAAAAAAAAAAAAAAAAAAAAAAAAAAAAAAAAAAAAAAAAAAAAAAAAAAAAAAAAAAAAAAAAAAAAAAAAAAAAAAAAAAAAAAAAAAAAAAAAAAAAAAAAAAAAAAAAAAAAAAAAAAAAAAAAAAAAAAAAAAAAAAAAAAAAAAAAAAAAAAAAAAAAAAAAAAAAAAAAAAAAAAAAAAAAAAAAAAAAAAAAAAAAAAAAAAAAAAAAAAAAAAAAAAAAAAAAAAAAAAAAAAAAAAAAAAAAAAAAAAAAAAAAAAAAAAAAAAAAAAAAAAAAAAAAAAAAAAAAAAAAAAAAAAAAAAAAAAAAAAAAAAAAAAAAAAAAAAAAAAAAAAAAAAAAAAAAAAAAAAAAAAAAAAAAAAAAAAAAAAAAAAAAAAAAAAAAAAAAAAAAAAAAAAAAAAAAAAAAAAAAAAAAAAAAAAAAAAAAAAAAAAAAAAAAAAAAAAAAAAAAAAAAAAAAAAAAAAAAAAAAAAAAAAAAAAAAAAAAAAAAAAAAAAAAAAAAAAAAAAAAAAAAAAAAAAAAAAAAAAAAAGTCAAAAATACTAAAATGTAAAAACAAAAAGAAAAGTCTCAGAAAAATTCATCTGGTCGCCTCTCAAGATACACACTCGAGATGTCAAAATTCATGGTATTGAGTCCACCTTTTTGTTTTCAAACAACATATTACTACAATGTCTATGGTAATATAACCCCTCAACACAAAAACAAGATTATACAGTTCACTGATTGATAACCCACCTCTTGTTTTCGACATTATCCAACCACTTTTGAGTTTTCCGGCAAGTGTTGAATCTGAAATCTTTTGGTTAGGATTCGTGCGGAAATTAATTTTGAGAAGTTTGGTGGTGGTTTCGTAGTCTAATTCGAAGAAACGAGTGAGATATCGACATTCCAAGTTTTCCGGCGAATTTTCCGACGAAAGTCAGCCGGAGAAGATGAAGTTTTCCGACAACAGAAAAGTAATTTTCATTTTTCGTCCCTGAACTTGTAGTTTTTTGCACTTTCAGTCCCTCACGTGTTTTGCACGTGACCGACTTAACAGCTGAAACTTAACGACGTTTGGCGAGGGACGATTATTGAAAAAATCTGCCAACTTTAAGGTCAAAATTGTAATTTTTTCACTTAAGGGACGAAAAGTGCAAAACGTGCCAACTTTAGGGACGAAAAGTGTAATTTACTCAATTAAATACATTACTTAAAAGTTAATTAAAAATATTAATATGAATAATAAAATATAACAAAACTAAGAACAGCAACATGCAGCCTCATTTCATTTCAATGGCAACAACTATTTTCTCTCTCTAAAAAAACACACACACAGAGTGAAAACAACAACCTTGGTCTCATCGAATCATCAAAAAAACATGGCTGCATCAATTTCGGGATTATGTTCTCAAAACTTAATCACAAAACCACACTTCCAATCATCATCATCAAAACAGTTTTTCGAAACCTTAAAAGTCAACAACAAACTCAACTACAATCTATTCACAACACATTCAGTGGCGCGTGATGTACCAACAAGTCTATCATCACCGGCTATCACCGGTGAAAAAGCAACAAAAAAACATCAGTTAGAAACTGACCCAAAAATATTATGGGAAAGATATACAGAATGGTTGTATCAACATAAAGAATTGGGATTGTATTTGGATGTGAGTCGAATCGGGTTTAGTGATGAGTTTGTGAAGGAAATGGAGCCTAAATTTGTGAAAGCTTTTAAAGATATGGAGGAATTGGAAAAAGGGGCGATTTCGAATCCGGATGAAGGAAGAATGGTGGGACATTATTGGCTTAGGAATCCTAAATTGTCTCCTAATAGTTTTTTAAGGTTGCAGATTGAGAATACCCTTGAAGGTATTTATTCATTTTCGGACGATATCATTGCTGGCAAGGTTCGTTTTTTTTTTTTTGTTTATATTTCTAATTCGTGTCGGTTTGGATTGTTTTATTTGAAGTTATGGACTTGTTTTGTTAGAAATTATGTTGATTTTAGTACTACATTAGTTGTTTAAGTAGAGAAACTTGAGAAAGGTTTTAAGTTAACTGATTCGAGATTGTTTCATATCATATGGACGTAGTGGCTGTAAATCATTTATCCCTGAAATCGGTGCCCGCCTTTCTATTTTAGTTTATTTCAAAAGTAATGTATTGATTTTATGATTTTTACACTCTTTTGATAATATGTGCAAAAAGCAAAGGATAAATCTATTATCTTGGTCTTACACAATGCACTTATCATATATTTCTAAAACTGTGCGTCTTCCGTCTAATTTATACCCATTTTGGGACGGAGTGTATATAAAGTAAAATCCAAAATGTAGTTTTGAGTTTTGACGGACTATATATGGTCTGACAAGCCGGTGAAATGTAATATTTATGGATTCAGGTTTATTAACGATAAATGGAACAATGTTTGAGGTATATGTAAACTGAAACCACATTTCTGGAAGTCTTGGAAGTTTTCTTTTTTTCATGGTCGTTGAGCTCTTATATAGTCGGGAAAAGGTTATCAAACTTGACATTATAGTGTTCTGTTATTCAAATTGCTGAAGTTCAAAGGGACATTATTTATTTTGTAGAGTGAACAAGTATGTTGTTTTTTTTAGCTACTATGGAAATCTTTATAGTCCAAATAGTTCCTACGTTTTGGCCATGGTGCATCATTTTCTACGTTCAAATTGTAAATGTGTATTTTCACACAGATTAGTGTGAGATACCACGTTAAAACGTTTCTGTTAATTCTGTATTGTGTGTGTATGCTGTTTTAATTCTAACAATATATAGAAAAGGTCTCTCTTTATATTGAAAATGTATAGTTAATTATAAATTTGAAATATAGGTGTGTCATTCAGACTGAAACTCTAGAGAATTTGGAACATAAAAATGTGTATTTTCGTATAATGTTTAAGCTTTATGATTTCAGATAAAGCCGCCATCTTCTCCAAATGGCCGATTCACACAAATACTCTCAGTTGGGATTGGAGGCTCAGCTCTTGGACCACAGTTTGTTGCAGAGGCTTTAGCACCTGATAATCCTCCTCTCAAGGTAATGCATTTATGATTTCATCAGCTTTTATCAGCTAGTGAATTTCAGCCATCAAATTCATTGTGGCAATCCCAGCTAGGATAAAGAAACATCGTGTAACAGTTCTTTGAACAAAATATGTTTAATGAGTTAATTTTGTTTATGTAGATTAGCGAGTCAGATTTTTTTTTTTCTTGTCTGAAGAAATCAACATTAAATAAAAGAATGGTGCTATAGAATGTCATTTGGGATGACAACTGTTTCGACAAGCCCTAGACTGAAGTATTTTATTTGTCAATAAGTAATGTCTTCAGAATTAGCTAATAATAGTCCTTAATTGTCAAATTTGCAACCTACTGATTTTACATTAATTGTCGTATGCCCGCGCGATGTGGCGGCATTGGCGGTAGCGGCGACGGGTGGTGGTTGAGGAGACGGGTGATAGCGGAGTCGATGGCGGCGGGGTGGGGTGAAATGTAAATTTTTTTGATTTAAAAGGGGTAGTGTAGTTATTTTATGAGTGTGGGATGGAAATTGTTTAGGGTATTTTTGGTAGATAAATGGGTGGGATGTGATGAAGGTAAAATGTTTTGGGGTATATTTGTCTTATCAAAGGTTGAAAAGTTTAAGAAAAAAAGAAGAAGAGTAAAATGCTTTATTAAGAAGTTAAGATAAAGCAAGTTGCCATTATCTGACAGCCTGCGGGCTGGTTGGTTCCATCAGGGTATATCTACCGCGTCTTTTTTTATGTTAACCTTTTTGTTTCTCTTCTGTCTATTTTGCTGAAAATATAAACATTTGATGCTCACTGATTATCAGATAAGGTTCATCGACAATACAGATCCAGCAGGAATTGACCACCAAATTGCTCAACTCGGCCTGGAGTTAGCATCTACTCTTGTAATAGTAGTTTCAAAGGTCTGCACAGAAATGATATTCTCCCCGTGTTTGGTTCTTTTTCTGTTGCACTTAAGTAGAGGTGGCAGTTTTGAGTTATACATACCTATAGTAATGGGTCAATAGTCCCCCAAAGTGTTACTTATGCAAAAAACTTCAAAAAAACCCCTCCGTCTTTTTGTTCAAAGTATTGAGATAATATGAATTATGTGATCATATTTGAGACACAAATTACTTTTCAAACATGTTTTTGGGTAAGAAGAGCTTAGGGTCGACCAATCACAACTGTATCCATATTGACTTGTACAGAAAAGTACAAAAGTATCCTTTTTTCACCCATTACTGAACCTGCCAATTTTGCCACCTATACATTTAAACCCCTGCTTTACCTTTAATATTTATTGACCCAGAGTGGAGGCACTCCAGAGACCAGGAATGGTTTGTTGGAAGTACAGAAGGCATTTCGTGATGCTGGACTGAACTTTGCAAAACAGGTTTTGATCTCAGGTTCTTCTTTCTGCTTTTTATTTTATTTTCTTGCCAATAGGAACATGGACCTACATATAGAGGTTAGATAGACCAAGTTTGGTGGGAAAGTGTAAATAGGAAAGATAAGTGTTACAGTAGTGGCCTAGATGTTGGCTAAAATGCATTACGCATGCATGGATGCACATGCATATATAATATCGTTATATCAGTCTTGTAGTCAATGATGAAGAATTAAATTCAACATTTGGGCCCTTTTTGTGTTCTTTTCTTGGTCCCTTAACTAAAGAGTTCATTTTATATTTCTTTGCAAAAGTTTATGTAGTGGTTGGTTTCAAGTTCTTCAGATTATTGCTTATATACATACACATATGCAGGGTGTTGCGATTACACAAGAGAATTCACTACTAGACAACACTGCAAGGATCGAGGGGTGGTTAGCTAGATTTCCCATGTTCGATTGGGTTGGTGGAAGAACGTCTGAAATGTCTGCTGTCGGTCTACTAGCTGCAGCACTTCAGGTTCTCGTATCTTTTGAAATTTAACAGAATTTTTACTTTACTGCAGCAAGACAAATATTGATTATTGAGAGATGTTTATTTCAGGGAATCGACATCAAAGAAATGCTGACAGGTGCATCACTAATGGATGAGGCGAACAGGACTCCTGTGGTCAGTAATACCTTTTGTGAAATATTTAGCCGTGCAAGATAGAATTATGGGTTTCCTTTCATCCATTTTTGATACTTGTATCTATATGTGGATCCACGTATAATGTAGACTGATGAGTTGTGTTAATTTTAGGTCAAGAACAACCCTGCAGCATTGCTGGCATTATGCTGGTACTGGGCTTCTGATGGTGTAGGATCAAAGGTAATTACTGCTTCAACTATATTAAATCATTTCTTTCTTTTCGAATCTACATTAAACTTTTAAACTATTACCTTTTTTACATGTTTTAATGATTTCTTATGGGTTTCAACAGGATATGGTGGTACTTCCTTACAAGGACAGTCTTTTGTTATTTAGCAGATACTTGCAGCAGTTGGTCATGGAGTCTCTCGGGAAGGAATTTGACCTTGATGGCAATAGGGTATGCTTCATTATCTCTATGAATCTATGTTGATATACTCTATGCCTTTCTTTTCCCCAAAGATTATCCTGACTTCTATGTCTAAATTTTTATAGGAAAGTGTTGGTTACACCTCAAACTTAAAATAAATGTTACTTAAAAAGAGGGAAATGGTTCATAAAATTGTCAATTTCAGAAACTATGATTGTCATCCAACATTTTATATAAGTTGGTATTTAAATGAAAGAACCAATCTTGTTTTAAAGTTGCCAGGAAAGTTAGTCTCATTTTAAAATCTCGTTGCCTTAAAAGATCGTCATTTTACAAAGTAGTCATACAGTTTACCGTGATTAAAAGGTGCTCAAAGGTACGTGTCAAAACTACATGCTTATTTCAAAGTTTGTCATCATAAAGATACATGACATAAAAATTGTGATAGGAAAACTTAGTGATGTTAAAAAGTTAAAATATTGTTAGATTATAGCTGATAATATATTGTATTGCCATTCTGACCTTCTTTTGGGATTTCCTAAGTTCTTACTTACAAGGGATAGAGATTCATTATTTCGTATCACGTCATCATTTGCTCTAAGAGACAATACGGAACAAGCTTTAAGTTCTTACTCGAGTTACGTTTTAACTAGAAAGTTGCAACATATTTACTCTTGTGATAGATTTCTGACAATAAAGTTTTGAACTGTATGGTTCTCAATAAACAGTTGTGGAGTACAAGGCTGGCATGGATAATTTGAAAACCTAGCTGGTATTTTTGAGAAAAAAGTTTGTAAAGGAGTAATGGATTGTTAAAGCAACTCCATAGTTGGAATTTCTTTCTGAATACTTATAGTTGCATTCCTTATTTGTATAGGTAAATCAAGGACTCACTGTCTACGGAAATAAAGGGAGTACAGATCAGCATGCGTAAGTTTTCAGAGTCCTTTGGTCATCCAGCATTTTATGAGGAATGATAGTGTTAAAGTTTAATTTGTGTTCTGCAACAGGTACATTCAGCAACTAAGAGAAGGTGTACACAATTTCTTTGCAACATTCATTGAAGTACTACGTGATCGACCCCCTGGTCATGATTGGGAGCTTGAACCAGGGGTCACTTGTGGTGACTATTTGTTTGGAATGTTACAGGTCTATACCATTACTGATCTATATAAAAATACCTTTTTTTCCATTCTTTATATGTGAATGAATTTTTTTTTTTCTTTTTTAAATTGGCCCCATGGAATAGAGAATGGTGGAAACTTGGTACTCCCCGGTCCATGTAATTGAGATAGTTTCTCATATAGGCTTTCCAGTGCTAGAATTATGTACTGGCCGTTGCCATTAGTATGAAAATTTTGGCTGGTGATTGGAGTCTATAATATCACACTTTCTGTATATTAAGACCGTTGACTTACATCCGATATTTGAACACAACTTCCACAATTTCTTAGATACGAAAATAATAGTATTCAATATAAACAAATATATTCCATAATAGTTTAAATACATCGAGAACAAGTTACTCCCGATTTAGAAATTCACATTTCAAATTGTCATAACTATAGTATTTAGAAACTAACAAGTTTACTTCATATCATTTGTATAAAAGAGGGGGGTGTAATTTGTTAATTGTTCCATCCAATAAAATGGTCATGAACAAGTTCCGCCATTACATTTCTATCCTGGAGCTTTGACCTCATTTTACGTATTTTTTGGTTCACTTAACGTAAGCTTTATTCTTAGCGAGTAACACGGGTTTATAGATTTTAAACAGCATCATTAAAGCATTAAACCTTATAGTATTACAACAAATTCATATTATTGAAAGCATACTATTGTTTAGTTAGTAAATAATAATTATCATAGGTAAGCTACAGGATCCATGGTAGGCCGTAAATATCATGTGAGAATATGTTCACAATTCTAGATATAAGGCATTGCCAGAATCATAGTTGCAGTCTTCGAATGTAGATTTCATGAAGTATATTTTGATATGTTCTTTTTTTGCAAATGCTCATCTACTCACCTGAGAACTTTCGTTAAGCTTCACAATGTAACATGGACCAAGCTAGTTATTGGATTTATCAGTATAACGCCATTCCAGTTGACTACTAACTGGATTCGGTTATATCAATTGTTCTTAAAACGTTTGAATACTCAGAAATGTAATATCATAATTGAAATGTGCTTGGCTTGAACAATGACTAACCGTGTCATGGTCATTCGTTAATCACAGCTTGCTTGATTTTTTCGTTTTAAAAAGCGCGCCTTAGGCTGGTTAGGCGCACGCCTTAGAGTTTTTTGTACAAAACAGGTTTATATTCCTTGTCAAGTAATTTTTTTTTCTTACCTTTTCTTTCTCAACAAGATCGATTTCTTCTTTCTTCTTCCTCATTGAGACCAACAATCTTTTGGGGGTTTCTTTAAAAACACCAAATTTTGATCAAAGCCGGACTTAAACGAGGCTCTTAATGATGGTGTTATGGTATTTTATGTGTTATAAATACTATATAAATAAGTTACAAATTTTTTTTTTAAGTGTGCGCCTCGCATACGAAAAGCTCTCCGCTTTTGCGCTTCGGAAATGGACCCTGTCGCTTTTGTGTGCCTATCGCCTATTAAAACCAAGGATTGTTTGCACGAGCTACCAAACTCAAAGTTTACACAAAATTAACACAACCCCTAATTTTCTTCATGCTAAAAATAACGCTCAACCAAAGCATCTAACTTGTTTTGTAGGGAACAAGGTCAGCGCTCTATGCAAATGGGAGGGAGTCTGTTACAGTGACCGTGCAAGAAGTGACACCTCGATCAGTTGGGGCTCTAATTGCTCTATATGAACGGGCAGTTGGTATATATGCATCACTTGTGAATGTCAATGCTTACCATCAACCTGGTATGTATAATGTATTCTTTTATTTGAATTTAGTGTTTAGTTATTGATACTTTGAAGAAAGTTTAACAATTGCATATGTCAAGTTGGGTTATTATTAAAAATTTATACACTAAGGTTTTGGCTGAACTTGGGGAGTTAATTGAGGGTGTGGCTATTGGTTTCGTTTATATAAAATTACGTGAAAAACTCTTCTGCAGAAAGTTATAGTTAAAAATCCTCATGTGACTAATGATTGTTTCATATTTGTATCTGTATTATGAAAGTGATTATGTGATGGTAAATAAGCAGAGTCAGATAGTTAAATTTAATAAAACGGACTTTAATAAATAGTGTTAAGTTGTATATATCAGCTAATCAGATCTTTTAGCCGATTGAAAAATCCTGATTATTTAAGACACAGAGATTAATTGATATGAAAAGAGGGCAGACTTTTTGATGTGAGAAAAAGAAGGGGTATGATAAATCTATGTTATTGCAGTTTGTATTAAACTGATTAAACCGAATAAATTCAAAGAGGAATCAGAACATGTCTATCCAAACATTAAGACTGATGGATCAACATGATATGTAACTTACATCTTGTTAACTTTTGAAGATGAACATATATAATTTCTAGGAATTCTAATACGTAGGAAAAGTGCAATGAATCTGAAGTATTGTTTGTCAAGTATATAACAGCAGACATGTTACTTGTGACTATGACAAATACAAGTTTGACCATACAACTCGAACACTCACAAATGCTTTTTATTCTACATCAGGAGTTGAAGCCGGTAAGAAAGCAGCAGGAGAGGTCTTAGCCCTACAGAAGCGGGTTCTTTCCGTTCTCAATGAAGCCAGGTATGCTTTTGCATATTTGTTAATGGTTGATTCACTATTATTTTTCTTTTTTAAATTTTCAAATCTGGGAGTCTCAAATTTGAGAGTTATAATAATGGGGAATTGTGTAAATAAATTGGAGCTACTTCTGCGTTTGATTTTGTAAAACAATATTTTGGTCATATCATATGTCAAGATATGTAGCATCAATATTGATATGTTTTGTTGGTTATCGTTTTATCATTAAATCATTATTCATTTTTTTTATCATGTAAACACGATACACATAATAAAATTGGTAAACTGATTTCACAAATGGACTTGGCTCTTGGCATATGCTAGATGGTACACATTGTTTACCACTGGCTTGCTTGTAAAATGTCTAACTTACCCTTTAGTGACTACAATATTAGGATTTTCTATGCTTTCTGGTAATGATGACAAGAAGGCCAATTCGTAACTTCTGTTTTTGAAATAATCTAACCAAGAAATATTGCGAATCCAGTTTACTATCCATCAACTTACTGGCAGTGTTTCTATGATTTGCCAGTTGTAAGGACCCTGTGGAGCCATTGTCGATCGAGGATGTAGCCGATCGTTGCCATGCACCTGACGATGTATGTACTTTTTTCTTATTTATTTTTGGTGATCTCATGAATACATGAGAATGAGATTAGGGGTAGAAAAATAGGCCTCATGCGGATGGGGTAAATGGTCAAAACGAGCTCATAAACGGGTTATGTTCCTACTTCCAAGTATGGCCAATGTCGTCCCGTAACACTCTTTTGTCCATCTTTCTAAAATAAAACAAAAAACTAGATGCCTAATTTTTTTTCTAACATAAAATATGTTATTACAATTAGTGGTAGATCTTTGAATAAACTAATTTTGGAGGTTGTATGCATTATTAAAGCATTACTTTTATTTAATGTTTTATATTTGGCCCGTTTGCAATAAAACACCACCCATTAAGTGACCCGAACTTACCACTAAGATACAACTACAGGTCACATCTACTGAAAATGAGGACGAGCCCTATGAAATGCAAAACAAAACGAAGTTATTGGAAGAAGTGTAACCAATTATGTTTGTTTCGCTTGTTAACATCTTGTATTTCATTTTTGATAGATTGAAATGATTTACAAGATTATTGCACATATGGCTGCCAATGATCGTGCTATTATTGCTGAAGGCGATTGTGGTTCACCTCGAAGCGTCAAAGTTTTCCTTGGGGAGTGTAATGTTGAGGCGATGTACTGATAAACGTATTCTTGGGTGCATGTGTAACAGCCAATATGCATCACTTCTTCAGTTCCCTTTCCCGCCTTTAGTTAAATTCAAAGATAAAATTGTTACCTTAATAAAAGAAAAAAATGTTCATTCAAAATTGAGGAATAACACAACTACATTTTTTCGCTTGTTATTGGGATTTGTAAACTCGTTTAACCTGTGTGTCTTGTTTATTTTAATGGAAAAAGGTGGAGAAGTAAATTGCTATTTGATTTCTGTTCAGTTGATCGGAAAATGAAGATGTTGCAATCACTGGATTTTGTGCAAAACTATATGTTAAGAGATGTACATTATATGGATTTTCTGGCCAAATTGTAAGAGTTTGTAAAATGAGAGAAGATTGGTGTTTCGTGTATAGATAAATATACATTAGTGTGTAAATTGTGAAATGGTCGATGTTTTATGCATGGACAAAAATAATGGTGTACGCATTATCACTTTTTAGAGAGTTATAGCAGTGCTCTTGTGCTTTATGCCTTATCAGGTAGTTGATGTCCTTTTTTTTCAAATGTAAAATTAAATCTTTTTTAGAACTTTAGTTATTAGCTGATTTTATTCAAGTCTTATTTTTTCTATTTTCATTTCAATGATCGACCAAAACTAATATTGGATGGGAAGTACCATTCCTAACTTAAAAACAAAGCAAGTTAAATTATTATAATGAATGGCAAGTTATCCATGGTGTTTGGTTTTCGTTATATATAAGTTGGATTTTGCTATAGTAACAAGTTTAGTGATCAACTTATATGTAACGTAGATTAAACACCCTGGATAATTGACGATTTTTATTACATATCAGTTGATCTTTCTAAAGGCATGAAGCTTAAATAAAATCTACTAAAAGAATGGATTATGTATAAACAACCAAAAACTTAAAGATGCCCCTATATGAAAAGAGTCCCTGGCCAACGTCATGAAACCTTTAATATATGCAATCAAAATATAACAAAAACAGCCGATATAATATATGCAATCAGTTTCCAGCTAAAAGTTAATTTAATTAACTACTATTAGCCATCCAAATCTGCAACAATAAGCATCCATAAACGAAATGTCCGAACATGCTTAATATATAGCTTATAAAAAGATGCACCAAAAACCTCTATTTTTT
The DNA here is from genome assembly GCA_034093135.1 of Erigeron breviscapus. Lineage (NCBI taxonomy): Eukaryota > Viridiplantae > Streptophyta > Magnoliopsida > Asterales > Asteraceae > Erigeron > Erigeron breviscapus. The sequence goes on along the minus strand of CM067168.1, from coordinate 124,235,224 downwards.
CGTCCATTGAACATGTTAAAAGAATTGATGTTGGGTTTTGATTATCGAAATTGCCAATTTTATTTCCATTATATAAAACGAGGAAAAGTGCCCGCACGTTGCGGCGGTGAGATGGTGGGGGTGATAGGTCATAGGAGGTGATAAGTTTTATAGATTTAAGGGTATTATAGGTATTATAGGTAGAGATGTTTAAATTAGTGAAAAAAGAAGAGGGTTAATTTAGGTAGTTCAAATCATCTTTTGAGATTTTAAAAAAGGGCAAAATGCTTTATAAGATAGTATAAATATAGATAGTGACAATTAAAATTTAAATAGTTTACTAATTAATTATATTCGCAGCCGAAATGGGTTTCAATGTTTATCGGGTTGTCTACACCAATTCATACCGCCTTCACCCTATTTTGTAATATGAAGACTTGGAATCTATGGAACGATCTTGCCACTGTTTTGATTAACATTGAAAACCCCGGTTGAATTTTAGATATTTTAACAAAATTAATGTTATATTGGATTAATTTATCGAGTAAACGACATAAATCGTCCCTGTGGTTTACTTAAATAGTCACCTTTCGTCCCTGAGAATCAAAAACCTCATGGATCGTCCTTATTTGGAAAATAAGCTTCGTCTTTCGTCCTTTGACTATTTGACCGTTAACCTCAATCCGTTAACCCCCCACGTGCCTACCACGTGAGGGGTATTCTTGTCTTTGCGCCCACTATAAATAGAGTAAACGACATAAATCGTCCCTGTGGTTTACTTAAATAGTCACATTTCGTCCCTGAGAATCAAAAACCTCATGGATCGTACATAAAGCTGGTTGAATAAAGTTGCTTTATGCTGCAACTTTACACAGCATTTTAAGGAATTAAATGTTATTCCTTAAATGTTCTCAACCATATTTGTACGGCCAAAGTTAACATCCCAATGTTAACTTTGCCTATAAATACAAGTCATTGCACAACAAGAATAACACTTCTTCACTTCGAAAGATTTCACACTTTGCATACCTGCAATATTCTTGGTGAACTTGTGCAATATTCTCTCAATCACAAAAAGGAACATTTCACAACTTTAAGTGTTTCGATTGTTTAGAGAAATTCCAAGTGTAAATCAATTGTAGTTCATAGGTTGTTAGGATATTTACATACTTTGTATTATCTTGGTTCCGCAACAACCTTGTAATTTATTTAAAGTTATAAATAAATTACACTTGAAAGACAATGCAATAATAGAAAGTACTTGTAAAGTAAATTGGTGAGACAATATGTATTTTTCAAGTGTAATTTATTTATTAACTTTAAATAAATTACAAGGTTGTTGCGGAACCAAGATAATGCAAAGTATGTAAATATCCTAACAACCAATGAAATACAATTGATCTATACTTGGAAATTCTCTAAACAATCGAAACACTTAAAATTGTGAAATGTTCCTTTTTGCGATTGAGAGAATATTGCACAAGTTCACCAAGAATATTGCAGGTTTGCAAAGTTATTTTCTTGTTGTGCAAAGACCTCTATTTATAGGCAAAGTTGACATTGGGATGTCAACTTTGGCCGTACAAATATGGTTGAGAACATTTAAGGAATAACATTTAATTCCTTAAAATGCTGTGTAAAGTTGCAGCATAAAGCAACTTTATTCAACCAGCTTTATGTACGATCCATGAGGTTTTTGATTCTCAGGGACGAAATGTGACTATTTAAGTAAACCACAGGGACGATTTATGTCGTTTACTCTATTTATAGTGGGCGCAAAGACAAGAATACCCCTCACGTGGTAGGCACGTGGGGGGTTAACGGATTGAGGTTAACGGTCAAATAGTCAAAGGACGAAAGGCGAAGCTTATTTTCCAAATAAGGACGATCCATGAGGTTTTTGATTCTCAGGGACGAAAGGTGACTATTTAAGTAAACCACAGGGACGATTTATGTCGTTTACTCTAAAATTTTAATATTCGGTTAATTAGGTTAGGTGATGTGGGAGTGCATTGATGAGTCTTTTTTTATTGTAAATTTTTAGTTCTTTGTGCCTTGCCGGAGACATAGATTAATAAAATTTAGCCGTTAGAAGGGGAAAAAAACATAATAACTTGTATCTTATGTATTAACAGTTGGGTCATATATACACAACAGCATAGCATGTTACAATATATATAATATATAAAGGGAAGAGATCGACAAAATGTTGAAGGCTGGCTCTCAACTGTTTTTAACCAGAGCCAACAGCAGTAAAAGTACTACAATACATACAGCCACCCCCTAACCCCACCACCATCAACCCAAAAAAGCCCCTCCGCAACTCTTCAAATTGTAGGATTTTCAGTCTGATCTTCTCAAATTGATGTGAATGAGGGTGCCATTTTGTGTTTTTTTGGATCATTGTGCTGGCGTGACAATAAGCTACGTATTTAATCGTGGAGCCCGTGGAGAACACCTGGTGGTTATATATTTACACAGATACTTGTTAGTTCCTAGTGACACTTTCAATCATACATTGTTGCAACCAGAGGTGGCATTTTCAACCCATTGGGAACAAAGTTCCCCAAAATGTACTTTTTATGCTACAAAAAACAGTAGCAGTAGCCAGTCAAACAGGTAAGATGTACTATTTTATGCATAAAACCCAATCAATCATTTTTATTATAAATTGCATTATTGTTTTCATAATATAGCTTTTGCATTTTTATGACGCACTAATTAATTATAGAAGATTTAAATAAAACATTGTGGGCTCATGCTGTACCAATATGTACCCAATTCGACTTGACCAAAGAGTGACAATTTCTCAATGCACCTGACCTGCCATTTTTCCACCTCTAGTCGCACGAGTCAACAATCAAGATTCTAAATAGACCTATAATGAAAAGGAAAAAAAAGTAGCAAATTTATGAAATATACCTTGCATAGAGAAGCATGTATGCACCTTTTGTCAACACACTTTTAACATTCACCTCTTTTACCTACATTATCAATGAGAAAAACAGAAGTTTGAGAAACATGTTTTTAACAGAAATGAAGAAAAGTGAGAAAGAAATATCAAATAGAAGGAAAACATACCGTGGTGTCATCCACCTTGAACCACCGATTCTCAAGGTTTTTAACATAATACACGTAATGGCCAGAAAATGCTGCATTCATTATGTCCACATGAACCACAACTCCATAAAGCCTGTAAACTTGGGATTTGTCGCTCGTCCCACTCACATAAGGAGCCATGTCTAAAATCTCTGGGAAGTGAATTGACTTGTTGAGCTTCCCAAATTTACCAGACTGAAATCCAGTTGTGAAACAGTAAGAAATTATAACTTTTTTCAATCTCACTCGCCAAAAATCATAGTGAATTAAACTTTGTTTTACCTGAAACCGCTTCAATGCAATGGTAAGAACATTTGGAGCCTCCAATAATGTTAACTTCTTTTCAGCTCTTTCATAGGATTTGCACCTGAAATGCCATAGTAATATAATCAATACAATGAAGGTGACAAATTAACTAAAAAATATATACACGAGATCAGAAATTCTGAACTAACCTTCTGCATTTATACTTGTTTTCACCGTCAAGTATCTCAGTACATGTAAATTTATTCAAGGCTTCTTCTAGAGTCCCAATATCACCCTCTATTTCAACAGTCAGATCCATCATCCGCTCATCTCGCTCTGATTTGCCTTCACATTTCATGCACTTTATCTACAAATCAATAAACAACAATATTTAAACACTTGTAATTCATTTGAACTCTACTAGTAACCACAATCTTACCTCAGATCTTAGATAACCCCCAAAGGTAAGTCCAATCAATGTTGTTTCTTCTTCTAGAGAGTTGGAAGTGTTTGTTCCTGCTTCCCTTAAGCAAACTGATTGCATAGTATCAATTGCATACCTATACAATGGTAGTTACCAAATTAGAAAGAAATAAATGATACGAATATAGGGGTATATATTTATCTGTAGAGACGTAAAACACATATATAAGTGAACCTTAAAAATTCGTGTGCATCTTCTTCTTCGCCATGGCCAAGATTTCTTCCGTTACTCTCTAGCTGGCTAAGTATGTGAATGGGAGAAGGTGGAGAATCTCCATACTTCGCCTCCAAAATGAGAGCTTCAAACGCACATGTGAAACACCATTCTCTCTTATGACCTAAAATAGATACATGACACCAAACAAAAAAGTCAACTAACAGTGCTTCCCCACAATACATATTTCTAAATGTTCAATAAATATAGTTATCATGTTAACTTACATGCATTCGAGTGGAATCCTCGAAGAAGGTAAGCATTTAAAGGAGGTGTGTATATCAAACACTGGAGAACAGCATTGGCGTAACAGCTGTAGAGTATTTAGGCATTCATATCAAACTTGCTATCATTATAAGAGAGTAATAAATATGAAGGCAAAAATGACAGACTCACCTGTTTCCACAATTTACGAGGCCAAAAGGACGCAGCAATTCAACCTCTTTCCAGTTGTAAAGCTCGACAAACATTTCATACGAGAACAAACCCTGTTAAGATATCAATTAAACGGGTTGTATTATAAACCTTACAAATCTCATTGACTTTATAATAGTATAAATTCAAAGCCGGACCTTGCAACTGTCTTTATGTGCTGTGTCAGTGTCTGCCCTTGGTGAACAGGGACGAGTCAACTTCGAGGGCTTAAACTGGTCAGTAACTTTCTGCATCGGCTTCAATCCACTTCTAGAGCTTTCATGAACCACTACAGGCTTCGTAGATTGAGATGCAAGTCTGCTGGTAGATGATGTTAAATGAGTATCAGAAGCTTTGGATGCTGATGAGATTACTCTTGTAGACTTTAACGCAGGTGAAGCAACACTGTTGTTCTCGACCACATGATTTGACCTCTGCGGAATTGCAGGAGTAATACTACCTAATGGTTTAAAATCTTTGATCGGGGAGTGTTCTCCAGTAACAGGTGGAGAAACTTTAGTTTCCTTGACCATTTCTGGGGTAGATTTCGGTGGCCTAGTGGACTTCTGACCATCAATCAAGATTTCATTAGACGATAAAATCTCACGATCAGGCTTCCTACTTCCCAGCCCATTTGGAGCAGCGTTATCCAATATGGATGGTGTGATATTTGTGCCTTTCATAATATAGCTTTTCTGATCAACTTTAGTTACTTTGGAAGACACGGTCATGGTCTCATTGGCATCCCCACTGACGCCAGGCCTATCTAATCCATTAAGTTCATCAACAGTAGACTTCTTGGAAGGGAGTGCCCCACTCCAAAAATCAGAAGGGATTGTAGAAGGCTCAGAAAATGAAGCCCTGCTAGAGCCATCATCACCCCGAGAAGATGATCTTGAAAACCTAGCCTGAACATCTTCATCGCTAGGATTAAAATTCTTCTGTTTGATCTTTACTGAAGCAGTAGATTTCCTTGCTGGACTGACCACAGTCTCGTGCTCCGGTTTAACATCAGCAAACTGATGAGAATCCATCGAATCCTCGGAACTGCCAGAGCTGGTTTCAGAAGATCTAGTAGGGGTAGAAAAAGTAGAATATTCCTCAGATGACGATTGACAAGGTGATTGGAGGACAGATCCACTTTCAGGTTGATTAGAGTGGACTTTAGCATCATCATCGGGATGCAAACCTACACGGGCACTTTTATCTGGTGAGGTATCATTGGAAACTTTAACATCTTTGACTGATTTCACAGCCACATAAGGGCGGCATTCATCCTTGTGACCTTGTCTCCAGTGAACGGAGGTATTGACGCTTATATACAAAGTAAGAACAACTATCATTCCGTGACTGCTATATCTGTTAAAAGAAACATGCCAATAACAGAATAGTGTTGTCCCCTTTATATAATTTTTCGGAACTCCCAATATACAAATAACTATTATACTTCAAATAAATTCTATGATAGAGATGATCTATCATAGAATAACAAACCATTATAAATACAAAAATAACGACCATTTTAAAATAACGAAAATAACGCCGGAGACCACCAACAAATCCCTTGAAACCGCTAACAACAATAACAAACCATTATAAAATATTCACCACACCTGTATTACGAGTGTACAATTCCAACAAATTTCAACTCGTTTGTCGAGTCAATCCTTAAATCTAACAAATAACTCGCCCTTTTCTTCCCGAATAAAAACCTTAATCTACTACTATCAACTTCTACATCTATATACATACATACATATATATAGATCAATAAACAACGGCATAAACGAAATAACACAAAAACAAAATCGCAATACTTACAGGAGATGACAGCGGTGGAGGATAAAGAGTGGTTGATCTTCAGCCACTAAAGATTCGACATCTTTGAGGGTTGAAATCGGAAAAATCGGAACAATTTTTGGAGAAATCCGTCGGAAAAATCGGAACATTCTGTTGAAATCGGAAGATTAGGGTTTTTATTATGCGAATAGCCTGCAAACAATCTGCAAGATGCACTTTGTTTGTAGGCTATAGAGATCGACAAACTCTCTGGGAAAATAGTCGACTGAAACTTATAACCGAAAAACCTCCTCAATTATTAAGGGTTTTGGTTTATATAGTCTACACTAAATTCGGTCTAACTATGGACCACCAATTTACTCGGCCCATTGGACTTATGGATCCGTATATATTATATATTTCAATCTTTATTATTATATATACTTACAGATTTTGGAGATGACAGCGGTGGAGGATAAAGGGTGATTGATCTTCAGCCACTAAGGATTCGATATCTTTGAGGGTTGAAATCGGAAATTTTTTTGGAGAAATCCGAACATTGTGAAATCGGAAAATTTTTTGGAAAAATCCGAACATTGTGATTTAGGGTTTTTATTAATATGAGATGAATGATGAAGATTAGGTTTTTTATTAATGAATGAATGAAATTAGGGTTTTTATTATGAATGAATGAAATCGAATGATGAAGATTAGGGTTTTGATATCCATTGATTTATATAGGTTTACAACAGATTAGAAAAGGAAACGATTTGATGATGAAAAAGGAAACAACCGGCTTGATTTTGAGACTATCAATTTTTCTCTTTAGAATGACGCGGATCTCCCGATTTCTTCTACTAAATAAATAAATATTTTTTTGGTGGATTACATAAAAACATGAATTAAAAAATAAATATCAAAGTTTTAACTAACAAAAAGTAACATAATGTGATAAATTCATGTAACATGGAACTATTTGTTCGTATGACAACATGTAAGACATAAACATTTTATCAGAATCTTATTTAGTTAAATACCCATTTTAGTTGTTTTGCTATTAAAAAATTTAGCCAGCTTATTTTTTGAAAGATAATAATAAATGTCACGAAACGATGTCTTTATAAGTTAAAAGGCGTTTGAATTGTAGCTAGAGTTTACTACATATAAATGAAAGAAGGAGGATTAGAATTATATCTATTTTTACCCCTTCGATGTGTTTGAAAATGGTCCATTTTGATGGCTTTTATATAAAATTTTATTTTATTAGTTGAGAGTAAATATTGTGTTATAACTCTAATGACGTTGATGTTAGAGGTATGTGGAATTGTTTACTCGTGAGCTAAGTGACCGGCATCTTCATGAATGACTTCAAGCATATCAACGTTCTTTTGCCTGATATAAGTTCTTATATATAATGTACAGGTACATAAGATAACCTTGCTGTGGAAACTATGGAGCAATAGCAATAAGTCCAGTTTGAAAAGGATCACACACACAATGTTGAGATATAATCCTCAAAGCCGATAACTGTTTACAACTTACTGATGGATACAACCCTTTTGGTATAGATAATTTCAGTCTGGGAATGTTTTATAAGTTGGTCTGCATCTTAAATCTAGAGCACGATGAATTTGGTGAATCCTCCAGCACTGAATGAGGTCGTTATTTCCTTTAGCTTCTACCTTCGAATTAACAAAATGCTTTAGCAGAAGGCTCGCACGAATGACATTTAAAAAAAAAAAAAAAGGCTTGAATAGTATGATACCTACATCACCCCACAATGAAAGGGGTGAAGTTTAACAAAATATTTAACCAAGAAAATCATCCAGTGAACTGGCACAACTTCAACAAACACATCTAAGTCCGGATAAACATGCACCAAAACTGTATTTCTTTCACAACACTACATGCTTGCCATGCACCATCTATTTCAACATAATCTGGCAAACATTTCAATCTTTCGCAGCTAAGTTTTGTCTCATTTAATCATTTTACATACTGGCAGTTCCATCAAGTATAAATCAAACTGTTGGGGTATGTTTTACATATAATCTAATTTATCCAGCCATGCTCATGTTAAATTTGGCTTGGTGAAGTAGCCTATCTGATACTAATGAGTCTGGCAATATAAAATAATGTTAAAGCGCTTTTGCGTGGCGAGTTACTATTCATCCACGTAACATCCTGTAAAACTTTGCTAAATCGCATCCCGTCTGATCTTTTTATTACGAGTTATTTATTGGTTTTAAAGTTTGTTATTTATTGGTTTTACGGGTAATTTCTGCCACATTTCATACTACACAAAAAATCGCATCCTGTAACACTCCTAGAATATGTGCGACTATTGAGTCTGGCAATATAAAATAATATTAAAGCGCTTTTGCGTGGCGAGTTACTATTCATCCACGTAACATCCTGTAAAACTTTGCTAAATCGCATCCCGTCTGATCTTTTTATTACGAGTTATTTATTGGTTTTAAAGTTTGTTATTTATTGGTTTTACGGGTAATTTCTGCCACATTTCATACTACACAAAAAATCGCATCCTGTAACACTCCTAGAATATGTGCGACTATTGAGTCTGGCAATATAAAATAATATTAAAGCGCTTTTGCGTGGCGAGTTACTATTCGTCCACGTAACATCCTGTAAAACTTTGCTAAATCGCATCATGTCTCATCTTTTTATTACGGGTTATTTATTGGTTTTTTTGCATACTTTTTTTCCTTTTGGGTTCTCAAACAATATATTGCAACTTTTTTATGCCTATATCCCGTACCATTACCATTATTTGGACTTTGTCACGTCGCATCCCGTTTGGGCTTTCTATTACGAGTTACGTATTGGTTTTTTTCACACTTTTTTTCCGTTTGGGTTTCCAAACAGTATTGCAACTTTTTAATGGTCATATCTCATAACGTTATGTACCCTTATTTGGTTTTTGCACACTTTCTTATATGTGGTTTCAACTAATATATTGAAAACTTTCATTCGACTTTTTTTTTGTGCATATTAAATATATGTATTCGATACTATAAACTTTTAGATGCGTTTGTGTATTGCTTTAAATAAATATATATTTCATATGGTAAAAGTTTTAAGCTAACATATATAGCGACACATCATAGTAACAAAATGTAATCACAATAATTGACACTCCACAACGCTCAGATGGAAGCTAATGTGGTTATGCCATTAAATAAATATATATTTGTAACAAACTTATTTATGACAGAATGATTTTTAAATAGGCGCTTGGAGGTTTAACACAAGTACTCTAAAACAACACAACCATTTCAAAACGAAAATTGAGGTCCCGCAACGTGGGGCTCGAATTATACTAGTTATACATAATGGTTGAAGATTATTGTTAAGGAGTGGCTATTTATATTACAACATTTTATTATTGTTTTGTTTAACGACCAACAAACATAATCAAGTAGGTATCTCGTATTAACTATAAGAATCTAACAATTATGATTAGCAAAATAATATCCAAATGCATTAATAAGTGAAAATATAAACGTATAAATTGAAAAATGCTAAATGAAGCTTTTAGGGATTCAAATAATTGTATATTTTCAAATCAAAATCCCTCTTAACAAAACCCATAACATTGTTCTATCTTCCCCGATTCTTAAGTCCAGTATGTTTAAAAATACAAAAAACAGAAAATCTACATCTACATCAAAAGAGGAAAAAAAAAAGAGTCAATGGTGCACATGAGAGAGCCCTTTTGTTGGAAGCCTTGGGTTACCCCAAGTGCACAAAGTGAAGGGTGGCCCTTCAAATATACTCAACTAGAAAACCTTTATTTTTGTCATCAAAAGTCACTTTTTGTGTAGAAAGAAGAAAGAACATTTCAAGCTCACTCTCATATTCCCTTTGGATGTGCCTTCCTTGTTACAAACATCCTTAAATGCTTGTATTTCAAGCTTCTTATACAATTTGATTTTTATAATTTCACTTTATATACATTGTTATAAAATATGATTTATCTTGTTATCATAAACGTGTGGGAAAAAGCTAATTTTTGTTTTAAAGTTACTTTGGGTATGATTAATAACTATTATTATGTCATGATTAGCTTTGTCGTGCATTTCAAACCTATGTTAATCATATACAAAGGTATATATATGTGAGAGATCAAATTTGAAAATGATTAATGTGAAACGGCTAAAAAGTCGTCTTTTTATATTTTTTTTTATAGGATTTAGCTTTTTATTTTCCTTATAAGGTTTATCCTTTAAGGTACTTGTGATAGAGAAAAATTCAGAGAAATAAAATGAAACAGAGAAATGAAATTGACCGAGAAATGCAATAAATTTCTTTGTTTGATAAACTAACCTGAGAAATAAATTATCATATTTTTCTAAAAAACATATAAATTAAAATTAAATAAAATTAAAATAAAATATAATTAAATATAGCATATGGAAATAAAAAAATGCAAATGGAAAATATATAGCAAACATGTAATGGACGAAGATTTACGCATTTCCTCATATTTCCCCACTAAAATGAAAGAAATGAAGTCGAGCCAATTTGATTTCTCCGTGTTTCCAATTTCTAAGGTAATTCTCCGACTCATTATTTCATAATGCAACCAAACATTAAAAATTAATTCATTCCATTTCCCCTAGGGTTTCAAAATGAAAAGAAAAATGGACTGCATGTCACTAAACCCTGAACCCCAACTACGTCTGATGTTAAAGTGTGTATAATCTCAAACCGTATGACATTCAGGGTTTGGAGTTTAGCGGCTAAATCTTAAACTCTAAATCCTAAACTCCAACTAAAATAACCTTTCACTTATGGCAATAATAATAGATTGTAGAAATCATCATATTTATATTGATTTGATATTCAATAATATTATATTTCTTTGAAAAAAAATAATCAAAAGCTTAAAAAAGTCAATTGTTTGTAAAAAAAAAAAAAAAAACAATAGTAAATTAAAAGTGTTCTTTAGGTGGGTCCAAAAGGTGTGAAGAATTGTTCGGATAAATGTAAAATACGAATGGAACATTTTGTATGGATGGCAACGTACACAACAAATGCAAATACAAATATACATACCATCCAACGAATATACTCCTTGCTTGCCCACTCGATATGCATACATATACATATAGGTTTTAGGTAAAATAAAACAAGTATTAAAGTAAAACAAATAAAACAATAGGTTTCTCTTAACTGAAAATCACCGTGCATCATCAAATAATAGTGCATCAATTGCTTCGTGAATCTTCGTGCATCAATTTAACAATGATCTAAAGGTTAAGATCTTGTCCTAATTGTTTTACTTTAATATTTGTTTTACAATACACAACCCATATACATATATATTGCCATATTGACAAAGGGTAGTCACCCTATGTATATTGGAAAAAGTACCTTTGCCAAGTGAAGATCATTAATAGATCATTAAAAAACAAAAATAAAAAATAGAAAAAATATGAGCAATATTAAATTGTATCTCAATATTAAGATTTCAATTTTACTTAGAAAATATTTAATATAATAATGACAAGCATTTTTGCTCGGTATCGACTCATTTTGCTGCTATGATATTTTCACATCAAAGATATCTATGTTTTTTTCCCTCAACCAAGATCATGATACGCTTTTAAAAAGAAATAATATATATAGGATCAGATTTAAGTAAAAAATATATGAAAGTAAAACAAATAACATAATCATTATCACTTAACAAAAAAATCGTTATTCATCATGTTCGGTGACAATAAATTATAGAAGCCATTATGAGTAAGTGTTTTTATTTTCCTTTATAATTTTTTCAAAGGTTACATGTTGTAAAAGCTATTCAAATTGAATTTTGCGTCGAAGTTAATGCGAGGTACTTTTAGCCGAAACAAAATTGAAAAATCGTATAGTTAACGATTAGGTCTTTGAAACAAATGATAGATATTTGTATCACAGAGAGGTATTATCAACTTCAACAAATAAAATGGAAGATTTCAAAATAAAAACCAAACAATCAATGAAACTTTAATTATTATCATAATAAAACAAGTAAATATATATAATTGTCTTTCATAACATTTGTGATCTAAATACCTCTACTAGAGTGCAACCCCGTGCCAGGTAAAAAAACTTTTGTTGATGCACGTTTTGGAGATTCCATTTTACATTGAAAAATAATGCAGTGTCTAATATTTCATATATCGATTCAACTATAGTCAATATGTCATTTGGATCATGTCTTTGAAACATGTCTTTATCGATATCTATTACTTTCATTATAAATTCATTTCCCTACATAAAAGGATCACTGTTACGAGAAAATAGTTATTGAATGTAGAAAGCGTAAACCAAAAGGAACCACGGGTTGGTCCAGAGTAACCAATCTCTATTTATCCATTTGAAAAAAATAATAATAAATAGAAAACACTGTTAAAATACAAAGTTGTCCGTCTAATCGCTTGCATAGTTGTCTAAGGTCTTCTTGCTTACTTCTTCAACGAAATTCTCCTCACCTACACCTCAAGTCCAAGGATCCATTATCGAGCATCTCCTCGACAACTATTACTGCGTACAAAGAATAAATGACATCTTATTAGTAACACCACCACCAAGATTACTACAAACTTGTAGCCGAGTATGCGTTTTAGCAGTTTACATGTTACACTCAGTTGAGAGATATACACACCTAAATCACCAGACAAAACCCTTAATAACTAATGCACATTTGGTTCAAACAAATTATCTAAAGACATAAATTAGCTAAAGTAAAGGAGATACTATACAAAAAAGGAAGGTAACTCATCACTGACACTTGTAGCTACAAACTTTTGGATGCTAGTCACGGAGTTTATCCGTCAACGCTCAAATTTATAAAAAATATATTATAATATGGAACATAAATATGCCTAACATACATTCTGAGCAGCATATGAATCATCTGTAAGGACTTTTATCTAGATTCTGATTCAGAGACTTTCCAGGTGCAGCGAAAATGCAGTTATAAATGGTGCATTGACTGCCATGTAGAGAAAGAACCTTTGATGAGGGATATATCCAATAGTCCAGGTATGGATTTCACATTAGTAAGTCGATCATCAAGAATTGGTAATTAGTTCTTAAGAATACCAGAGTAAGACATGATTTGGAAAAATACAGTCAAAACTATTATTTTTACTATAAAATCACCAAACGTTAAGTTTCAATCTTTACTGTAGGTTTGGTCCAATCAGACGCAACATCAGATGATTTGCAGCAGATGGAGTCGTACTTGATGAATTTTTCAGCTGAAGGTTCTGTTAAATAGAAACATGAATTGTGTACGTGAAGCACTTGTACTTTCTGTTGAATCCCATGTTGGATTGGTTTCAATTGGTGGACAATCATTAGTCGCTGAAGACTTTCCATCACTGGCTGGCGATTGATTGCCAACTTGTTTCAGCGAGAGGAGCACAACTTCCGTGAGCATCTATAAAATTTTAGTGGTGGATACCAAAAGTCAAATTTAACGATATATTTTCTATAAGTTATAGAGTATACTTAATACATTGATTATGTATACATCAAAATCAAGGAGAATCGAATAAATTGGTTTGGAAGGCAATCGAACCTAGCCAAGTTTTCACCCGTGTTACAAAAATAGTTGTTCTGGCCCAACCTGTTACCCAACCCATCTGAGCTTGCCAATTTGCCAACTCTAAGGCTAAGTACAAAGCTGACCCTTTTTTCTTCCATGAAATCGCATGGGAAATCTTCCACGTGTTGAAGTAGATACTCCACATCCTCTGTTGATGAGTAAGAATGGCCATTTTATCATTTTAGAAGAGAACATAGGTTTATTCGTAGTGCCTTCATCCTGAAGCAACAATAATATCCAATGGAGGTTAATATATTCCTTATGCACTTCTTGAATACCATGGGGAAAAATTCAAAGACCCTAGCATAATAATTAAGCAATGAATAAAATATTAAACTGAAACATAACAATGTATGACAACAATAAAGTTCAGAAACTATAAGAGATACAAAGATACCTCAGAATTACATTTTTTTTATTCTAGTTGATGGGATATCAAAAGGAACCTGAATGTTAATATAAACAAGTATAGACTGCACAATATACGGGGAAGATAGACATACTCAAAACCCATTATCGGGAATTCACGTGTACTTAAAGTCCATTATCAAGATCTCAAACATACTAAAAAGTTCCGCTAAACGTGAATCACACGTCTCACTATACCCAATATACCAAATGCAAAACGACAAACACAATGGACATGCCCCACTACTTAATCATATAGCTAATTGGTTCTACTCACATGCCTTTTAGAGTGGAGTTCATTGATTGCATCCTCTGTGCTACTCAATGCTGAATAGATTCATTAGACATAAATTATTGTTTTAAGTGAGGGGGCATATGATTGTAGCTCAAAGAGGATCACTCACTATATGAACTTAGACTCTAAGCAACTTGTTTCCATCACGAATTTGACAAATTATTTTTTAAAATATCAGTAGCTTTGACGGTTGCAAGAGGCAAACCTCCACATTTTCTTGTAATAACACCCTTCCAAAATTTCCCACCAAAAGAGGGAATATTCTTATTCTAAAAATCTTCTTTTGAAATATAGGGTAAGAAGGAATAAGGTAAGAAGGACATGTATAAATAAGAGGCAGAGCCTGTTTATCCAGCATTGAAAACTTGTTTCATGACCAAGTCGTATTGATAAGACAATCAGTACCAAAATGCAGATCCTAACACCCTTTAAGAATGGCAACAACAAATAGATTACTCATCAATGGGTGAATCTGGGTGAAGTTTTTATGCCCAACGTGTAAACAAAATTTCTTCAAATGATAAGGGTAAAATGAGTTGGAAGTGTTAAATGTCGCGATAAATTTACTCGAAATATACATTATTATTGAAAAAATAATAATTTTTTTAATCACATTAATGATTAACAAATAAAAAAATTTGGACAGAGTGTTTCAGGACAACCAAGAGTGATTGAACTCGATTCAACCCCTACCCAAAATTACCCGCTTCAAGTTGCTGCCAAACCTCTATTATGCCTCAATGTTAGGGGTAACTAATACTCGTATAGTTCTAGTACATGAGTCTAAGAACCCAGAAATACACAAAAACAGCATACTGGAGTCAAGGAATGCATCATTCTTTGAGGATGTGTTTCCTCGTTTGGATAAAGGAAAAGCTACTACATCAACTCCAGTTGATAAGATTGTTCGAGATGAGCATCAAGAACAATCAGAAGATGAATAAGTAGAACCGCGAAGAAGCAAAAGGCAAAAGATTGAAAAATCTTTCGGGCCTGATTTTGTTTCTTATATGGTTATGAGTGAACCTCAAACATATAATGAAGCAGTTACTTCTCAAGAAGCGCCTCAATGGAAAGAAGCCATCAAGAGTGAAATTGATTCTACCC
>CM067168.1:124161509-124218579 GCA_034093135.1 Erigeron breviscapus | reverse complement strand
GGAGGTCTTGAGTCAGAACCAAGAGCTAAAGAATCCCGTGTAGTCATCTTGAGAAATGAAGAAGAAATACCGGTTTTTGAATTTCAAGAACAAATACCGATTTTCGATTTATAAGAACAAATACCGGGTTTCAAAACTAATGTTGAAATGCCGGTTTTCAGATGCAAGAACTAATGCCGGTTTTCAAGTTGAAGAAGAAATACCGGTTTTCGAGGGAAAAATTGGGCATAGTGACTTTTAGTGAAATGAAGAATAAAAGAACCAATACCGGTTTTGGTGTAAACCAGGTATTATGATATCAACCAAACACATCCACACAGCCAAACATATTCAATAAAAATATCGATTTTGAATATTAAAGTAAATACCGGTTTTTGGTTTAGATTAAGAAATACCGGTTTTCGTGAAGAAAAATGGGCAGCGTTTAGTTTCGTAAAATGATGAATAAGAGAACAAATACCGGTTTTGGTGTAAACCAGGTATTTTTAATATAATATTACGAAATTCAACCACACACAACACTTCACAAGATTGAGGAAAACCGGTAAATGATACGAGGAAAGCCGGTAATTGACCAAAGGAAAGCCGGTAAGAAAACCGGTAAATACTAAGAATGAAAGCCGGTATTACAACTACGAAATGAAGAACAAGGAAAGCCGGTACGAAAACCGGTATTCTGACCAGTACCTTAAAATTCGATTTTTTAGATTTGTTAATTGGATTTAGGTTATGAAATTTTTCATGGATGATTATGGGGAGGGAATGAACATAATTATGCTAAAAAGGAAGAAACTTTAACATGATTTAAGGGTAAAATTAAGGGAAAAAGGTAAAAAGGTAAAGAAATCGAAATCTAGCAAAGAAGAAACAAAATCAAGCCATGGAATGGATTTGGATCTTTCACCAAGGTGATTTTGCTCTGATACCAATTGACAACAATAGCTAGATCACGAAATCATGATGTGAGGGTGAGAGAAAGTTGAGAGAATAATGGTAAATGTAAAGGAAAGTAGATGATATTATGAAAGGCTAGCTTTACAAAGTTGGTGGTGGAGGGGTATTTATATACAAAGTTAATTACACTTAGCACCCCTCCATACTTAATCTAAAAAGCCTTTAAGTTACACAAAAGTACAAAGCTAGCACTAACTAATTAATATTCTAACATAAGTATTATATACATCTTTTAAACAAGTTTAGTGTCTATCAACTTTTCTTTTAAAATTTTTATTACATGTGCGGATCGAATATCACAACGAAAGGTATAGACTTTGTTGTGTTAACCGGTTCCACGCTAAAGAGCCCCCTCACCCAATACCTAGTAGGAAAAAAAATCTTCCTATTAATTTGGCCGAATGCATGACAATTAATAGAGGTAAACTTTAGTCCTTCAGGACTCGAATCCAGGTCTTCCTAAATCCAAGTCTTCATTGGAAGGACTTCTCTTCGACATTGGGCTATCAAAATGCCTTTAATTGGAGTCTTTATATGTTAATTTGAAGCTACACGAAATAAATAATTAGGAAAATGATACAATTGTTTACCAGGAACACATACACAACGAAAAAGAGACTTAAATAGTTTGATGGAATGCTACCTAGCCTACCTTTAGTTGCTATCGATATATTCGGTTGTTATATCCCCACCAAAAACATGAGTATACGGTATACCCAATAGGTGACATTTTTTCTTGTTGATATTTCGTTTCATCATCCATAAATGTAAGAATGATATTAGCATAGTGCCCGCGCAATGCGGCGGCGGTGGCGGCAATGCAGTGGTGACGGGTGGCAGCGGCGACTGATGGTGGTGACGACGAGTAGTGTAGGCTATTGATGTACATGTAATTAATATAATGTTTTGTATAGTTATTTCAAAAGTTGAGGGACTGATGGTGTATTTATTTCATTTAGGGTGGGGGTGTGTTGTTTTAATGGAGGGTATTTCTGACATTTTCTCCCTGTAACTTTCAACAGGGGTCTATTCTTTTTAATAAGGAGTATAGATATTTTCTTCCTTTCCTTAAGTATGTACGAGTATATTATAGAAGCATTTGATATTTAAACACGTAAATATGAAAACTTATCTTTAAAGTATATAATCAACTTTTCTAGGCGGATGCATGTGGTTTAGTTACGAAAAAAGTGAAAGATAATAGTAGGTAGGTTGTCATCGTCAAGAATATAGGGTGAAAACTTATATTAAAAAAGATTACATAATTCTTTAAACCATTCATATCGAATGATCATACATGTTTAATTCACAGGCCCACTTGACGAGTTATACAGTCCTGTAGTAACCACAAGTTTACCGACTATGATGAACTATACCCTATTTTCAAGCGACCATTCATCTAGTAAACTAAGTGTAAAGTACGTTATTTAGATAAATATTATTTGTGTAAATTAACAAATATTGTTGTTTGTTTTATGTGCTGAATAACAAAAAACATATTAAAAGTAGTGACTTAATTGATAAAGGAGTATATCATTAAAGTATTTTAGATGATGCCTAAAAACATTAAAATGATTAGTTAATATAAGTGCTTGTTCAACACAATTAGTGTTATCCATTGAAGTATTTACTAACGAAAAATGCTGTGAGAAGTATATTATCAATTAAATTAGAAGATCGATTATGAATTTCCCATAAAATTATATCCGAAATTTTAATTTTTGTATTTTCTTATTAATAACTACATACTAATTCAATTATGGCCTGAACTTAACCTTGACTAATCTAAATAAAAAGTGGGCTAATAACCCTTACAAGTTTACTGAGTAAACTAGTAATGGCCCCAATAGGTTTGGGTTGTCGTTTTTGCTTATTAAAGCCCACTACGAAGTACTCAAAGGCCCAATACCTTTCGTAAAATTTGAAGATAAAGTAATAAACTTGATGTGTGAGCTTAGGAAACACACAAAGTTCTTCCTTAACTACTTCTTTGGATTTGGTCTTGTGTTATATATTAATGATGATGATGATGGATGTTTGAGAAGTGGCTGGATTTAGTCTAGGTTTTTCCGGCTTTGGTGATATGTTAATTTTTAGATACTTTCTTTAGAATTTGTTTCAACACATATTTTATGTTATATTCCAAATGCATTATAACTATCACCTTCCGTAAAGATTTTTGGAGGTCTTAAGTGAGATCAACTTTGGAGGGTCTAGTTTATTAGCATATAAATTAAAGAAAAAAAAGCAAAGAAAAAAGTAGCTCGACTAATGTAAAAACCAATAAAATTGTTACTGCAATGCAATTTATATAATGGTACTTAGCTCAAAGTCCAAACATTAAGTCTAGTGTACAAAATATTGAGAATTTAGATTTTTAATGGCCTAAAGCGATCGTCTAGTCTCAAAATACTGTTGAACCACCTTTATCTGCCTCCCGTTTAGGTTATTAATTAAGAGACTATTTGTATTGCTTTTTGTCTGAATCATTTCGAGTTCAACTCATCGAGCCCAATAACAAGCTAGAACCATAGCTCAAGTATTATTTGTTAGGATCATATTTTGGAGTAGAACCTCATTTGTCTTATATTTAAGCTGGGCTGGAGTAACTTTTTTTTTTAATAATATGTGATTACGACTTTGTTTTTTGTTTTTTTGGTAATGTGTGGTTACGACTTTAGAGTGACGTGATTCTTACTCTCATTCAATTCTAAGAGATTTTTCATGTCGAAAATCTGATTTCTTATGTATGGTACGTTCATTAGCATTCTTGCACCATTATCTTTTAATTATGTTTTGGGGTTCCCTTCTTCTTCAACATTATGTACGTTATTAGATTCCTTTCACAAAGGTATATAACTTTACTTTTATTGAAGTCGTGAGGCTAAAGATCACTATGTAAAAAATCAATAAAAACATCAACGTCCTGCAAGACCTTTTGAGTACGGAACACCAAAAACAAAGGCAGAACTGGTAACTAATCGTGATTTAGATTATGAAGGAAAACCACTGGATTTCGACTTTTGTTGTGTACTTACATTATTATTCAAGAACCGTAAGTCATAATTAAGAGGGGAAAAAAACCTAGTATGTTTATGTGTTTTTTATTTCTATCTTATGTCCAACATACACAATGTTTTTATACATTCGATTTGATGAATAACAAATCAATATGATTTCAAAAAAACTGTTCATAAGCCTACCAAATATTTACGAGTATCACTAGTCATATGTTCTATTTGTATTGGAACAAACAAAAAGGATAACTAAAAAGTAAAAATGACACGCTTTAGCAACAAAGTATGTAGTGGAATCGTGAAAAGATGAGCACAAATGCACATGGAATGGATACCTAATGTTATATGATACAGCTTCGTTACATTACTGACCCCTCCAATCAACTAAACAAAACAACCTCCACCGACCACTTCCCCCTTCTTTTCCGCGCTGCATGACACCTCTCCATCTTTCTTCTATGCTATATTTAAAAACAAAATAAATATTGTTTATTTCATTATTAAAATTGATCCTATCATAATTTTTTTTTAACAACTAGCTAATTATAGCATTCGAGATATCACAATAACATCTAATTGGGCCGTTGCGGAGCTCGAAGATTATTATAAAATTAGTCAAAATACAAAATCAGAAAAATCTTACCATATGATAAAATCTTACACGTATTCTAAACAATTATCTAACAATTACCCGAATAAAACTTCCTTATTAATTGTGGACACTTTTTTTATTAGTTACTAAGTAAAAGTAATGGTTAAAATGATCAAACTAGCTTCTTTGTTCATCTACAGAAATTTGTTGCTTTTAATCTAAAAGGTTACTTGGACTCCTAAACCTTTTTTTTTCTTAATAATTTGTCATTTTTGATTACGGGTATGTATTAATCATTTAAATTTCTAAATTTTGACACTATAGTCTTCTCAAGGATTAAATCAAGAATTTCAAGATTAAACCATAAAAACTTAGAATTAAAAGATTAAATTTAGAACGAATTGCATTTTTGGTCCCTGTGTTATTACACATTTTGCAAGTTTGATACAAAAGTGTGAAAAGTCGCGAAACTCATCCCTGTCATATCACACCTGTTGCAATTTTGGTCCAAAACTAACGTGCCGTTAGAATTCAGTCGTTAATGCCCCCATGTGCTTGTCACATGGGGGGTAGTTTCGTCCATTTATTGCTCATAGGACCATTTCTGCAAAAAAAAATAAAAATTATTTTGTATACGAGTATATCTATGAGTCTATGAAAAAGAAGTGTTTTCGGTTTGTGTTTCATTCAAGTTTGAACCCAAAGACCCAACACTACCCGAAGCAGCAGCCACTTGGGATCTATCAGTCGCACCACCAGGAGCCTCCTGGTGGCTGACCGGAATCTGAACAGTAGCAGCGGCAGCCGTGGGTGGTGGGAAAGAAAATATGGGGCGGCTAGGGTTTTCTGGATTTTTAGGGTTTTTGTTCGATCCCCCAGCCCCCAGATCGTTTCTCCAGTCAGAATTAATCAAAGTAATCCCGTCACCATCGATATTTGCTGCCATGGCCTCCCCCTGGTGGCCGGCAGCCACCCCAGCGGCGGCGAGCGGCAGTTGTGTGGTGATTTTAGGGTTTTCCACCGTTTTTGAAGGAAATAGCGTAGCAGCAACATTAGATTCGAATGAATCTGCAAACAGAATCGGATTTAAACCCTAAAGATTTAGGATCAAGGCCGTCGAACTCAACATCAACTTTTTTAGATTTATACAATATTTTTTACGATTTATACAAAATAATTTTTTAGATTTATATAAAAATAATTTTTTAGATTTATACAAAATAATTTTTTAGATTTATATAAAAATAATTTTTTAGATTTATACAAAATAATTTTTTAGATTTATATAAAAATAATTTTTTAGATTTATACAAAATAATTTTTTTTAGATTTATATAAAAATAATTTTTTAGATTTATACAAAATAATTTTTTAGATTTATATAAAAATAATTTTTTAGATTTATACAAAATAATTTTTTTAGATTTATATAAAAATAATTTTTTAGATTTATACAAAATAATTTTTTTAGATTTATACAAAATATTTTTTTTTGCAGAAATGGTCCTATGAGCAATAAATGGACGAAACTACCCCCCATGTGACAAGCACATGGGGGCATTAACGACTGAATTCTAACGGCACGTTAGTTTTGGACCAAAATTGCAACAGGTGTGATATGACAGGGATGGGTTTGCGACTTTTCACACTTTTGTATCAAACTTGCAAAATGTGTGATAACACAGGGACCAAAAATGCAATTCGTTCAAATTGTTATTTATCCGGAATTTAACATATCAAGAGCTTTATTATCAAATTCTAACTTGACTCCATTTTGGTTTTTACTCTTGAAACTCTAGAAATGTGCAACTTACCAAAAGTATTCTATTTCAATTCAGTATGTCTAGACGTCTAGTAGATATGAGTATTATTTTCTTGACAATCTTGACTGGCTAGCCCTGGTTATTTGATGTAATATCCAATTGTAATTGTTCGGCATTTTGTCAAAGCGGTTAAAAAAAAAACAAGCATAATATATGTCAATATAAGAAATTAAATTAAAATAATTAGCTATAATAATGAATATGGCAACAAATCATATAAATATCATCAAGAAACCTATGTACTCGACCATGTAATAAAATAGACATCATACAATGATATTATGATAGTAGTACCAATCACTATATTAATATTGATATTAAAACTAATATTAACATTAATACTAATAAAATAATAATCCTAAATCAACCCCTACAAAACTAAGACTAAAAATCAAAAGATATAAAAATAATATCATAAAAAATAACAATATAATAGATATAATATTATAAGATTTTTCCATCCCCGGAAATCTCTACATAACAAAAGCAGCAGCAGCCAAGGCAACCACAGCAACAGACACAGCCGAGACTCTGTTCAAGCTACCGGAGCTCGGCGTCAAAGATGCCGGAGAGTCTGCCGGAGATCCATTTGGAGAAGATGAGATAGATGAAGATGAAGCCGGAGCACCACCGGGTGACAAAGAAGTGGGTGGTGCAGGTGGTGAGGCCATCGGAGACACAGTCGGTGGGGACACAATGGTGGAAGGCGGTGAGGCTGTCGGAGAAGCTGTCGGAGATACTGTCGGAGACCCGGTCGGAGATTGAGATAACACCGAAGTGGCTAGCGTGGCACACAAGATGAATATAATCAATGATGAACGTGAAAATGCCATTTGTAGTGTGATACTGATAGATATACAAATATAGTTATAGCTATACAAAATATAATGATATATATATTGAATATATCAATATCAATATGAAATTATGAATGTTGGTATGTAAGAGAAATTTTGAAAAAGTGAGTGATTGTTTGGATTGTGGAACACAAAGAATACAGGACAAAAGGTGTTTATATATAGATAGAAAAGGCTAGAAGTCGGTTTATGAGGAGATGTAATCCTTTACAAAGGTTAGAATTTTTATATGGAAGTGATAATTTTAAAACAACTTATTTTAAAACTATCGATATCAAGGATATTTACAAGAATAGGATGACGTGGAGGATATTTGTGGAAAGAGTATTGATATAGGCAGTTTTTCGACTTTAATTTGGGGTTTAGATTAAGGCATCCTATATCTGATTTTCTTGCCTTTATATTCCTGGAATCGATGCCGCAAGCTGATGACCCCGACGTTCACCCATTTTCGGCGAGATTAAAAATCCCCTTCGTTTTTGGCGAGTCGTGTCTTATTTGTTTAGGGACCTACACGACCGTCGCGTTTTGGGGGGGGGGGGGGGGGTGGGGGGGGGGGGGGGGGGTTAATTTCATGATTTCTCCTTTTTTGGTGTTTGTATTCATGTATTCCGGCGACTATTTTTTGGAGTTTTTTTTTGTTTTTTGTTTTTTTTTTAGAACAGCGAAGGGCCGGATCACGGGTATCCGGACTGAATACCGTGGGCCTACCCGATCCCCTCCCCCCGCCCGATCCACCTGGTAAATTCAACTCGCTCGCCAAGAATATTGGCTAGTAACAACGCTCGAGATGGGATTCGAACGTGTGACCCGTGCTACAACATCCGGGGTGTCCAACCACTACGCTAGCATGCTTACTTATGTTATTTTTGTTTACTGTTTATATATATATATATACACACACTTATTCAACTTGATATTGCTTTTAATTATGGTTAGCTTGGTAATGTTATCTAGTAGTAGCGTTATCGAAATCTTTGATTACGTGATAGTGTTGTTGTCATTCCATTATGTTACCAAAAACGAATAGTCTGCCTGAGATTACACTAAACAAATTATATTGTCAGTATATCGTGAATCAGCGATAATGATAAACGATTTGGGGAATTAGATGATCCAGCCGTATCTTGGTGGGGTAAACTTTAAGTTGGCAGCCATTGTATTTTGCACTTCTGATTTTCCGACCCCCAATTCTGAGCTTAATGTTACAAAAAATAAATATTCTGCCAATGGTAACGGCTCCGGCAACAACATCAGTTTGACAACCATACCCTACCTTTTAGTTTTTTTTGGAAAAATTACAAGTTTTGTCTCTTGGTTTGGTCGCAATTGTAGGTTTCATCCCTAACTTCACGAAATAACAAATTTAATCTCCAATTTTCATGTTTCGTCAACACTTTTGGTCCAAACCACTAACGACCGTTAAACATGAATTACAAATTCCGTCTATGTGTTTGGAGTTTGAAGGGATGTCGAATCTGATGTGGGGAAGCCAGGTATTGGTAGTGGTGACAATTTTGGCCGGATTTGGGTTCTACTTGCTCGGTTCGCCCATCTTCTGAAGCACCGAAAAGTCTCGTTCCCTTTTCAAAATCCCAAGAGAATGGATACGCTACGGAAACATTTCCAAGCCGTTTCTAGTGGTGGGGAAGCCGGGTATTGGTGGTGGTGCCGGAAGCGTATATATAGATAGATAGACTATCATGTATATATAGATCAATAGGCTTTGATGCATATATATAGATGGATATATGTAAATGTGTATATATATTTGGCCAAGACCCGTCACCACCACCAATACCTGGCTTCCCCACCAGGCCACCACCAGATGCGGCTTGGAAACCTTTCGGTGTCGTATCCGATTCCTTGGCGTTTCGAAAAGTGAACGACAACCTCCCTAACGTTTAGGTGCTTCAGAAGATTGACAAACCGAGTAAGTGGAACCCAAATCCGGTCAAGATCCGTCACTACCACTAATACTGTAACACCCCGAACTAGAGCTCGGGATAATACTGAAATCATATAGCACATATTGGAATTATCGTAGAACATAAACTACATTATTAAAGGATTCGGTGAACCCAAACCAACATTTAAGGTACAAGACGCAAAATAAACAAGAAGTCATCAACGCGTTCAAAACAAAACAGTACAACTAAATCCTAATGGTTCTAAGCATGAACCCTAAAAGAGGGCAAACGGATCATGGATCCATGAAAGTCCCAGTCCAAGCCCTAGCAGGATCAACAAGTAGCCATCAAGTCTCCAATTTCACTCGAATACCTGAAAAGTGCACTAAACAAGGTCAACACTAGGTTGGTGAGTTCGCAGTGATGAATCACAAGGAAACATCGATAACAGCCAAAGTAAGTAGTAGGTAAAGGTAAGCAAGGTCTTACGAGCAACCTGCGGTCAACACAAATCAACAAGTTAGGTGTGCCTTAATGCACAACCTTGTATAACAATAATATCAATGATTATGCGAAATAATAAGAATGCGTGAAGTAAACGTGCACGAGATATGTCAAATCAATGTATGGGTGTGTAACATGTGTGTCTCACAACATCATCAAATGCAACGATACTCACGATGTCGTCGACCCGACCAACGTGGCATCTCAAAATCATCAAGTATGTATGTCTACATACTCGGGGTCTGTGTACGTCCCGTACATGCAACGATACTCATGATGTCATCGACATGACCATCATGGCATCTCAAAATCATCGAGTATATACATCTATATACTCGGGGTCTGTGTACGTCCCGTACAATAATCAAATACTTAAAAAGTACTTGGGTGAACAATAGTGGTGTTTCGTGTTCCAACAAGAATAGTCAAGTATCACCATACTTGAAATACATAATCAATTTCACGAGTGACAATGCTTGTGTATCCATCAATCAACCATATGCAAGATATATACACTTCGTACGACTCTAACATCAAGGAATCATAGATGCTTATATATAGGGTCACCCGTAGCCTTCCCACCACATCTATAACTCTTTGAGGATATTATCGTCTTCCATGTATGCACTACTATCCTAACCACAACGTATAATCATAAACGAATGCATAATAAATCAAACAGTCCAATCAAACCGTCAATAAATCAATCAAACAATCAAACAAGTATGTGTGCACTTTCCAGCCCGAATCTCAATCGAGTAGGGAGCTACGGAACTCACCTTGATCGACAATAAAAGCTAAGATCGAGTTAGAATTGATTTGTCAACGTCAAGTGATCGCCACGTGTCCAACACCTATCATTTCGTTTAATATTTATACATTAATATAACATTTCATTTCCTTTATATTCTTATGAATAACCCATGTGAACCCTTGACTCTAAATGACACGTGTGACTCGAATAGGACTCCAGAGAAGTCGGGAGAGACTCAAATGAAAGGTCAGTTCAGACCTAGGAGAAACGACCAAAAACTAGGAAAGAAAACTTGGAAACATACAAACCATAACACCGTAAGCTACGGTCTAGACCACCGTCTCTTACTGTGGTCCATGTATGATTGGCGTTGGAACGGTCAGTGGCAGCGTACAAGAAGGCAGGCAGTGGTTGAGCAGCGTAAGAGACGGCCTGAGAGGCGTATGAGATGGTGGGCAAAAGTCTATGGGGCGTCTCAAACGGTAGTAACCACCGTAACAGACGGTGGTCTACATTTAGGGTTTTCAACGTTTTGCTCCACCAAACCAGCGTAGGTCAGACACTTTGGGGCGTAAAAGTGATAGGAAGCACCGTCTCTTACGCCATAAGGGGTGTAAGAGACGCCGGGTCAGAATCTGGTATCTCACAGTTGACCAAGAAAATTCAAAATCGACCATAAACAACCAAACCCTAATTTATACCATGAATCCGATTTGCAGTGTTCCAAGACCTTTTTTTATGACTTGTTAAACATATATGAATGTACACAAATATAACTGATTGTGCACCGAACCGCGCAAGCCTTATGGATCGGATTTATGGGTAAAAAATGGGTTTTGATTTATGTTTGTTGGCGATTCCCCGAAGGTAGGAACGGTGCTCCTTTACGCCAATCTAGGGTTGTTGATGTGATTGTCGAAGCTTGTTCGACTTTATCAGGGTTTTGGTCGATCCGTGATCGTATGATTGCATGTCGTTTGTGGAGAAATCCTCCTCCTTTTATAGGAGGAGGTTTCTTGGAGGAGAAGGTTAGGGTTTTCCCTTTCCTTCTTTGAATCAAACTCTTGTTGCCATGTTTATCCGATTTAG
Organism: Erigeron breviscapus; assembly: GCA_034093135.1. NCBI lineage: Eukaryota > Viridiplantae > Streptophyta > Magnoliopsida > Asterales > Asteraceae > Erigeron > Erigeron breviscapus. The sequence goes on along the minus strand of CM067168.1, from coordinate 124,207,079 downwards.
TTTCCTTAGGAGAATATCCTAGAATATTTCGGACTAGGCAAGAGTATATATTTATCTTTGGAAAGGATTTGTGTTAATCCTTTGGTTGATCGAGTTTAGCACCTCCGGGCTTATGCCCTTTGTGAGAGTGCTTCGTGTTGTATGTCCTTCGTATAGTGATTCGGAGGGGTACATCGTCAAGCCCCCTAGTCTAATATGAAAGGCTTCAAAGACTTTGATTTTAGACTGTTCATCGATACTCACACCTGGGGAATCTGGAATGTGATATGTTTTGAAGGTGATGCTCGATAGACCGGAAGATGACACTACAACCGTTACCAAGGGTCAAAAGAGGGTGACTTGTTGCGGAGGGGCTATTCGTGACATTGTTTGAAAGATAATGGGAATCTTTTGCTTCTTTACACGGAAACCGAAGTGGTAGGTGAGGGCTTATTAAAGCTTTGCCGTTTTATTTCCAAGTTTATTATCTTCTTCTTCTGTATCAATTTCCCAAATTTTCTCATTTATATTTTCTAAATCTCGAATGGCTCGTGCTAAAGCAAGGAGGACTGTTGGTGGCAATCAACCTTCATCTTCCCACGCCGGCGTATCTGTCGGTGGAACTCTGGCTCCGACATATTTCCAGGGTCGCCGGAAAAGATCTGCTAGAAAGAGCAGACATCCAGTTGTTTTTACTGATTCTGACTCCGATTCAGAAGTTGATAAGGCGTCTTATCTTGAGTTGAGAATAGAGTGGGCCCGTCTCCGCCAGGAAATTGTTGAAGTAAAAAGTAGGGAGGCTCGCCTGAAGAGCGACGTCCAATATGCTGGTGATGAGATCCACCGCCTGTCTCATGATGTGGAAATCTATTCCGTTTGTTGCTTTGCATTGCTCCAATAGATGATATCAAGAGAAATTGATGGAGGCTGAGAAGGTCTTTGTTGATTTGAGCAAAAGACTTAATGATTCTGAGAAGCAACTATTGGAGAATAACATTTATGTTGATGGAGTCAGGGAAGTGTGGGGTAGGAAATGTGAAGAATTGCAAACTGCCCATTCGAAGATCCAAATTCTGGAGGGGTAACTGAAGAAGTGGAGGAAAGAGGTTATTCCTCATATTTATCAAACCGCACTTACTGATCCTGAATCTGCGAAGTGCCTAGTAGAGACGGCGGCTTCTTCGGAGAATGTTTCCGATATATTCCCTGAAAAATAAATTTTACTTGTAATTTGTATTTCATGACCGTGAATGTATTGTATTTATATTTTATTTTTCTCTTTTTCTGGGTTTTTGAAATATGCATGAATCCGAAGTCCCCCTACGGTGTTCCATGTCTTATTATTCTAAATGCGTGGTTACGAAGGGTCCCCCTTCGTTATTCCACGTCTTTGTATTTGGTGCGTATTATTATCCTAGGACTGTGTCCTTAGGTCTCTGATTGTACGCTATGTGGGCGTCCCCTTGAACATGCGTTTTGTTCAGAAAAATACGTCTTTATGAGTTATGGGATAACGATCGTGGTAAAAGAAAATACGTTAGGGAGCGACCCTTCGTATGAAAATAAGGAAAATGCATTGCTTTTTGCAATTGCTTTTATTCATTCTAAAAAAGGGGATAGTTATCACATTGTGAGTTCTATCTATTTATTATGTGCCTTAGGTACAAAAAATAGTCAATTTTACTGATAAAACTTTCGGAGATTGGAGTTGTTCCATGTGCAGTCCACTGGTTTGCCATCTAGTGTTGTTAGCTTGTATGCTCCATTACCGAAGGCCACTTGAACCTGGTACGGACCTTCCCATGTTGGTCCCATTTTCCCTGTGTACTTGACCTGACTTGCACTGTTCAGACGAAGGACATAATCGCCAACCTTGAATGAAGTTGGATTGGTGCGCTTGTTGTAGTATTTTTCGAGCCTCTTTTTATATGTCGCTTCCCTTATTGCTGCTATGTCCCTTCGTTCTTCTAGCAAATCCAGGTTTACCCTCAGTTCTTCTTCATTTTCTTCTTTGTCAACCTTGGATGTCCGGCAAGTTGACACCTGAATCTCTGCTGGTAGAACCGCTTCTGTTCCGAAGGCCAGGCTGAAGGGTGTTTCACCATTGCTGGTTTTGGGTGTGGTTCGTTGTGCCCATAGGACAAATGGTAATTCATCTACCCATCCAGTGTGTTTTTTCCCTAGCCTCTTTTCCATTCCCTTTACTACCTCTCTGTTTATTGATTCGACCTGCCCGTTTGCCTGAGGGTGATATACGGAGGTGAATTTTTGCTTGATTTTTAACCTTTCGCAAATTGTTTCCCATTATCGGACACGATGGTTTGTGGCATTCCGAACCTACACACTATGTGTTCCCAAACGAATTTTTCCATTGCTTTCCCTTTGATTGAGGAGAGAGGTTTGGCTTCTACCCGTTTGGTGAAGTAATCAACTGCTACCACGAGAAATTAAATTTTCCTGGGGCCTGTGGAAGTGGTCTCACTATGTCTATTGCCCACTGCACGAAGGGCCAAGCTGAGGTGACTGAGATCATATCTTGCTTCGGGGCCTTAGGTACGTTCGAATGGATCTGGCAGGATTCACACTTTCGGATGTATGTCGTGGCATCCTGATGCATTGTTGGCCAAAAGTATCCTAGGCGCATAGCTTTGGTTGCCACGGATCGTGCTCCTGAGTGAGTTCCGCATATTCCTTTGTGTATCTCTTCAAGGATGACCGAGGCTTGATTCAGACCTACGCACCTTAGCCAGGGTGTCACAAAGGATTTTCTGTATAATTTTCCGTCCGTGATCTTATATTGAGGTGCTTTGATTCTAATTTTCCGAACTTCATTGGGATCTTCTGGTAGTGTTCCGCTGATCAAGTATTCACATATCGGTGTCATCCAGTTTTTCCCATCTTCCTTTATGAGATCAGCAACATATTTTTCATTGATTGACTTTTCTTTTAATACCTCAATGAGCACCTTTTTGCCGAAGTGTTCGAAGGTGAGACTTGCTAACTTGCTTAGTGCGTCGGCTTTCTTGTTCTGATTACGATGGACGTGCTCTATCTTGAAGCTGCTAAAGCAGTTAATCAATTCTTTAGTTTTTTGCCAAGTACTTCTTGATGGTCTCTTGTTTAGCTTCGAATTCTCCAGTAATTTGGCATGCTACCAATTGGGAATCTACGAAGGTGTGGATTCGCTTGATTTTCATTTCCTTCGCTAGACGAAGCCCCGCCAAGAGGGCTTCGTATTATGCTTCGTTATTCGTTGTGTCGAATTCAAACCTTAGAGCATAGGTATATTCTTTTTCTTTCGGACTGACAAGGATGATTCATGCTCCTGATCCATCGGAGCTCACGCCCCATCTGTGTATAACTTCCATACGTCCCATCCTTCATTTTCCATGACATTTAAAGTGGTATACCTTTCTGGCTCATTGCTTCCTTGTGTTTCTGCTATAAAGTCGGCCAGCACTTGTCCCTTGATTGCGTTCCTCTTTCGAAACTCAATATCATGTTCCCCTAGCTCTATCGCCCACTTAGCTACCCTTCCTGACTTCTCTGGTTTGAACAAAATTTGCCTTATGGGTTTGTCCTTTAGCACTGCAATCGGGTGCGCTTGGAAATACCTTCGTAGCCTCCTTGCTGCATGTACTAGGGCCAGGGTCAGCTTTTCTAGTTCTGGATAGTTAGCTTCGGACCCTTGTAGGATTCTGCTGACAAAATAGATGGGGACTTGTTTCCGCTCCCTTTCCGCCAGAAGGACAGCGCTTACGCATTTGGGGGAGGCTGCTAGGTACATAAAGAGGGTTTCTCCACGCACCGGAAAGGTGAGGGTAGGGAGTTGTGCTATGTATTTCTTCATTTGCTCGAAGGCTTCGTTCGCTTCTTTCGTCCAGACGAAATCTTTTTTATCTAAATATCCTTTGAGCGTCTTGAAGATGGGAAGCTGTTTATCTGCTCCTCGGGATAAGAAACGACTGAGTGCTGCGAGCTTTCCATTTAGGCTTTGAACTTCTTTAATCGTTTTGGGAGGCGACAGCTGACAAAGTTTGTCAACCTTCGAAGGGTTGGCCTGTATTCCTTTATCCGATATATAATACCCAAGGAACTTACCTTCTTCAACTCCAAAGGAACACTTTTTTGGATTTAACTTCATATTGATGGAGCGTAATGTGTTGAAAGTTTCCTGGATATCTTCTAACAAGTCTTCCTCTGTTTTACTCTTGATTACCATATCATCGACATAAGCCTCAAGGTTCCGGCCGATTTGATTCTTGAAGACCTTATCTACCACCCGTTGATAAGTGGCTCCGACATTCTTTAGTCCGAAGGGTATTTTCTGATAGCAGTAAGTCCCTTTGCTGGTGTAGAATGCTGTCTTTTCTTCGTCTCCTTTGGCCATCTGGATCTGATGATACCCTTTGTAGGGATCCAAAAAGCATTTTAATTTATACTCTGTTAGTGATTCCACCTTCCAGTCTATTTCTGGCAATGGGTAGCAGTCTTTTGGGCATGCCTTGTTGATGTTTGTGAAATCTACACACATCCTCCACCCTCCGTCGCTCTTCTTAACCATGACTGGATTGGCTACCCAAATGGGATACGTTGACTTCCGTACAATCCCGACTTTAGCGAGCTCCTCTACTTCTTTATTTGCAGCTTCGTCTCTTTCGGCAGCCAGGCTCCGTTTATTTTGATGTAAGGGGGTTGCATCTTTTCTTTCATTAAGTCTATGCTCCGTTACGAATTTTTCCCCTTCGATCTCGATCATTCGGGGTATTCCCGTCATATCTGAATACTCCCAGGCGAATACGTCCAAATTCCGCTGTAACAGCTTGAGCAACTTCTTCTTCAGACCTTCGGGGAGTTGTTTTCCTATCGATATAGGTTGGTCTGGGTATCCTGGATTGACAATGACCTTATCCTGATGGTCTGGTACCTTTGCAACATCTACTGGGGTCTTAGTGGTTTCTTGGGCTTTCTTAACCTTGTGTACCTTCGCTTGGCCGGATTCCGAATGGACAGTTCCTACTCCTGCTGGTGTCAAATGCTTGATCATGGAGTGAATGGTGGAGGCGATCATCTCTAGTCGGCGCATCGCCGACCTTCCTAGCAATATGTTGTACGGAGAACTAGATCTGACCACTATGAAGTCCAGTGTCTCCGTCCTTACAAATTGTTACGTCCAGGTCAATTTCTCCTAACGGACTGACCCTTTCTGCTGCGAACCCTATTAGTGGGGTTCGTGGGGGACTTAGGCAAGCTCTTATCTCCTTCGGGAGCTGCACGAAACAATGCTCATAGATGATGTCGCATTCGCTTCCTCCGTCTACGTAGACCCTGTAAACTTTCGTATTGAATATTGATATTTGTATCACGATCGGGTTTTCTGACGGGGGTATCCTTAGCACCGGAAAGTGAAAAGCCAGAGGTGTCCATTGAGCAAGATCTTTTCTCTTGTTGGGTGTTTCCTCATTCGGATGCCCAGATCTGTGATGTGATTTGTCCGCCGCCATAGATGACTGTGCTACGTTTCGGGAATCAAAGTCGTGGTGATTTGGTGGGTTATCTTTTTGTTTTGTGGTCCCACGGATGGCGCCAAATGATTGTGCACCGAACCGCGCAAGCCTTATGGATCGGATTTATGGGTAAAAAAGGGGTTTTGATTTATGTTTGTTGGCGATTCTCCAAAGGTAGGAACGGTGCTCCTTTACGCCAATCTAGGGTTGTTGATGTGATTGTCGAAGCTTGTTCGACTTTATCAGGGTTTTGGTCGATCCGTGATCGTATGATTGCATGTCGTTTGTGGAGAAATCCTCCTCCTTTTATAGGAGGAGGTTTCTTGGAGGAGAAGGTTAGGGTTTTCCCTTTCCTTCTTTGAATCAAACTCTTGTTGCCATGTTTATCCGATTTAGTTTCCTTAGGAGAATATCCTAGAATATTTCGGACTAGGCAAGAGTATATATTTATCTTTAGAAAGGATTTGTGTTAATCCTTTGGTTGATCGAGTTAAGCACCTCCGGGCTTATGCCCTTCGTGAGAGTGCTTCGTGTTGTATGTCCTTTGTATAGTGATTCGGAGGGGTACATCGTCAATAACCCATTACATAATTATGATCCAAAACATCATTTCCATGCCCAAATCCGTCTTGACCTAATTAAATTACATAAAACCCTAATTTTTGACCCATAAGGGTTTTTGACCCGATTTTGACCAAGAATTCCATGGGTTTGACTTAGAAGTAGGTTTACCACATAAAGTGATGAATAAGAGATGAATTTTACTTACCAAATCCTTTCCCAAATGCTCCAATTCGAATTTGACCCGTTTGAAGAGTTTTCTTGCACTTTGACTAACCAATTTTTGATATGATGCTAAGGAGATGTCAATGATTATGTTTCTTACACTAATCTAACCCAAACAACATTAATCAGTGAAGAGAATTTAGAGAGAGAGTGAGAGTGTGAGTGTGTGAGTGTTCTTGGGAGTTTAGAGAGAGAGAAAGAGATAAGAGTGTGTGAGTGAGTGGATGGAAGAGATGGGGAGGTTGAGTAGATAGGGTTGGGTCAAGTTCATGGGCCATGGGTTGTGGATTTGACCCATGGGTTGACCCGACTACAATTCTACTTTTAATCCACATATCGTTTAGCATCGAGTCGCATAATAAGTCGGTAATTCGACCCGTAAAGCATACAACTAGCCAATAAGTTTCAAAATGCATCCAATTATTTTACTAATTAAATTTGTTAGTCAATTAACACATCGAGTCAAACGGTCTTTATCACGGGTGTTACATCATTCCCCCGTTAAAGTAATTTCGTCCCGAAATTCAACAAAACACTAATCACTAAACAAATGTGGATACTTAGACCTGATATGGTCCTCTCGCTCCCAAGTGAACTCGGCTCCACGTCTAGCATTCCATCAAAATTTGACAATGGTGTAGCGTTTGTTCTTGAGCTTCTTGACCTCACGATCTAATATTTCTACCGTTTTCTCAACAAGGTTAAGCTTTTTGTCTACTTGGATCTCGTTCTTAGGCACATGAAGAGTGGGGCCCGCCAAATCACTTATGTAAATTATAAATAGGTAACACGTCATGTACGCAACTAAGCTCTTGAGGAAAGCTCCAATGGTCTATGGCTCACCTCGGTGCACCTCTTTTGTCATTCACGGGTTAGTTGCAATCTCCCCTTTGATTTGAGAAATTACCTTTGTCGTTTTAGATCACAATCTCTGACCCCAAGCTAGGGAGAACGACACCTCCAACCATAAAGTGCCCTAAAGGGTGGCATTTGAATACTCGTATGATAACTATTATTGTACGAGAGCTCAATCATCGGTAAATGAGCTTTCCCAACTACCACTAAAGTCAATAGCATACGCTCCCATCACGTCTTCTAGCGTTTGTATCTCTTTCACTTGTCCATCCGTTTGAGGATGAAGTGCCGTACTCATACCGAGTTGAGCACCCATTGCTTGTTGAAAGGCTCTTCAAAAAATTGAGTTAACCCGGGTATCTCTATCGGAGATGATAGAAACCAGAACTCCATGCTTAGACACCACCTCCTTAATGTATAAACGAGCCATGGTGTCAAACTAATCGGTTTCACGAATGGCCAAGAAGTGAGCCGACTTCGTTAACCGATCTACAATCACCGAACTCGTATCACGACCATCTCTTGTCTTCGGTAACTTCGTGTTAAAGTTCATTGCGATTCGTTCCCGTTTCCCTTCCGGCTCCACAGGTTGCACCAACAATTCGGGTGGCACCTTATGATCGGCCTTAACTTGTAAGAAAGTGAGACACTCACTCACATATTTAGCCACATCATGCTTCATGCCCGGCTACCAGTAAAATCCTTTAAATTGAAATACGTCTTATCCGACCCGGGATGGACCGAATAAGCTGAATTGTGGCCTTCATCCACTAGGGATGTTCTTAGATTGCCCAGAAAAGGGAACCCAGAGCCTCTCAACCAAGTATGATCCATTCTCTTATTTATGATCAAATTGTTGTTCCACGTCGTCCAATTCTTCTCTACCAAAGTTCTCCGGTGGTGTAGCTTGCATTTGAGTTTCAATTGGTCCGATCACAAATGTCTTGTCCTACCGTGAGGCTCATTACTCTTGCTCGCCTTGGCTTGACCCTCTCTTTTTGAGTCAAGAGAGTAAGCGGTTGTACGTTTCTAGAGAAATTTTCAAATAATTCGTTATAACAACCCGCCAATCCAAGAAATTGACGAATCTCGGATTACATCTCGGGTCGCCTCCAATTCTTGGCCGCTTAAATCTTGCTTGGGTCCACATGAGTGCCATCCTTGCTCACCTCGTGACCGAGGAAACGGACCTCTTCCAACCAAAATTTGTACTTGGAGAATTTCGCATACAACTTCTCATTTCTAAGCAATTTGAGTACTTTACACAAATGCTCCACGTGTTCTTCCTTCGTCTTTGACTAAACAAGGATGTCATCAATGAAGACAAAGACAACTTGTCTAGATAAGGCCGACACACCCGGTTCAATCAAGTCCATGAACACCGGCGGTGCACTAGTCAACCCGAACGGCATAACGGTGGTTTCAAAGTGACCATACCTAGTACGGAACGCCGTCTTTGGAATGTCATCTTCATGTACTCGAAGTCGATGATAACCCGAGTGAAGATCAATTTTTGGAAAAGTGTTTGGCACCTTGAAGTTGATCAAACAAATCATTTATTCGGGGAAGTGGATATCGGTTCTTTACCGTGAGCTTATTCAACTCCCGGTAGTCAATACACATTCTAAACGAATCGTCTTTTCTTGGAGCTCTTTAAGTTATGTATCCAATTCTTGCATCTCGGTTATGGCGAGCCTATGAGGGGGGCTTTAGTCACGGGAGCGGCGTTAGGAAATCAAATCAACACGGAAGTCAAGTCGACGAGATGGAGGTAATCCCGGTAAGTCATCCGGGAGAACATCGTGGAAGTCATGAACAATTGGATTGGTCATTAATTCTACCTTTGAGATGGTAGCACTAAGGACTTTAGAGTCAGAAGAATCGGAATTTTCACCTTGGACCTTAAGAATCTCACCGTTACACAAAGACATTTTTAACAACTCTTTTGCTACAATCACTAATCGCATTAACCACCTTCATCCAATCCACACTCGCAATAATATCAAAGCTCCCAATGTCAAGAGGCAAAAGGCCAAAATAAAAATTTGTCGTCGTTTAATGGTTAAAATTACCGTTACAATTAATGGACTAAACCTATTTAGCACATCACTGACCATCTAAGGATCGAGGTTCTAACTTAGGCATACAGATAATTGTCAATCAAAGAAGTCAAGCAAAAGGAAGTAAGGCTATAATCGGTCCTAAAATCAAATAACATCGCGTCTTAATGGTCGTGAAGAAGGAATGTACCTGTCACCACCTTTGGATTGTTGCGGGCCTCATTAGCATTTTCCGCCAAGGCTCATCCTCGAGGTTGCAATTGACGGCTTTGTTGGCCATAGTTTTGGGTAGGAATGGCAACTTGAAGTTGATTATAAGGAACCTCCACTTGGACTTGTGGTTCAACCCATCTAGGACAAGCGTTTCTAAAGTGGTCGGGGCTACCACACTCATAACAAGTGCCCCGTTGGCCCCGTGAGTGGCTTGCTTGTGGAGGAACGACTTGGAGAGGAACCGCGTTCAAGGGAGCCGCTCTTGGTTCTCTACAATCCCTGACCACATGCCCAATCTTATTACAATTGAAACATGCCCCACAAGAAGTGGTAGGAGCATGATGTCGGGAACACCGCCCACACTTAGGTAGAAAGCCCAAATACTCTCGTCTTGCCGGCTTGAATGCCGCAAACGCTTTTCCCTTACTAGCATACTTAGAGTCAAACCTACTAACTTTCTTCGTCCCACTGGACTCCCCGGCATCCTTTTTCTTGGTTGACGACCTACTCAACACACCATCATCACCCACATTTACTCGAGCTTCATGTGCTTCGTTGTTTCCTTGAAGACTTGTAGTGACTTGGGCTATAATCATAGGTATGGCATTTGCGACCGCTTGGGCGATCACGGTTGCCAAATCCGGCTCATCGCTATGGTTAGTCATACTCCTTCTTGGTCCCACCATTTTCTATAAAGCAAGGAACACGTTGACCCGAAAGTTAGCCTCAAAATGCTCACATGTTAGTCACACAAGTAGTTAATGCTCTCATATCACATATCGTAAATGTTTCATATCATTACACTAAGGAAAAAGTGCTAATATTCTAGGGAAATCGTTGTCTATCATTTTCAAATGCTAAATTCATAATAATTGTCCATTATCAAAACCAATACTCATGTTCAACATATCACATAACAAGCAATTAAAACAAGCGGTTTAAAGTATAGTCTGAATCCGATATGCTCCATAGTTATTGATTGGGTTTGTATACAGGTGATACCATCGGCTTTCCCTCCACCCAATCAACTCCCATTAAACATATCGGTTTCCTACTATATTCTAAGCCAAGCATGTGCAATCCGTGATGCCATTAACTTGCATACACCATTGGGTGACCATAAAACAGTTGATCAGACTGTTTTAGGGTTGCCACAATGTTATACTACGTTAATGCCATAACTTCATTTTTCCCTAGTTCACCAAACTATCATCAAACAACCACAACAACAATTCCAAGTCATTTCATCAACAAAACAGATCATTCACATTGTACTCGTCACAAACAACACATTGTCCAATCATACTCACATTGTCACATGAGTGGTCTTGTCTACGAACTCCCAACGTACACTTTCAAGGTTTCACATAATTCACGTTGCACACAAAATTCCTAACCATTCATGTTATATGAAGAGTTTTTACTTAAGCCGTAGTCTAGGTCAAACCGCCTAATTCTCTAGACCACGCATGGGCCACCATTCTGTAACACCCCGAACTAGAGCTCGGGATATTACTGAAATCATATAGCACACAGTGGAATTATCGTAGAACATAAACTACATGAATTAAAAGGATTCGGTGAACCCAAACCAACATTTAAGGTACAAGACGCAAAATAAACAAGAAGTCATCAACGCGTTCAAAACAAAACAGTACAACTAAATCCTAATGGTTCTAAGCATGAACCCTATAAGAGGGCAAACGGATCATGGATCCATGAAAGTCCCAGTCCAAGCCCTAGCAAGATCAACAAGTAGCCATCAAGTCTCCAATTTCACTCGAATACCTGAAAAGTGCACTAAACAAGGTCAACACTAGGTTGGTGAGTTCGCAGTGATGAATCACAAGGAAACATCGATAACAGCCAAAGTAAGTAGTAGGTAAAGGTAAGCAAGGTCTTACGAGCAACCTGCGGTCAACACAAATCAACAAGTTAGGTGTGCCTTAATGCACAACCTTGTATAACAATAATATCAATGATTATGCGAAATAATAAGAATGCGTGAAGTAAACGTGCACGAGATATGTCAAAGCAATGTATGGGTGTGTAACATGTGTGTCTCACAACATCATCAAATGCAACGATACTCACGATGTCGTCGACCCGACCAACGTGGCATCTCAAAATCATCAAGTATGTATGTCTACATACTCGGATGTCTGTGTACGTCCCGTACATGCAACGATACTCATGATGTCATCGACATGACCATCATGGCATCTCAAAATCATCGAGTATATACATCTATATACTCGGGGTCTGTGTACGTCTCGTACAATCATCAAATACTTAAAAGTACTTGGGTGAACATTAGCGGTGTTTCGTGTTCCAACTAGAATAGTCAAGTAATACCATACTTGAAATACATAATCAATTTCACGAGTGACAATGCTTGTGTATCCATCAATCAACCATATGCAAGATACATACACTTCGTACGACTCTAACATCAAGGAATCATAGATGCTTATATATAGGGTCACCCGCAGCCTTCCCACCACATCTATAACTCTTTGAGGATATTATCGTCTTCCATGTATGCACTACTATCCTAACCACGACGTATAATCATAAACGAATGCATAATAAATCAAACAATCAAATCAAACCGTCAATAAATCAATCAAACAAGTATGTGTGCACTTTCCAGCCCGAATCTCAATCGAGTAGGGAGCTACGGAACTCGCCTTGATCGGCAATAAAAGCTAAGATCGAGTTAGAATTGATTTGTCAACGTCAAGTGATCGCCACGTGTCCAACACCTATCATTTCGTTTAATATTTATACATTAATATAACATTTCATTTCCTTTATATTCTTATGAATAACCCATGTGAACCCTTGACTCTAAATGACACGTGTGACTCGAATAGGACTCCAGAGAAGTCGGGAGAGACTCAAATGAAAGGTCAGTTCAGACCTAGGAGAAACGACCAAAAACTAGGAAAGAAAACTTGGAAACATACAAACCATAACACCGTAAGCTACGGTCTAGACCACCGTCTCTTACTGTGGTCCATGTATGATTGGCGTTTGGAACGGTCAGTGGCAGCGTACAAGAAGGCAGACAGTGGTTGAGCAGCATAAGAGATGGCGTGAGAGGCGTATGAGACGGTGGGCAAAAGCCTATGGGGCGTCTCAAACGGTAGTAACCACCGTAACAGACGGTGGTCTACATTTAGGGTTTTCAACGTTTTGCTCCACCAAACCAGCGTAGGTCAGACACTTTGGGGCGTAAAAGTGATAGGAAGCACCGTCTCTTACGCCATAAGGGGTGTAAGAGACGCCGGGTCAGAATCTGGTATCTCAGAGTTTACCAAGAAACGTCAAAATCGACCATAAACAACCAAACCCTAATGTATACCATGAATCCGATTTGCAGTGTTCCAAGACCCGTTTTTATGACTTATTAAACATATATGCATGTACACAAACATAACCCATTACATAATTTTGATCCAAAACATCATTTCCATGATCAAATCCGTTTTGACCTAATTAAATTACATAAAACCCTAATTTTTGACCCATAAGGGTTTTTGACCCGATTTTGACCAAGAATTCCATGGGTTTGACTTAGAAGTAGGTTTACCACATAAAGTGATGAATAAGAGATGAATTTTACTTACCAAATCCTTTCCCAAATGCTCCAATTCGAATTTGACCCGTTTGAAGAGTTTTCTTGCACTTTGACTAACCAATTTTTGATATGATGCTAAGGAGATGTCAATGATTATGTTTCTTACACTAATCTAACCCAAACAGCAATAAATGGTGAAGAGAATTTAGAGAGAGAGTGAGAATGTGAGTGTGTGAGTGTTCTTGGGAGTTCAGAGAGAGAGAAAGAGATAAGAGTGTGTGAGATAGTGGATGGAAGAGATGGGGAGGTTGAGTAGATAGGGTTGGGTCAAGTTCATGGGTCATGGGTTGTGGGTTTGACCCATGGGTTGACCCGACTACTATTCTAGTTTTAATCCACATATCGTTTAGCATCGAGTCACATAATAAGTCGGTAATTCGACCCGTAAAGCATACAACTAGCCAATAAGTTTCAAAATGCATCCAATTATATTAGTAATTAGATTTGTTAGTCAATTAACACATAGAGTCAAACGGTTAATTATCACAGGTGTTACAAATACCCAGCTCCCCCACCTAGTAACACATAGAGTCAAACTGTAATGCATTTTTAATGGCCGTTAGTGGTTTGGACCAAAAATATTGACGGAGCACGAAAGTTAGGGATGAAATTTATAATTTGCAACCAAAACCAGGGACGAAATGTGTAACTTATCCCAGTTTTTTTGTACAATTTTCAAAAGTCATATGTCAGTTTTTGATTGATTGTCATAACCAATTTTTGTGAAGTTAACAACCACACCTTTCATCTTTAAGTTTAGTTCTATCTTATTCCCTTTTAATCTAGAAAACTATCTATCCTTACATCGAAGCAGATTCCAATACATTGCAATGCAACATAAACTTGTTGTCTTCACTTTATATTTTCGTCAAGTTTTAATATTTTGTATAATTATATTATATAGTTATCAAGTTAATTAATTACTAGAACGATACCTGCGCGATGTAACTATGTAAGGCAGTAGCAATGGTGGCGATGATGGGTGGTGGTGGCGTGCGGCGGTGGTGGCGATGTAATGGCGGCGGTGACGAATAGTGGTGGTGTGGCGTCGTCGCGAAGTGACGGGTGGTGGTGGCGGTAGACGATGGTGGCGGCAACGATTGGTGGTGGTGGTAGTGATGGCGTCGAGTAATGTAAGTTATTGTTGAAAGTTGAAAATACCAATTGCTTTATAATATATAGAACGGTACCCGCGCGTTGCGGCGGTGGTGGCGGTGACGGGTGATGGTGATGTAATCGGTGCGGCGGTGACGGGTGGTGGTGGCGGTGACGGGTGGTGGTGGCGTGCGGCGGTGGTGGCGGTGACGGGTGGTGGTGGCGTGCGGCGGTGGTGCGGTGGGCGGCGAGTAGTGTAAGTTATTGATGTAATTTGGTTTTGATGAAATGTCGAAACTTAAAATGTTAAACAAAAACTATTTGCTTTATAATAGAGTATAGATATAGATTCATCAATGATAATATTTAGTTTTAAGGAGAATCATTCCTGCAACTAATTGCAGGAATCTTAGCTATAATTCAGTTATTATGGAAAAGACAGTCATATATAAATCTGGTTTGAGAAAAGTAATAAGACTTTTGACATAACATTAATTAGCTATTTATAGCTAAAGTTTCTCACTAGATTTTTTCTCCAAATAGTACATATACAGATCATATTATATTAAATATTAAGTTTACATATAATAATAAGGAAAATGATAAACATAGCCAACATAGCTCCCGGGACTATATTTAATACGTTATTACATGCATCAAAGGTTGTATAATGGACATCAATCCGTAAATATAAGAGATGGTTATGTTCAATGTACAAATCATTTATGCATGTAATAACCCGTTAAACATAGCCCTGGGGCTGTGTTTATCATGTCTCATCTAACTGTTCTACGGGCATTATGCTGGAGTTTTTATTTTGTTAAGGACTACGCAACTAGTTACACGTTTACATGTCGTAGTGCGATTGATATGTTTTATGGGCCGTTGGATTAAAGGGCCGAAGTTTGCGTAAGGTCGTAAGGAAATATAATATTGTATTTGTACATATCCTGTTTGTTTAAGGAAATAAAAAGTGATAGAAGAAAGATTCTTGGTTAACGTTATAACGAGGCACGTTGTAGGGTTGATACTTGATTGTTTTAAATTAGTTTTTGGTGGCTTCCGACGGGAAAGACACATAATACATACAATAGCATAAGTTTAGATTACGCGTCTATTACGCCTTAAAAACGTTTCTAGATACTTTAACTCATAGAATAAGAATATCGTAAGGTGTGTTTAGTTGTACAACATGTCTTCTAGTTTTTCATTTTAATTTTTTTAGAAAATAAAAAAGGTTTTTCATCTGCAAAACCAAATGAAAATATTAAAAACTTGTTCAAAATTAAAAAATACAATTTTGATTTTCCATATTATAAAACATGTTCTAATATACTTAGTTAAGTGTGGGTTGAGGATGGGATAACACCCCACCAGTGGCGGAAACGTGAGATGCAACTGAAACGAGCTTGCAAATGGATATTACTCAGAGAAACTATATGATGTTCATTTAACACAACAAACTGTCATACACGAGTCAAAATACAACATACAAATCCCATGAAAAGGGCGAGCAAACCGAGGCATCTTGCCCGAGTCTAAAGATCTAGAATGCAATCAAACGATCCTTAGGTCCATCTATAGGCATCAACTCCTAGCTTGCAAGCGATTTCTCTTATACCTGAAAAGATACTCAAAAGCGTCAACACTAGGTTGGTGAGTTCGTAGGATCACATAACATGTTCATACGATCAACGATTTACAACAACGATTCATACAATATACCTACATATGGGGATATGTAAATAATAACGTTCATAATTCGATCATATCATGATCATAAATTCATAATCCAAACATAACACGATCACATAACCTTGATTTAATTATAACACAATCATATAACCTTGATTCGAACATAAAATATTAATATAACCTCGATTTGATCATAAAATGATCATATAACCTTGATTCCTCGATTTGATCATAAAATGATCATATAACCTCGATTCGAACATAACATAATAATATAACCTCGATTTGATCATAAAATGATCATATAACCTTGATTCCTCGATTTGATCATAAAATGATCATATAACCTCGATTCAATCATAATATAACAATATAACCTCGATTCGATCATAACATGATCATAACACAATCATAATACACATTCATAGTACATACTCGAACGATTAAGCATGTTTACCAACTCATTCATACGATTGTTCATCGAGTAAATACTTATACATACTCGCACTATCGCCTAATATATCAATCAATCCATGCAATTGCTCACCAATTAACATACTTACACATGCATTTCCCATTACCGTTACCTCATCCATAAAAATCAAGCTTAACAATATAATTTCCCATAATCATGCAATAAAACTAGCATGTTAAATTCATTCATATAATTGACCACCGAATAACACATTTACAAATGCATCACAAAATACATTATATCATGCATGCAACCGATTTTAACAACATCTTATACATGTTCAAGTTCACATGCTATTAAGCAACACATCCTCATTCTTTACCAATTAACAATTTAAATCGTTAGTGTTGGGATATCAACCGTTTACAATATACGTGAGTTAGGATACTTACAACAACAATCCACACTAAGGGCACAAGTCAACACGTTCATCATATCGTATCCTAACAACTTATCCATACGTTTACACATCATAATATCAACGTTACGTCACAACAAAATGATTCATACACAACAACGTTATGCCACAAACGTGGACTTAAGCGTTATGCCACCAATGTGGACTTAATCGTTATGCCACCAACGTGAACTTAATCGTTATACCATTGTAAAGTAGACTCATTTACGCTTCTGTGGCCGCTTGAATCGTCGAAAATGGACGTACGGTTCAAAAGTTATGATTGTTACAAGAAAGATGAGTTAGAGCACCGTCTGGGACGCCCAGATTGGCGTCTGAGACGCCAGAACGTCTGGCCCAGCATCTGGGACGCCAGGACTGGACGCTAGGACCTGCACAACCAAGATCTGCACATCCTTCCTAAGCCAAACACGACCCAAATTCGACCCAAACTCGATTTTGAACATCCAAGGACCATTTTGAAGCTAGGAAACATGTTATAAACATATATTTGACAAAACCCATCACCAAATCATTTTCAAAACACAATCTAACTCAAATCAAACCCTAGATTCCAACCCAAAACCCTAGAAACCCAAAAATCCGATTTTGACTACCAACGAGACCAAGGATGTTTAGATTCGACCAAGAAACATGGTAAGCAACATATAATAATGATTTTGAGCTAAGAAACACTTACCAAAACAACCCGAAGTTTCAAATCCGTTTTTGAAGCTTTAAAGTGGATGAACACACTTAGGAAAAAGGATGAAACTTTGAATTCTTGAAGATGATTATTATTGTACTAGTTACTAACAATTTCTCTTTCAATTATGATGTAAAAGTCCGAATTTTATGGAGAATTAAGAAGGAGGTGATGATGATGAGTGTTCTTGCAAGAATAGAGAGAAAAGAGAGAAAGTGTGTGTGAGAGAGAAAGAGATAAGAGAGAAATGAGAGGTGGGGAGGGGTTTTGTTCCCCTCTTGCACTCTCGCGACTAGTTCTGGTTTCTCCCGATAAATGATTCGTTTAGTTAAGACTTTTAACTCAAGACTCGTTCAAATTTTTCGTTGACATATTATTATCTATTTTTGAAATTACGTTTGCAATAACTATTCATACGTTTACCTTTTCACTTCAAAAGTTACTTTATCAAAGTTTGACTCGTTTCAAAACTACTAGTCCCGTTATGTTAACCGGTCAAAACGGCGGATGTTACACAGGGGCGAGGGCAAGTGGCAGAGGGTAATGGGGGCAGGAACGAGAGTTCTAAATTTTAAAAAAGGGAAATTAAAAAGTGAAAAAAATCATTCATAAAAATAAATGGATTTTATTATATTAAAATACACATTGATAATTTAAACATAAACTACCGTTAGCGAAATTAAGTAATTAACATATTAACAAATCACAGTCATCTTCTACACTATTTAACTACATGCGACAACTGTCCTTGAGCTTTAGCTCAATGGTTGAAAGACCATCCCCTTTGCATGAGGTCTTGTGTTCAAGCCTTGGGGAGAACATAGGTATTAAGTCCCTTTATGAGGGCTTGGCTTGGGTATACCCAGGTTCAAGTCTGAGGGGGCAGGGTTTACCCCTATTAATCGTCGTGCCTTCGGGCGGATTAGTAGGGGGTTTTCCCCCATCGGGTATTTGAAATAGACATTTCTACTTCGAGGGAGCTCTCTAGCGCGAACCCGGTTAAGACAACGTATGCTAGACCTCCCGCTGTCGAATCGCGACACGAAGTTTCCAGCGAAATTCACCTTTCAAAAAAAAAACTACATGCGACAACTACAATAAAAAAATTTTGTTAACACAATCAATGAGAAAACCTGCATCAGACAAACACTATGCTAATACATTCATTGAAATATTTCAATGTATATCTTTTATCTACAGTCTAAATATCAATGTCATAAATTTGTATGCTTTTAGATATATATTTGGTAGACATATTTTTGGCATACGTTGCATTTATAAAATTTAATTTTGTGGGAATTAAATGACAAACAATGGGGTAATTATCAGGTGACCCTCCTCTCCGCACATTGATTTCCCCGCATGAACCAATACTAACTATCAAGGAATAGCGGGTATACATGCCAATCCCCTCGCCTTTGTTCGCCTATAAACTTTCTTCGCCTATCGGACCTGCCACCTGTAGTTAGGCACTGACTCTACTACTGCTCCTTACAGAGACTGGATTCAGTGCTTTCAAAAACACTCTAAGCCTTCTGGACATGCGGTACTAAAGAAGGAAGGATGATATAGCTCAGGATGCTGATGACTTGAGCACTGAGAGATGGGGGATGCTATCTTCACCCACGTTTTACCTACGTACTTATGCTTCTTTTGTTTCTCCTTTCCAAAAAAAAAAGAAAAAAACAAGAGTAAGAAATATTAATATGATATATCACAGGGTAAGTGTGTCACAAAAGAAGAGAGGAGAAACAAAAAAAACATATGTACCTAAGTGAAAACGTGATTGAAGTTAGCAACGCATCTTACCTTGCTGCCAAATAATTTCACAGTTGTTTGTCATTTGATTCCATAATATGAAGTTCCGTAAATGAAATATCATAGACATATGCCTAAAATATGTCTAAAAACATATCTAAAGACAGGTGACGTGATAAAGAGTTATTGAAAAATAAATTGAGTGAAATACATATATCATGAATTAAATACTTTAAATACATATTTAGGTCTATATTTTAATTAAAAGTATCATTACTTTTCGATTTCCATAAATTCAATTCCTACTTCCACATTGATACAACTCTAATTTTTAAACACATTTGAAATTATTTTAATGTACCAACTTTTTTGTCTCATAATGTTAAATCCTAAACTCCGAAAGAAATTAGTTCAATGCATTGTAGAGATTTTATCTGAATAAATGATAGGTAGATGTGCCAAAATTTTGAACCTTTAAGAGCTTAAAAGCATCTTATGCTTTTATCCTCGATTCCTCGGTCATAGAGAAGTCATTTTATGGATCTTTTATATAAGATTCCCGAGTCTTCTGAACCGATCAATGAGTTAACCAACATAAGTCGATAGATGAATTAGAAGAGTCCTATATAGATAGAAGACACTTAAGCCAAATGTTGTTTGTTATCGGCTGTCATTGCTAGAGGAACAAAGGACAAATCGTTCAAGCTAAACTTATACTGTGTGTTTGTATCTGCCATCTGGTCTAGAAAATATGATAACTCAGGTCACATGTTTGCTACATCTGCATATGTTAAGTTGCTAAAGTATCGTGGGCGTAACATTATTATTGAACATAAATCTACGACACTTATCTTTATCACAACATGAGCTACAAATTAAGCATAATTATGGCTTCGCTTGGAGAAGAATTGAAGAGTATGGAGCAACATTATATGTATCCCCAATGCCAACGACACCCTCAGGGACAATATCGTATGGAGACTCTAGATTAGTGTCCACCTGTATCAACAACAAATCAGAACAAGAGACTTCAAATGAGATTCGAACAATGAAAGCATGAACACACACACATAGTGAAGGTGTATTTCCTTCTTCACAGAGAAACACACACTCTTACTATCCAGCATGTTAGTTGCTTAGAATGTGACTTTGTGTGTACATATACCACATACACCTATGCGTGTGTTAGTGTATGGTGTCTATATACACAAGAAAGTCACAAAGTGATTTGCATAAATTGTTGATGGTTAGAACTAAAGTTGTGATACTTATCCCTCTGGATAATAACTATTCATAACTCGAGTGACATTAGCTATGCTGTTCAGGTATAAAATAAAGGTGTACTACTGTAAGTATGATTTTTAATTTTTGCATACTTTTTATAGTTGAAATAGATTGTAAACTTTTAAATGAAAAAATCCAAATATATACATCAATACTACTTCATAGAAATGTCCTGCCATGAATAGGTTTTGTCAGTGTTTCTTGATATTCTTTAATAGTTTTGGCAACTTCCGGTGGTTTCTGGCAGTTACCAGCATTCGCCGGTGGTGGTGTTATGAGAGATGGGGAGAGATTTGATGTGTCAAATTCTTTTCTAAGCATCAATTAACTAAAATAAGAACACTAACCACTCGGAACCAACGTCGTGTCTGAGGTGGAGAAGGTATTGGAACTTTAACAAAATAGTCGTGTGCATTGAACGCCAAGTAAATATCCCCTTCGTCGCCATCATGAAGCCTGTAATACAGGTTATTAGTAAGGGGGAAGTGAAGGTGGTGCTGTTACACACCTAAGTTGGGTAAAATCCTTCTCACATACCACTTCCATTCGCAGAAATTATTATATTTATTTACATTTTTTTTGTTGGCGAGACAAACATATAACATATGGAACAAGGATGGAAACATCCAATTCAGGTAACACATGTAAACTGAAATTGATTGAATCTATAACATATTGAACAAGGAAGGAAACATCTGATTCAGGTAACACATGTAAATGGAACTGACATCCCTGGTACACGAAAAGAAAACGTAATATTGACTCAATGGCTAACTTGACCAAAGTAACCAGAAACTAGGGGTGAGTATAAATTGGTTTGGGTCGGTTTTGGCCCAAAACCGCAAACCGATCAGAAACATTCGGTTTAATAATACCAGACAACATTGGATAAAGTTTTTGGTCAGTTCGGTTTTTGTCCCGTGTCGGTATTGTTATTTTTTTTCTTAATTTTTTGTTAAGCACTTTTAGCTTCTTAAGTTATAAAAATATTCAACTGTTAAGCAAATAATATGATAAGAAAAGTAAAATTTACAAATGATTTTTATTAGTTTAAATTTATTTTTGAAGAGGTTGAAATTGAAATTGTTATTTGCAGCCAAATTGATCTTGTTTTGCATTGTCCTCTAAAACATACAGATGATTTTACTTTGTACAGTAAAAAGGTAAAAAATTCAAATATATAAACATATTTACTAAGCATAAGTAATAGATATATTATAAAATGATGTAAATATAAAAGAAAGTATAAAATATATACTTTGGTTCGGTTGGATTAGCTTTAAGCCTTTAAATGCAAAATCGAAAACCAAACAAAGAAATTCAGTTTTTGGTTTTTCGGTTCGATTTTGTCAGTATGGGTCGGTTTTTGGATTGTCAGTTCTGTTTTTGCTCACCCCTTCAAAAAACACAAGCCTAGCCATGGATTGCTAAAAAAAATTAAATCCTTCACACACAAACGCCAACCTACAAACCTACCAAACTCTAAATCCACAAAATGTTGGCGAAATACCCCTAGGTAGACATGGAAAAGGACTGGAAGCAGATGTTAGAGTTTAAGATTATATGAGGTTCAAAATGCAGAAGTATTCTCATACCTGCAACACCGCTGGTCTAGAAAAATACAACACAGTTTACTGCGAGAAAACAAATCAAGGCTACAAATACTTTCAGTCGTATAACACTTACGTGAATGCAATAAATTTACTCTCATAGTTATCCCAATTATCTTCGTGCCATGTAATCTCATTCTGCAATTGGTACAAGTGCTTGATTAGCTTTGAGCAGAATAAACAACTAACGAAAACATCTTAACAACAAACATTAAACAGTTTCTAGATATCAAATCAAAGGTGCAAAAAGTTTCTATTGTCTCAATCACTTAAAGTTTTCTGTGTTCCCCAAACGTCAAAGTTGAAATTACATAGTTACCCCCAAGTTATCAAGCATATTTTATGTTGTCTTCCCAAGACTGAGTTTTCACTTGAAAATGCAAGTTAGACTCCAAACACTATTAGTTTTGTAACAAATAAAGTTAAACTTGAACCAGACAGCTAAAAATTTCTGCTCATAATCAACTGAAATCAATGATTCTTATGACTGTAAGAGTAGAAGTGCCATGATGGGCCGGTAGGGCAACAGGTTCGTATTGAAATGGGTCCTCTTTTAAATATGCGAAAGCGGGCCAGTTGGGTCAACAGACTAGCCAACACTTTTTGTCCGTATTTTTTGAGATGTTACCAGAAAACTAACAGCATCAGAAGCAGAAATAGGATTTACCTTGCCAATGAAATATTCTTGTCTAAATACTCTATGACTTTGGCGAAACTTGATCACCTCAGAAAAGAATCTGAAGCACTCATTCTTCCGTGAATCCAACTGACAGGCCAAAGTCAAAAGTTCAACAAGGTCATGGTATCATTGATCAATATCATTGATCAAGTATGAAATATAGAGAGCAGAAGTATGTACTTGTCCCCATTGAAAATGGTTTAAAGAAGTATCATGCCCATAGCTATTGTTATTTCCATGGCGAGTATGACCATACTCATCTCCCATTAGCATCATTGGTACACCCTACATCAAAAGATACACCAAGCATTTTATAATTCAAACAAAATATGGAGTAAATAACGATAATAAAACTTTATATATAAATTTAACATTGAAGTCAGAGGACAATTAAAAGATACGAGCCATATGCCCGCGCAATGTGGCAGCGATGATGGTAGTGGCGCGGGAGTTGGTGGTGGCGGTGGCGGCGGCGGCGGAGACAGGTGGTGGCGGTGACGGGTGGTGGGGGCGGCAATGGTGGTGAATGTAAAAGTAATTGATGTTAAAGGAGGTAGTGTAGTTATTTTAAGGATTGAGGGATTTATGTTTTATATTTAATTAAGGGCATTATAGGTATATTAAGTGGAGATGTTTAAATTAATGAATAAATGAGAGGGGTATTTTAGGTAATTCAATTCCTTAATTGAGATTTTTGGGGGAAGAGTTCCCCTTTTATAAGGTATTATAGATAATGAGCACTAGTGAGGCGAATGTCTAATCTTTTGTTTTCTAAAGGTGTGAATTACTCAGGGGGTCTAGCATACGTTTTCTTAATCGGGTCTGCGCTAGAGACCCCCTCGCCGAATAGCTCCCCAATTTCAACCCCTCGATGAGAAACCCCTATCACCCAGGGATTTGAAGGGGAAAACTCACCCAGACCCACCATAAGTTGAAATTAAATACCTGTGGTCACCCCCAGATATGCCTAGGGTGCAGCAAATGTATAATCAAGAAACCTAAGTGGAACTGTACCGCAGAAAAGACATTTAAGTGACTAATTTAAATGAGTGCAAGACGAAACTACCTGAGATATCATCAATGCCAGATGAAAATTCTTCATCTGCCGGAAACGCAGGGCTTTGATATTTACATCAGATGTTTCTCCTGTCAAGCATATATACAAAGTGAAGATAATTCCATGCATACACTTAACCCTTAGAGGTGCAAAGGGTGGGGCAATAGCTAATTTTGAAATATGTTCTATTCATTCACGGACCACCCAATAATTACACCAATAGTCTGAAGTGAGACAAGAAAGCACAACCACTAGAATGATGAGCCACCTCAATACCAGTGGTCAAATACGATCAGAAAATCATATTATATCAGCAATAATCTGAATAAATTACATCTAGGAGACTCTATCCCTTAAGAGTACACCTTGGGCACCTTTCATCCCATTTGACAGATGAACTCATTGACCCAGTCTGAGGTGAGGCAAGAAAGCACAACCACTAGGATGATGAGCCACCTCAATACCGGTGATCAGGAAATCATATTATCTCAGCAATAACATGAATAATTTACATCTAGGAGACTCTATCCCTTAGAAGAACACCTTGGGTACCTTCTATCTCATTTGAAAAATGAACTCATTTGACCCGTTTCCTTAATGACTATTTCTAAATGTAATTTATATGTTTGATCCGTTGAGAAACACAACTTAACCTGAACTGACCCATTCATTAGAGAATGGATTGAACTCGCATCTCTAATTAAATCCATCAGCCGCAAATATTTTGAGATCAGACCTCGACTTGCTGCTAATTAAACTAACAGAAAAGTGATTCTTCTGAGAAAAAGTCATTATGAGGATTACCTTCATACCCACAATTCCAGCTGAGGTTATCATTGCTTCCATCATTGCCACCTTCTCCATTCGCATCATTGTGCTGAAAAGAATGTAGAAATGGTACATATTAAGTACATATCATGGAAAACAGAAAGATGTGTGATTCGATGGTACCTTGTGATTATATGACACAAGGTCATAAAGAGTAAATCCATCATGTGCTATAACAAAGTTGACCCCATGGTATGGCTTCCGTTGGTTAACCTAAAAAGGAAGTAAGGAATCCTTAGTTTAAAAGATGTGTTTGATAATTAGAAATGATTTATATACCCCTCAACGACGGCGTAGTAGAGGAATCTTATGGACCATGATCAAAAGTTACATTGTGTGAACGATTACTTATGGCACAAAGAGAAAGGTTGCATTAATTTTGAAACTTTTCAACTTGATTCATACTGGTATTGTATAAGTCAAGCCAAAGCAGGCCCCTAATGATGTACTTACTTTATATAAATCAGCAGAACCAGCAACTCGAGTTGCGAAACCTCCCTTCATACCAGCGTCACCCTATACTTTGACCAAATACATTAAAACAATGTCATACATAAACACCAAGATACCCCCCGTTTTATGTAAAAAATAAGTACAAATTATTGGTCAGTTAATGTGTCACTTACCTTCATAAATCTTCTCATGTCATCACGATAAATCCCATTCCATTCGGCCCACCTGCCAAGTTAAATCTAGAAATCAATAACAATATTATAGTGATCAACTCCTCAAACCATGGTACTTGTATGTTTGTTGAAATTTATAATAAACAAAAATGACATTTTTAAAGAAAAATGTAGACTAAAAGAACATCACTCTTATCCCTTTGTCAAAAGGCGCTTATTATTGCAAACTGCAATGTTCTATTTCACACTTTGCAACATATATATTTGTCCGCAACATCAAAAATATTATATCGAGAGTTTCATGGTTAGAAATTACATTATTCAAATAACTAGTATAATCAACTCCAATTACCTGTCCCAGTTTGGGAACTTCCCGACAAGATATAAGCCTCCACAATCCCATGGTTCAGAAATGATTTTACACCTGGATAGTGTATTATCTTTTGCTATGGCCTGCTCCATTTTATGTAATACAAGTAGGTAGAAACAAATATGAACAACATAAGCATAAGAAATCAATAAAACCAAAACTACTGTTTATATTTCTGAAATTGAGTAGTCTAACTTACCCTTATAAGTGGAGGAGCGTCAAGTGGTGAACCATCTGTTCCTCGACAGAGAACACTCGCAAGATCAAAGCGGAATCCATCCACGTGATACTCGGTCACCCTTCATTTAGTTAACAAAAAAGAACTTCACATAAAAAACCACAATTATAACACACATTTGAATCAATAAGCACTATACTGCCTGCCTAAATTTGTAAAAAGGAGTCTATATAGTAAACAAGAAACAGCAACTTATTAGAAATAGCAGAAATACTACCAATGTCTTAGGCTGTCAAGTATGAGCTCCATGACAACAGGGTGGTTACAGTTCAGTGTGTTACCTGCTCATTAACAAGAATGTACATCAACGGTTTTTGAATTGTAGTTCCAAAAATCATAAATTAAACAATTATATAAGAGATTGAAAAATTTGTCAATTACTACAGTAGACATTTTTTGTCAACAGATAGAAGTAGTATGCAATTGACCTTTATATATTAAATTTTGATTAAACTCATGGTTCATCATGTAAGCCTTATGGATTTGCAGAATTAATGTGAAACAAATTGATGATTTAATATTTTTATCTACAAAACACGTACATCTTGACAATTGTTATTAGACCAACAAAAATCTAGCAGCAAGTAATAGAAAACAAAGCAGAACGTGAACTCAAGACTGATGTGAAGGAGGATCGTTAAATTACCACAGCCTGAGAAGTTCATTAACTGGCCATTACCATCCACCATGTAATATACCTATATATAAACACACAAGATTAATACCACTTAAATGTTGCTTTAACTTATGACAATACATATATCCATAAAAATGTATATCATTATAGAGCTTTGCTGATAAGCTTTATTTCTTTTCTTCTTTTTAAAGTTAATACCTTGTTGTCTATGCCTCGGAATGATGTGGTATAAGGGTGCTTATCATCAGCCTCATTAGTATGATTGTAAACAACATCCAAGATGACCTGTAGGGTTTAAAGTTTCCCACATTAGTTGTTGGAGAGAAATTAGGAGAGAGGAGAATGTAATTTGATTTTTTTCATAACTGCCACAATATTACAACTAATTGAGTATTTATCCTAATTTTGCACACAACTACTTTTCCCGCCAAGCTAACAACCGTTTGAACACTTACAAAAGACCCCCTGAACTATTAAACTTGTCTATTCTGACCCTTAAACCTAATAATACGTAACAATACCCTCTCCTTTCAAAGAATTTTGTCCTCAAAATTGGAAATCTGGAAAGCAGTCTTGAATGTCTTCTGCATTTTCCCATGAAGCTTCAGAAATGGGGAGTCCCTCCCAATGAATTAAGACTTCCACTGCAGCCTTGTTCTTTCTTTTAATCATTCTTCTGTCCACCACAGCTCTTGGTTGCAACATAGACTTAGATGAAGAAGGCAGAGGAGTATGGGTGCGCCCATGAGCTTTCTTCAATAAGGAGACATGAAATGTTGGATGAATTTGAGCATCCTTTGGAAGATCCAGTTTATAAGCCACTTTACCAATGCGTTGCAGCACTTTGAAAGGTCCAAAGAACTTGGCAGATAATTTCCTATGGAAATGATGTTTGAGAGTTCTTTGCTGAAAAGGATGCAATTTCACAAATACCCAATCTCCTTCTTGAAATTCACGATCAGTTCTATGGGCATCCGCCTGCTGTTTCATCCTGTTTCTTGCTACTTCCAAATTATTCTTGAGCTTCAATATCATTGCCTCTCTATCTCTGTGAAGATCTTCAACTGCTGCAACATTGGTGTCACCAGGAATAAATGGAATGTGTACATTTGGTTTGAACCCAAACAAAGCCTCAAATGGGCTCATCTTAATGGTGGAGTGCCAGGTAGTGTTGTACCACCATTGTGCTAAAGGCACCCATTTGGTCCATGGAAGTGGTGCATCCAAGCACATAGCTCTTAGATAAGATTCCAAACACCTGTTTAAAACTTCTGTCTGGCCATCAGATTGGGGATGATATGCAGATGACATAGCCAGTGTAACTCCTTGCAATCTCATAAATTCTTTCCAAAAATTGCTCAAAAAGAGAGGATCCCTGTCAGACACAATTGTGGAAGGACACCCATGTATCTTGAACACATTATCTGTAAATATCTGAGCTACTGATGCTGCTGTAAATGGGTGACCCAATAGTAAGAAGTGACCATATTTAGTAAGCCTATCAATGACTACCAAAATGGTATCTTTACCCTGCACTCTTGAAAGACCAGACACAAAATCCATAGATATGTCTGTAAAAATAGCAGTTGGAACTGGTAGTGGTTGTAAAAGGCCAGGAGTTGCCACAGTTTCATAACTGCCATTATGATTGCCAACAGCTCTTTCTCATACACAGACCAGTTTTGTTGCCTGGTGGACAGTGCTTTACTAATGAAAGCAATTGGATGACCTTCCTGCATTAACACAGCTCCCATGCCTTTGCCAGATGCATCAGTTTCAACTATGAATGTCTTGGTGAAGTCTGGTAATTTGAGAACTGGTGGAGAGCTCAGTGCACCTTTCAATACCTCAAAAGCTTGTTGACTGTCACTGGTCCACTTAAATCCATCTTTCCTGAGTAATTCAGTCAGTGGCTTTGCCAAAATTCCAAAACCTTTGATAAATCTCCTATAATATCCAGCTAAGCCCAAAAACCCTCTCAATTGCTTAATATTTTCTGGTGTAGGCCATTCTTGTATAGCTTTGAGTTTATTTGGGTCAGTTGACACTCCCTCCTTAGTAATAATATGGCCCAAATAGTCTTATTCTATCTGCTGCAAAAGCACACTTGGACTTTTTTGCTTTCAAAGAATTATTTCTCATTAATTGCAAAACACACTTTAAGTCCAAAAGATGTTGGGACCAGCTCTTACTATAAACTAGAATATCATCAAAGAAAACCAAAACACATTTCCTTAATATTGACTGAAAGGTAGAGTTCATGAGTGATTGGAATGTTGCTGGTGCATTAGTGAGACCAAAAGGTAGGACCAAAAATTCAAAATGTCCCTCATGTGTTTTAAATGTAGTTTTGTAAATATCATCTTCATGCATCCTCACCTGATGATATCCAGACCTCAAATCCAATTTAGAAAAAATTGTGGAACCTTGTAGCTCATCCAATAATTCTTCTATAAGTGGAATTGGATACACATCCTTGATGGTGGACTCATTCAACCTTCTGTAGTGTACACACATTCTCCATGAGCCATCTTTCTTTTTTACTAACACCACAGGTGCTGCAAATGGGCTATTACTCTACCTTATCACTCCAGAATCTATCAACTCTTTAGTCATACTTTCTATCATATCTTTTTGTGCTCTTGGGTATCTGTAAGGCTTAAGGTTGAGATTAACCTTCTCATCTTTCAAATTAATCCTATGATCACATTGCCTTTTTGGTGGTAATCCCTTAGGAACTTCAAATATATCTGCAAACTTTTCTAACAGATTATCCAACTCTTTTCCTTCCTGACATCCTAATAATGAAGGATTACACATTGAAACCTCCTCTATAGAAGACTGCATAGCATATAATTCAGCATGCACTACATTCTTACCACTTCTAATTAAACTGTTCATTTTCTCCATTGTACAATTACTCACCCCATGCTGAACAACCCCTTTTAACTCAAAATCCTGCCCAGCCACTTGAAATTTCATTGTTAAATTCTTAAAATTCCACACTATATCATTCAAAGTTTCTAACCACTCTACCCCCAAAATTAAATCATAGGTGGTCAATTCTAGCAACAATGCATCTGTTTTGAACCAATTTCCCTGCATTGCCCATTCTAAATTCTTACATAAGCTAACAGAAGATAAGTTGTTTCCATTGGCCACTGTCACCCTTACATTTGGAACATTAATCAATGGACATGACAGTTTCTTTGCTAGTGATTCATTCATGAAATTATGGGTGCTACCACTGTCAATCAAAATATGCAACCTTCTAGTTCCAATGGTTCCCAAAACTTGCATAGTAGAGCATGAGGGTATTCCTGTTATTGCATTTAAAGAAATTTGGGGTTCCCCCTGAATCATTGGTACCATATCCAGTGCTCCACTGTCATTACCCACATTGTCATTACCCACATCTTCTGGATATTCATCCACTTCAACCATGAATATTTGTTTCTTCCCCTTACAAACCCTGGCATGCCCAGCCACCCATTTTTCATTACAATAAAAACATTCTCCCTTATTTCTCTTTTCTTGCATAAAAGTACTAGTAACAGACTTAGGTACTATTGCAGTATGTGGCACAGAGTTGACTGGTGTGGCCAAAATGGGTGGTTTAGTCAGATTACCCATGTTGCCAGTACTTGTACCAGAGTTTCTTGGCACATAAGGTCTAATTCCAGTAGCACTACCCCAAGATTTAACCCCCAAAGTCTTATTTGCCTGATTTTGTAACTTTGATAATGCATAAGTATCTTTAAGAGTTTTAGGTTGAAACATTTTAAAAGGACACTTAATTTCTGGTTTTAACCCTTCAATAAACAAACTAATTGTATATTCTTCACAGAGGGTTACCTTATTAAGGAGCCTATCAAACTCATCACAATATTCTTCCAGCTCTCCAGTTTGGGTTAAAGCTTTCAAAGCACCCATTGCATCCTCCATTGTTGCAGAAGAGAACCTTGCTACTGTTGATCTTGAATATTCTTCCCACCGAATCTCATCCATCTCCTTCCCACTTGACTTAATGTACCCCTGGTGCCATGAAAGTGCCCTGCCATCCATGTGTATTGCAGCATACCTCACTTTCCTATCTGCAGGAGTGTCATCAATCACAAAAAAGTTCTCACACTGGTATAGCCAACCTTCCACATCATCACCCTCAAATCTTGGAAAATCTAACTTCGCCAAACGGTTATTAGTGAATTTTTCCCCTTCTGGCTGTACCACCACCGATCTTTGCTTCTCCATGGCCGCCATTTGAGTTAGAAGTGTCTGAACGGTTGACCTCAATGAATTCATCTCATTTTGGGTTGTAGATGTAAGTCCCAACTAACTAGATGGTACTACCTGAAGACACCTCTATGTCGATGGTGGGGTTACTTTGCAATATAAACACTGAACTGGAGACGACCAGTTACAGTGAGTGTATACCAAGTTCTTGATAAAGATTACTTATTAAGGTGACAATAAGTAAATGACAATGCAATAGATAAATATACGTAAAGTAAATTGGTGAGACAATATGTATTTTTCAAGTGTAATTTATTTATTAACTTTAAAT
Organism: Erigeron breviscapus; assembly: GCA_034093135.1. Taxonomy (NCBI): domain Eukaryota; kingdom Viridiplantae; phylum Streptophyta; class Magnoliopsida; order Asterales; family Asteraceae; genus Erigeron; species Erigeron breviscapus. The sequence goes on along the minus strand of CM067168.1, from coordinate 124,176,017 downwards.
AAATTACAAGGTTGTTGCGGAACCAAGATAATACAAAGTATGTAAATATCCTAACAACCTATGAAATACAATTGATCTATACTTGGAAATTCTCTTAAACAATCGAAACACTTAAAGTTGTGAAATGTTTCTTTTTGCGATTGAGAGAATATTGCACAAGTTCACCAAGAATATTGCAGGTTTGCAAAGTTGTTTCTTGGTTGTGCAAAGACCTCTATTTATAGGCAAAGTTGACATTGGGATGTCAACTTTGGCCGTACAAATATGGTTGAGAGCATTTAAGGAATAACATTTAATTCCTTAAAATGCTGTGTAAAGTTATGACATAAAGTAACTTTACTCAACCTGCTTTATGTACCTTTTGTACTTTATACATAGATAAATCCTTTTATCCGTGTAATAGCACATAAAGCATAAAGGTCTTTTCCTCGTGATCAGTGTAAAGCTTTGTAAGTACTTTACACTGATGTTCTCCGGTTTGTATCTGAGTAGAATGTCAACTGGGCTTCGCTGCCATTGTCATTCTTTATCTTCCATTTGTTGTCTTCGACTTCAACTGGAATGATTCTTCATCTGGTCAGATCTCAACTGGAGGAAGTCTTCAGTTAACGAGTTGCGTTAGCTATACGTTGCAACTGGACTTCATGGACAAATCTTCTTAGTCTCCAGTTGCAACTGGAGACTGGCCAGTTGCAACTGGACTGGTCCTAACAGTAGAAACTTCTTTGGTTAATCTTTCGTTATCTTTCACTAATTTTTCCGTTTCTTGGGTTTGATTTCGAGTTCCCATGGATTATTTTGCGAAATTTAAGGTGAATTTGGAGTAATTTTGTTCGCCGGAGAACAGAGCTCACCGGAGAAGACGATCGGAATCTGTAACCGCCGAGAATCGGACGGCTCTGATACCAATTTGTTAGAGAGAAATTAGGAGAGAGGAGAATGTAATTTGATTTATTTCATAACTGCCACATATTACAACTAATTGAGTATTTATCCTAATTTTATACAAAACTACTTTTCCCGCCAAGCTAACAACCGTTTGAACATTTACAAAAGACCCCCTGAACTATTAAACTTGTCTATTCTGACCCTTAATCCTAATAATACGTAACATTAATATTCCCAGAAATCCTTATTTGAACCTGAATAACCAAAAATTATCAAGGTTAGCTAAACAGAAAGTAATTACCTCGATGCCGGCAAGGTGCAAAGCTTTAACCATCTCTTTGAACTCCTGAGAAGCACCAATTGGTCCTCCACCAGCACTGGCATAACGGGTCATCGGGGCAAAGAAATTTATTGTTGAGTAGCCCCATGTGTTTATCTTCACGGATAAATTATAAAACTATCAGGTAAAAATTCAAATAACAAGATACAATGATCAAGAAAATGAAGTGACTGAAGAGTAAAGCAAGTTTGGGAAATTACCATGTGATCTCTAGGATTTGGGCGTCTCTGGAATTCAAACTCATCAAACTCAAAGACCGGAAGCAATTCCACTGCATTGATGCCAAGTTCCAATAGATGGGGTATCTTGACATCAAGAAAATTATCAGCAACACGAAGCAGATAACATTGGATTAACGTTTGAAAATTTGGCCGAGGCAGGAAACAGATTTGGTAACAGGTAGTTCTTTTATGTGTAAAGATGGGTCAGGTTGGGTTTGACCTGCAACTCTTTTTGTCCTTTTAAGATAGTTATAAACAATTAGTGGGTTAAGTATAATTATTCATATCATATAATTTTAATAGTGAACTGATCTTTATATTAGAATGGTTAGGAAGTTGTATGCATTAAAGATACATTTCAGGCGACCTTTTCCCTGTTTGACCTACATTCTTTTAAGCTGCTTTTTTACTTTTTTGACCCATTTAATCTGTTAGAGATAACATAACCTTAAATTGAATCAACCCAGTCATTAGTAGTTTCCTCCACTATTCTGAATCATTACCTTCTCAATTACAGCAAGGTAGCTGCCCCGGATATTTTCTTCCAATCCACTAGATTTATCAGCTGTAAATGCCCGGACATTCATTTCATATACTACAAGATCCTTCTGCAATGTCAGTAAAAACTCCAATAACATTAAAAGAAAAACTTATCATAACAAATATACAGATATTAATCAAAATGGTAATCAGATATGGCAAATGTGTTTTTTCCTTCTATTCTTTACCTCTGGTATGTTTGGTAGGGAATAATCGTCTCCCCAATCAAATGGCAAGCTACTAAAATCATAAGTTCCATAGAATTTAGAGAATTTATCTGTTGTATCCCCAAAAATCCGACGACCTTCTACTAGTTTTGCATAAGGGTCTATAAGAACAGCACTGTTGTCAAAACGATGCCCTTCATTATAATCTCGAGGACCATCTATCCTGTAACCATAGATGACATTGCTTCGAGGCAGTTCCTACAATTAGTAACTCCTTTGTGTTAAGCATTCAATATAAAAGGTACATACAGAGCTATGTATAAAAATGTAATAATTATGGAATTACCGGAACACATATGTGCCATATATCTCCTGTTTTGTTTGAATGTGGGTCCAATTTCAGCTCAATCATCCCATCATTCGGAGATGCATCATTTCCCCTAAGAAAATATTCATGTTGAATTAAGGAACAAAGAGAAATTCAATAACATGGTACGTAGTGGTATCTTATAACAAAAACATCTAATACAGGAGGATATAAAAGGAAAGCTTTTTTTTGCAAGGCTATAAAAGGGAAGGTATTTCCGGGAAATATTACAATAAGCTATGTCAATATGGTACTAAGTAAACGAAATAGAATATAACTTACGAAATAAGTTAAGTTACACTCTCACCTATCTGGAAGTGATAAACAAAGAGTAACTGAGGTTGCATGTTGAGAAAAAAGAGCAAAGTTGATTCCCTTTTCAGTTTCTGATACTCCAAGAGGATTTGGTAGGCCAGGAATGCTTTTCAATGCTGAGCCGGTTTCTGACATTACTGCAACTTCATCCTAATATATTTCAAAAACGAAACACTTGAATCACCAAACGATTTATTCACTAACAGCATTTCTTAGGCATTATGAGGAATGAGGATAAGAGAACATTAAGAAAAACCTTGATGCAACATAAGAAAGGAGCAGAAAAAGCATTTTCATAGAGGATGTAATATTCAAAGATGATTTGAGTTAAGGAACGATTTCCTTGTCAAAATGTTCACAAGTAAATGTATATAGCGTTTTGAATAAGCTTTACAGAACATAGAACTCATGTACCGTTTGGGAACCCTCTGGTCGCATGTACCGTTTTGGTACCCAGAGCGCACACCGCATAGAACTCATGCCCGGTAAGTCACCATCCTCACACATGGGATCACAAGATATAGTTTCTCCACTTGCCTTTGGCAAGTTTTGAACATGTGACCTCGAGCCTTCATCTGTGGGCCCATGTGGTCACATGATGGCGGTACCACTGGGGTTTCACCCCATTGGTCAGAACATACAAGTATACAACTATATATACATGAAAAAACAAATGACAAATACCTCAATTACAATCTCTTCTGCACGTTGACTGCGTACATGAGCAGACTTATGCTTAATTTGTTCTGATCCTCTAACCTGAGCAAAAAACACGGCCGTGTGGTTGCTTGTAATTAGACCAATAATATATTAATATGTACAAATAAACTATCCTCTTCATTGATGAAAGGCGATTAAAAAGAAGGAATACCTTACCGGAAAATCCACTCACAGAGCTTTTACCAGATGGAGTTATACTCCAAATTACTCTGTTTGGATAAAGAAAAATAAACAAATAATCAGAATGGCTTCAGCTCTTTAACGAACAGATCGTCCTCAGTTAAAAATGACGATTAAATGGACCAGTAATCTAAGGCTCGACAAAGAGTTACAAATATCAACCTATCAGTAGGTTTCTTTTAGGGTGAATGCAATGGGCATCACACATCTCGTGGCCAATTCGTGAAGCTCCAAACCACAAGCCCACACCATTGTGTGGGACTCGTGGTTAGATACTTGGGTGGCTCGTGACGTGAACAACGAACAAAGTTTGGGTTCTCTTTTTACTCTCTCGGTTTTTAAAAAAAAAAGTGGGTCCCAGATTGATGGTGTATTCTGGGGACTATTTTGATCTGGCGCCAAACGAGGACTAATGGTGGCTTTAAGTGGAAAACCCATTGCTAATACTCTTATATCTTTCCATTATAAATCACTAGCATAAACTTAAATTACATTCTCCTCAAATAATATATATCGAAACACTAACCGCATAAAAAAATATATAACTTTTTATCATGTATTGAGATTGTGTGTTGTGTAACATACTTTCGAACCTTATATTGTGTGTATGGAACTTAATAATGCTTGCTATTGTATAGTGACCTATTCATCCAGTAACCGGTTTTTCCATTCATGTAACACACACACAGATATATTATATATATAATCTTACTAAATGTATCAGAAATAATAAGTAAAACATAATAAAAAAATAAAAATAAAATGGAAAAGTGTGTTTTAGTAGGTACCCCATGGAGCGAAATGCAGAGAGAGGGAAAGAATGATTGACATTATTATTATTGAATTTGAGAAATGAATTTGTAGTTGTAGTTGTGTTGAGAATCATACTTTTATTGTGAAGGAATTAAAGCAGTGACTGAAGAAGTTAAGCATCTATCTGTATCTATATCTGTATCTATAGAAACAGAATATACTTGTATAAATATGTATTTATGTATGTTTGAATTGAGGTGTGGGTGGATTGAAATGGAATGATGGAAGTGAGTGAGTGAGTGATCCAAGAAGAAAAGGAGAGAAAGAAGAAGAGTTACGGCAACGGCATAGAAGCCGCGGGAGACCGGGAGTCTCTACTCTGCCACGTGACGCCTTTACACTCTTTCTTCCCGGCCCCACTCTCTCACGTGTTTTATCTCCTCCTTTCATCTCTCACCATTAACTTTTGGATTAGAATCCTCTGATAGGTGAAGTTGGATCAACTTTAACCATTGGATTAAATCCAATGGTCAAGATCTAATTTTGATGTTTAAATCTTGACCATTGGATTTAATCCAATGGTTAAAGTTGATCCAACTTCACCTTAATCGTAACTTTTTTCTTCTTTTTTTTCCCTTTTTTTTAATCTTTGTTTGGGGGAGAGGCTCTTCACTCTAGTCTTGTGAGTTGTGATATATATAGTTACTATTTGATACAACCCAAAAAAATCTGCTGACCCAAAAATCGTTTTTTTTAAGAAAAAAAAATAGTTAGGGATGGCAACCTTTTTAAACAAGAAAAAAAACATGTTTTATTCTAATTTCATGTAGAATTTAAACATATGTCTCTCAACTATTGAAGTCATTGGATATCTCACCTCAACCACTTAGACTGAATGTCATTAGCTTATTAGTATACATATAGAGTAAGGTTCTTGTAAAACAAGTATGAAATACGAAATAGAATGAGATATTGGCCGTAAATCATGATAAAACTGGTACACGGAGATTCACATAGCATAAGTATATAAAACTAATGAATGAAGATTCACAAAGTGTATAAGACAAGTATAAAAACTAATGTATCACGGATAAAAACCAATTAATATGATTAATTTCATGTTTTATTGGTGCCAAAACGTAATGCACAATGTTTTTCAGTTAAAATACAAAGTTTGTTTTGTTTGTTCTACCTTAATAGTTGTTTTATTTGAGCCGATAGCAATATATATGTATGTATGTATATATACAGAAAGGTCTTCCTATTATTGTTGAAATAATAAAGATTCATAAATGCGATGCAAATGCATCAAACAAAAAATGTGATTTTCTTAGTTTTGACGAATTAATCTGTTGTTAAACATTTAAAAAATGATAACTATAAACTATGTTATTTTACGGACCCATAATCTATCAAAATGACAATTGAATATAAACTATGTTAATTTTATGTACGCATAAATGTATAATACCTTAAATTCGTAGCTCAGTTTTGGTATACAAAGCTATCAAGTCTTCATTTGTATCAAAAATGAGTTGCAAATTTGAAAATTGAGTCGCAGATTTGAAAATTGAGTTGCAAATTTGAAACTAGATTGCAAAATCCCAATTTGAGTTGTGAATTCCAAATTGAGTTGATATGAAATTTTTTTATTTTTTTTTTAACAGCAGAGTTGATATGAAAATTGTGTTGTGAATTTGGCATTCGTTTTGCAGTTTTGAAATTAAGTTGTTAATTCGTTAGTCACTGTTATAAATCCAAAAAGAAATTGGTTTTTGGGTCACTCAAATTATATTCTCTTTTCTTTACGCTTACCGCTAGTTACAGTATATGTCAAATTACAGCTATGTCTACACCAATTTGATCTCTTGATTGGAGAGAAAATTCTACACCCAACCACCTACTTTGGTACATTGGCGATTGGTCGTAGCCCAATACATTGTTATATCAGTACTGATTGGTGATTACTGAACATTGTTTTTAACTTATATATGAAAATATAACTTCAGGGGCTAAAAGAAAACCTAGTAACCAAGTTTCTATTGCTAGCCTTTACAAATTAACCAACCAAAATGCAGGATTACTGATACGATTTGGCTTTTGCATTGTGATTCAGAAATATGGTTGAGTAGTCATTAGTCAAAATCATGTTGCAGTTTTTCTTATAATTGTAGCCCTAATTTTTGCGTCCTAAATTGTGGCCTTTCAAAACGGCAACATCTCATATTTCTCGCCCAATTTTGAATCAGATGTTTCCCTGCCTCCCTCATGGCCTCATTATCACCCATAAACATAGCCGAAACGCAGCCATAAGCATACCCCATTTCTATCATCTCTGATACCGGCAATCACCGCTATCAACAATTAAGAATCATCTAACATGGATCAATTTCTTAAATCATGATATGAAATGCCAAAAAAAAAAAAAAAAAACTATGAAATGCAAATACATGCAAATGAAAAAGCTCATGAAAGTTCATTTTATCATAGTTGTTTTTAAGACACGGTATGTGAAGTATGTCTATATCTGTGAAACTGTGGAAAAAATATCAACTTTCACAAGAGTATAGAAAGACAGCAAAAGATGCAAATTGAAACGCAACCCACGATACGACCTCAAAGTCAATGGTTCTTGCCATAATGCAAGCCTTTCTTATGATTGTGACCAAATATATTCAATTACTGATCATCATGCTCAAGAACAACTTTTGACATAGTAGTGATACAAACAAATCATCAAAATCTACATTAATAAATGAATATGGCCAACGTCCAACTTATACAAAAAGATAATCAAATTTAATGACCATATATGGGTAAAGGGAAAACAAAGTTGATCCCAGTTAACAAAACATAAATATACTCTAATCTTCTTACACTATGCGCAAAAAGCAAAACACAACTTTAGGGTGCATTTAGACACATTGTTACAGTTCATATATGTGTAAAGAGAGCTCATAGTTAACAGTATAGCGATTTGTACCTTCTGCAGTGAAAGTTTGGATCTGGATTTGGCGATTTCTGCTTTGTGAAATGGCTGGCATATTAATGCTTTATGAGATGACTTTCTGCATTCAGTCGATACAAACTTGGGAGCAACTCCTGCGCAAAATCACACATATAAAGAGCATGGCCTGTAATATTGGAGGCTGATCCAGGACATTTGACTAATATACAGATAATTTCACACAACAAATACGATGAATTTAAGATGGTTATCTGAATTTCATTTGTGGTTCTGATTCATATTGGGACATTGGGTAAATATTGATTGGGTAGCAATTTCAACAAATTTTCTTATGAATGACGGTTTGGATTGTGTTTGAAGTGGGTCAAATATGTCAAATCAAAACATTTAGCTAAAAGGAAAATGGTCAAAGGTTTTGGAACTTGAGAGTCATCTAAAGTCAATTTTTTAACCATACCCCCCAAATCATTTTATTCGATGAAGTAGATTATTAGTGTCTTTACCAAAGGGATTTAGTCTTAGCCTTCTTTTAGATGACCCATCAACGTATGATGAAAACTAAATTAACAAAATAATCATTTTTAACAATTCTAAAAATATGGGGGAAAAAATGTGTTTAAAGGTAAATAGAACCCAACTTGCTCTACTTCAACCCAAACTAAAATAAGGCACCTCAACTCTCAAACAAAACCCATTTGGAACTATAACCCACCCATCTTGCCAACTCTAGTCACTCCTATTAGTTAGGTCCAAAACTTGGTCTGCTTCAAATGACGGAGGCACTATGCATGAACCCACGTGGAGTAATCAGGTCGAAAGTGCCAGTGCTAAATAATACAATAACGTGTGTGTGTGTGAGAGAGAGAGAGGGGGGGGAGGGGGGGGGGGGGGGGGGGGAGGAGGAGGGAGAGAATGGAACCTAAACTTACCTCATTTTTTGCCACTTAAAACAGCGCTTTCGTGACATTGAATAGAAATAACAGGAGTGAAGCACAAGATGAATAACTAATTTGTCCCAGTTAGTAGTCAGATAAACTCTTCTATCACAATTCGACAACTAGGCTTCTAGTTGTGGGGGCCCTATTTGATTGCAGAAGATAAAGCAGAGACTGCTGAAGCCTCTGTAATCAATGACGCTGGTTGCCGGGCCTGCAGACAAGCACCAATGTCGAATGGGCACAGCTCAGATCCATCAAACAGAAGATTAACACCAGGCAACATGGTTTCTCCACTGTTCTTATCATCGGATTCAACCTTACCACTCTCTTCATTCACTTTGGTGTCGTCCTCGTAAACTGAAGCCAAGGCATATGATCTGCAGCGTTCATTTAATATTATGGTAATTTTTCATATAATTTGGAAAAGTAATATCATGTATGAACGATTATAAAGTGTGTCCTAAATTATTCGATTAAAAAGAATAGAGTGAACTGTAACATGAAACGCCAATATATAGTGAAGTGGCAAAATAAGTAAGGGTGAAGGAGGTTGGGTATAAGTTTAAAACAAGTAATTTGTGGTTGTGGTACGAGTTAAACTTTCAGGATGACCCACAACACTTTTTGGTCAAAATTTGTGTCATATGTGAGTAACAAACTAGTACAGCTTCAATAATAATCTACATTTTAACAAAATGATTTATAAGGTTTTATATATTAAAATACACTCACGGGAACTTCAAACACTCAGAGCAAACAAATTGGATAGAAAATCATGATGTACCTCAATGTGTTGCCATCAAAGCTAAGAACTTCAGTATGACCTCGTTGCCGGTTAGCAAGTTTCAATCTCAGATGATCACTTGTTCCAGAAATTGGAGAAGACGGTTCAGTAATAGGATTCCATCTTTGACTTGCATATGTCATAAGTTGACCCTTTTGAGTTCTTGGCTGATCCCTTTGGTAAAGCATCTTTGCTCCAGAACCAGTTGCTTGGTATTCCAAGCACATGTCATTTAATCTTTGTCTCAATTCTTGCATTGCATCATGATATTCAGTAAACGAATTTGTTTGAAGTAATCGTGAGGACACCACTCGCTTACATATGAGGTTACATAATTTTGGACTGAATAATGGAATCCCAAACTCTACACACAACGGAACCCACTCATACTTCACATCATCAGGTGCAAACACATTAGTCTTTCCTTCTTTATATAACCTTAACAAACGAATATAACCAACAGTCCATAACGGTAATTTCTCAGCTAAATTACGCAATATAGAGTTCAACTTCAAACTTTCATCTATGTCTAGCCCCAACTCCTTCCCTATATCAGCAAATGACCCATCCGAGTCTTTTAATGGCAGAGGAACATCTACAGTGATCATTTTTCCAGACTCATTAAGGTCAAACCTACTAAAGGGCTGCACAAATACGGCTGTGTGTTTAAGAAGTGAATTTAAACAATGTAAAAGTATACTTCCTTTGACTAAATTCCCTTGAAACTTGGCTCCTAAGCCTGCAACTGTGGCCCCATCCCAAGACCATACAAGGGCTTTCTCGCATCCAGCCAATGGTGCAGGAAGCAATCTTAAACATTGACCCTTCATTAGAATGACTGAAACAGGCCCACGACCGATAGCTGAATATAATACTAAATTCATCCACGGTGACATAGAAGAATGTGAAGGCGGGCCAAAATGAATTGGGCCTTTAGGTCCAGGTAATAAAGAAGAAACAGGAAGCGGGACCATTGACACAATAATGTCGTAGTCACGTTTAAACAAACTATCAAGTGTTGTAGCAGGAAGACTAGCTAAACTCTCACATCTCAATATATCTACGTGGTATTTCCTCACTCTCTTTTTCATTACTTTCTCACCATCATCAGTATTTCCATTTGAATCCGCTATATCAGAATTGTTAGCAAGTGGGCTCGACTCACTTACAGCAGGTTCAGATTCTTCATTATTCGACACATCAGCCACCATAGTTGTAACTTCTTCATTGGTTAAAGAACCAATGGCAGGGGTGTCTAGTTCATCGGGGGAAAGTCCTCCAGATGTTAAGCATTCTAGAATTATTCGAAGGCTAAATGCATGGTTGGCAAACTCCTGCAGTTCTCCCTCAAATTTTGTTCCTTCTAATGTGCTTAGATCTTTGCAAAGATCTTCAATGCTAGCATACCCTAGCTTTCCTGCTTCGTATAGTGTTACTGCATGTGATTTTAAACCTGCAATGCAACAGACATTAAGAAGAAAAATAAAGAGTAACAGCAAAACACAATAACACAAGAAGATAGATATCTGTGAAAAGTGGAAATGAAAAAGAGATTAAGAAGTAAAAACTGACCAGGTGAAACAGAGCCCATCATTAAATATGATGTTATGTTAGCATCAACTACAAATGCAACACGTGCATAAGCAGAATTTAGACCATGGTTTTCCGACCCTAAAGCATCTTGTTGAAATAAACTAATATCGGCAGAAATGTTAGGATAGCCTTCTTCATCAGTAAGGATTTTACTAGTTTGTTCTTGAAGGACAGATCCAGGATCAATTAGTTTGACTGCCCATCCTAATCGACAAGCAAAAGATGCAGCAGCCTGCAATTGAGAGAGTTCAGCTTGTAGCGTTGTTGCCAACTCAGCAACAGTTGAGTTCTCACTTGAAACAACAAAAACCGCATATAGCAACCTGTAATGTAAATTTAGCAATTCATATAAATGGATTAATCAAAACAATAGCTGTTAAAATGAAAATACAAAATTTCTTACTCCTCGATGGGGTCTTCATATGATTGCTCTCTGTTGGAAACAAACCCTTCTAGCCTGGATACTGAAACACTAAGCACATCAAAACTAGAAATTCATGAACAGAAAAACACAAAAATTAAAATACAGTCTGTTATCAGAATACTAATGGTATAAAACTGATTCAATGATGTTACCTTTGAAACGGTCATCTGCATAAACAGGGACATCAAAGTAGACTAGCCCTCGACGATAAAGGCCCTTGATGACAACAGGATCGAAAAGTATGAATGCATTTGCTTCCTCCTTACAGATCTTGTCAATTGTTGCTGCTTCTTCTTCTGAAAGTTTCTGCAACCAGTTCATAATATAGAAGAAAGCCAAATCAATTAGCATAATCTTGAAATGATGATGATTGGTAATATTAATAGAATCTTCATTACCATTAGAAGTTTTACACTTTTATGATTGAAAAGGCTAATCAAGAATCTCACCTTAAATTCTTCCAACGTAAAGTTCACGAGACAAACTCCCCACCATGGTTCAATTGCAAAGTCCACAGGGTATGTAGGCAATGACTCCTTGGCTATAGACTTGTTCAGCTTCCACATAATTTTCTGGAAAGCTCCAAATCATTTACAGATAATTAAATGATATATGAAGGCACCAAATTATATCTGACAAAAGATCAAAAGTTACCTTGGATCTACACTTGTTCATGATATCTATGAATTCATTTCTGCCTATACCTGTAAGTCGCAGGGCATCTGCCGCGCTAAAATTTGGAATGCTATCATATGGTTGCTCTGCATTTAATATTTACAAAATATTCATAGAGATATAATGGAAATGCTGCAAAAATAGATGATGAGAAACCACATAATATGATGTGTAGATCCCACATCAGGAGTCAAGGGATAGACTCAAAAAAATTTCTGATCACTGACTGTCTACGAGAAAAAAGGGTAGCATATAAGTTGCCAATGGTGAAACTTACACATCCCCTTGTCATGCATTTGAACTCAAAACGTATAACGTGACACCCAGCATTGGAAATAAATGCTTAACTTGTAACATGTATCAAGAAAAAGTAGCCAGAACATCTTTTATAAGAATTAAATACTATAGGGTGACCTTGTTGTATCAAGCCTCATCAACTATATAATGACTTGGTAGAATAAAGGAAGGTTAACTGCACTAGCCATGCAAATATTTAATAACACATCATGCTTCTTTTTCTTATTAAGTAGCAACCTAAGGTAGAAAGTGTATTTGTTCAAGAAAATATTATTGACAAAGATTGAAGTAGTCTCATTTCCACAGAAGTAAAAAAGAAATTATTAATTAAACAAAATCTAGTACCATTTTTCATGACTTCGAAGATCATATCACAATAGTATCTGAATGGAGAAATCCTCATTACGCGGCAGACGTAATCAGCAAGGTGATAAGGAAACAGCTGCAAAACAAGGAAGAAACATATGATTAGTAGTTTGCCTAATGTTTTGGAGTCTAGTTAGGTGGACAAGTTATATGTTTTAAAGTATCGTAGGTTAGTTATTTCAAAGATGCATCGAACAGGGTAAATCTTAATCGACAGTTGTCTTTCGGTTTTAGTACAGCATACCGCCAAGTTCCTTTGAAGATAACGCATCATATCCTCATAATATTCTGCTTCTCTGCACACTTTACGAACAAAAGATGTGTTCCATTGGAGCCTTTTCTTTATGCAATGTTCAGTTATCCTGCATATAACAAGACGTTAGACCAACCAAAGACTAAAGAGTATGCCATCAGGACCACTTTCTAAGAATATTAAGGCTCAAATCACGGAAAAATATCTTGAAGATGTTTGTCCTGTTAGCATTATATATGTTCAATTAAAAAAAGGGAGCAGGAAAGAGGATACGTTAAAGCAGCTCCTAGTAGTAAACATGAACTTATAAACAACATTTTCTGTTAAGATCCACGAACATATAAAAGCTCATAGGCGTAAAACATTATAAAAATAAAAAAAAGAAAAACCCGAATGGCAATGCACATCAGAAATGGTACAAATACTAGACCCTAAAGACAGTATCGAAAAAAAATGAAATGTGCAGGGTTACTAAAAATATAGAAATATCACATTGATGACGGTTGGTGGATATGAAAACAAGAGACAGATACAACCATTTCTAGGTAGAACAGTAACACCGTATAAACGTTGAAACTTAATAAGATGATACAAGATCATCAAGTTACATTAAACATTAACATTAGGTCGAATAAATTCAAGGTTCATCAAAGATTCAATAATCGGTCCAAGATTTAGTAATTGGTAAATTAAAGGACTGTTACAAATCATGAAGAAACTACGTAAATTAAGCCAAATTTGATACCGAGATATTCGACTTGATCACCTGCTACGTATTCTTTTTCTTAAATCGAGTAAGTCTAACTAATTTCAAAGGTGTGTGTGTGTGTGTGTATATGTATATATATAATATATGTATGTATGTATATAAAGAGTGGGAAAAAAAACCTTCGGTGCCATTCATCTTTGGAATTCAAAGTGGATTGAAGTCTTTTAGGAAGATTCTCCCAAACACATTCTTCTTTAATTGCTCTTAATATCAACTGTTCTTCAATCGTCCGCGGTACATGCAGCATTCTTACTTACTGTCTTCTTCAACTGTCACGCGATCCATAATTCCACCAATTTTTCAAACATTAGTCAAACTATAACACAATATAGATATATATATGTATATATATATAGGATACACAGATAATTCTGAGTGTAAAATGTGTATAGATTTAATAAATGAAATGAATTAGTGATAGAATTATTTACCTGAATACTGGTTGGTTAGGTGAGATCGATAAAAGTAGTAGGGTTTAGTGTTTGAGATGGAGATCTTGAAATTAAGGAGACGCAGACAGACAGACTGTTTTTCTATTCTCTCTCAATTGGAAAGAAATGAAGACTGCTTATTTAGAGAAAATGTCACAAATGGTCCCTGTGGTTTGTCACATTCGCATTTTGCCCCCTATGCTTTTTTTTCGTTGCAACTGGTCCCTGCCTTTTTCGTTTTCGTTGCCAGAAGCCCCTGACACTAACTTCTGTTAAATATGGCCGTTAAAACCTTTCACGTGCGAACCACGCGAGGGTATAATCGTCTTTGTGATAACCAGAGGGACTATATGTGATAAAAAACCTTCGGTGCCATTCATCTTTGGAATTCAAAGTGGATTGAAGTCTTTTAGGAAGATTCTCCCAAACACATTCTTCTTTAATTGCTCTTAATATCAACTGTTCTTCAATCGTCCGCGGTACATGCAGCATTCTTACTTACTGTCTTCTTCAACTGTC
>CM067168.1:124044956-124160509 GCA_034093135.1 Erigeron breviscapus | reverse complement strand
AGAAAAGATTTTGGCAGGGGTCATTAAAGTTGAGAAAATAGAATCTGCTAATAATATAGCAGATATTCTTACAAAAGGGTTGGATACAAAATCTCATGATGTTTTTTGTCAAAGAATGAATTTACTTAACATGTTTGAGAATAAGATTAAGGGGGGATGTTAAAAAGTATGCTTGTAATCTTATTCTTGCTTAATCTAGTTACTTATTGTATGATTAGCATGTGTGCAGGCTGCTTATGGATAAGCTGTTGTGTTGATCAAGGTGGATATAAGCTGCTTAATTTAGAAGATGGACTTTGAATGTTCAAGTCATGAGTTCAGGGGCTAAAGTTGTTCATTCTGGAAGTTAAAAAGTATAGGGACTAGTTTTGTCATTAGCTTATAGTCTCTTTGTATAAATAGGATGTTATAACCCATTTAGGGTTCATAACCCTATAATTGTTCATTCCTTTTTCGATCAGTTCTCTCGATATTATTTTCTCTCAAGTTCTTATTTCGATATTGTAATAGAACACACAATAATCTAGTTGTGTGAATCCTTCCTGATTAGCAGTAAGGATTGTTTACTATTTGAGAAGATTGTTTTCTTTGGTTCAATTTAGATTGAATTAGATAAAAGATTAAATTGAGATTTAATCTTGTGTTTTCTGAATTATTGAAAGTTTGTTCACTTGCGGATCACCAGATATACAAAATGGGACGACAACTTTTAATTGCAAAAAGTGTTACATGAAGTATACCAGTTTTCTTTGTAGACCAATTACTCGATATATTTGTTGGAACCACGTTAGTGTGACCGTCACTGATCGTTTATTATTCCTGATATGATAATTGACGATAACTGAAATCCCTACGTCTTCACTAAATCTTTCAATGTTGACCGTCATTGGGTTATATAAATGCACCAGTTTTCTTTGACAAAGTATATATTCATATTATGCCTTCACTAAATCTTTCAACGTTGATGAACTTACACTTTTTAAAAGTTAGCAAAAAGGTTGAAGCTTAACCTCACAAGTGTATGATTCATGGGGTCATTAGCGATAAAGTTAGTGTTTCTGATGGGGAACATGGAATTCATGATGCTTACAGTTATGTAGTTAACTAATCTAATGACACATTTTTACTTTCAATACCATTAAATCAATAATTAGCTTGGACTCGAGCCGTGGGAAGAAAAAAAACTTTCTATATAATCAGATCTCATAAGTCATATCCTAAAAAAAGATGAAAAGGTTACATGTGTAGTCTTTTTAGTTTGTTCGATTATACTTTTTGTCTCGAATTATGTTTCATTCATATAATGTTTTTATTTTTATTCTTTTATTTCATTAAAAAAAATAAAAAAAAAAAAAAAAAAAAAAAAAAAAAAAAAAAAAAAAAAAAAAAAAAAAAAAAAAAAAAAAAAAAAAAAAAAAAAAAAAAAAAAAAAAAAAAAAAAAAAAAAAAAAAAAAAAAAAAAAAAAAAAAAAAAAAAAAAAAAAAAAAAAAAAAAAAAAAAAAAAAAAAAAAAAAAAAAAAAAAAAAAAAAAAAAAAAAAAAAAAAAAAAAAAAAAAAAAAAAAAAAAAAAAAAAAAAAAAAAAAAAAAAAAAAAAAAAAAAAAAAAAAAAAAAAAAAAAAAAAAAAAAAAAAAAAAAAAAAAAAAAAAAAAAAAAAAAAAAAAAAAAAAAAAAAAAAAAAAAAAAAAAAAAAAAAAAAAAAAAAAAAAAAAAAAAAAAAAAAAAAAAAAAAAAAAAAAAAAAAAAAAAAAAAAAAAAAAAAAAAAAAAAAAAAAAAAAAAAAAAAAAAAAAAAAAAAAAAAAAAAAAAAAAAAAAAAAAAAAAAAAAAAAAAAAAAAAAAAAAAAAAAAAAAAAAAAAAAAAAAAAAAAAAAAAAAAAAAAAAAAAAAAAAAAAAAAAAAAAAAAAAAAAAAAAAAAAAAAAAAAAAAAAAAAAAAAAAAAAAAAAAAAAAAAAAAAAAAAAAAAAAAAAAAAAAAAAAAAAAAAAAAAAAAAAAAAAAAAAAAAAAAAAAAAAAAAAAAAAAAAGTGAAGTGAAAAAACAGAAAAATATTTAAAAAAAGAGAAAAAATGAAATAGGAAGAAAAAAAAAAAAAAAAAAAAAAAAAAAAACAAAAAAAAATAACAAAACATGAACAAAACAAATTTAAAAAAATAAACCCTTTGTAGTAAAAGAAGAAGCCATAATCAAACTACAATTGACAACAAACTAAATTAAAAGAGATGAAAAATAACAAAACATGAACAAAACAAATTTAAAAAAAATAAACCCTTTGTAGTAAAAGAAGAAGCCATAATCAAACTACAATTGACAACAAACTAAATTAAAAGAGATGAAAAATAACAATAACATAACAATTCAATATCAAATAATAAACAAACACGAACAAAATACTAAAAATAAAATTAAAGTGATATAAAAAAACCCCGTATGTTTCTGTTTGTTGAGAAGTTTACTGAACTTGATTTGTTTATTAAAGGAAGGAGATGAATAATATGAATGAGAATGATTAATAAAAATTTAGGTTGTATATATAATATTTTTAAAAAAAGGATAATTGGATGGTAATTGTATGTATATTTATTGAGAGAGTTTTAAGGATATTATATATCTTTAAATTAAAAATTGTTTTGATAGAAAAAAGATTTATAATAGAGTTTTAAATATAATTATCTATTTAATAAGTAAATAAAAAATAAAAAAAATCTAGAAAAAAGAGAGTTAGAGTAATTAGAGAGAGTTTTAGGCTTAAAAGGGATTTAAGAGGTGCCAAGTGTACCCCAACCTCCTCTTTTAGTTATATACCAATAAACTAAAACATGATTGAGATGTTCTTGAAACGACACGTGGCGTAATCCTTGATCGACACGTGTCCTTTTAATTAATTTATTTTATTAAATTAACATTTTTAATTGTATATAGATTCAATTTCCTTATTAGATTTATAATTAAACTCTAACTCTTAGCTTATAGATACAAAACACATTATAACCTTATTTTATTTTATTTTTTTTGAAAGGTGAATTTCGCTGAAACTTCGTGTCGCGATTCGACAGCTGGAGGTCTAGCATACGTTGTATTAACCGGGTCCGCGCTAGAGAGCTCCCTCGAAGTAGAATTGATTGATCGTTTTCTCATTAATAAAATTGTCTCTTTTTCTTTCTCAATTCTTCAACTCTTATTACTTATATTACTTATAATAAGTTAATAACATTAAGACTTCAAAAAATTGAGTTTACGATCCGAAATCACAAGACTATTTGCCGTCATTATCTATGCTTACAAGTTTCGATTTTGATGTGATTTTAAAAATGGTAAATGCAAAACTTTAACTAAACATATATTATATTTATCATTACTGTTTATTATAACTTAGATTCGATTATCGGTTTACTTTAACCACAATTTATTTCATACTCATAAATCATGTATGAGACATA
This sequence comes from Erigeron breviscapus, assembly GCA_034093135.1. Lineage (NCBI taxonomy): Eukaryota > Viridiplantae > Streptophyta > Magnoliopsida > Asterales > Asteraceae > Erigeron > Erigeron breviscapus. Next base: position 124,157,070 of record CM067168.1, on the reverse strand, counting down.
TTCAAATTTCTTTATGATACAATCTATATAGCTACCGTACATCGTACGGGTATTAGAACTAGTAATCTACCAATAAACTAAAACATGATTGAGATGTTCTTCAAACAACACGTGGTGTAATCTTTGATCGACACGTGTCCTTTTAATTAATTTATTTTATTAAATTAACATTTTTAATTGTATATAGATTCAATTTCCTTATTAGATTTATAATTAAACTCTAACTCTTAGCTTATAGATACAAAACACATTATAACCATATCTGATTGATCGTTTTCTCATTAATAAATTTGTCTCTTTTTCTTTCTCAATTCTTTAACTCCTACTAGATTTTAGGCCCGTGTATAATACACGGGGCTTATGGCGTTATTAATATAGATGTTAATTTATTATAGTTTAAAATTTAATATACTATTTTGAGTAATAAAAATTTGATCTATATATCGACACTTTGAGTTTTATATTGAAATATTTTTTAAAAATATGTTAATCGTAGTTGTTTACTGTGACATGATTAACAATATTTGAATATTACAAAATATAATATGTCCATCAAAGTTGTAAATTGTGACATACTTAGCGATATTTGAACATTAAAAAATCATAATAGGTCACTATCATTTTATTTGTTTTATTGTTACACATGGTGTATTACATTCTTATTTTACACTATTAGAAATAATATCTTATCTTTAGATGAAAGATATTTTATATCTTTCAATTAGAATATGACAATGTTTTATGTTTTTCCTATAGTGAATTACTAGATTTTAGACTCGTGTCCAACACTGGACACGGGTTTACGATATTATCAATATTAGATCTTCATACATTTAAGTCATAAAAGCTTATAATTTTGAAGATATACGGTTCTAAGTGTTATACTTTGCAAGTTGTAGTACAATAATCATAGGTTCGTCACTGTCATTATTAGCTGAGACATATTGATGGAATTGTTTGCCGTAGTCATTCCACAAGGCACATGCTATAATAATTTCTCTATAATAGAATTTTTTGAAACCAGTGGTACTCATAATGTGATATTATTATGAAAGATAATTAAGAATTAAAATATAAAGATACTTGTGATCCTGTACTTGACATTCAAGTATATGTACTTGATCATGATGCGAACCCATAACACGCATAAGTTTATTTTCAATCACGTGTCCTATGATAATTAGATAACAATTAGGATTGTTTTCATATTCTTTGATAACAATTAGGACTCTTGATTTGAGTGACAATTGTAACTTCAAACATTAATACGCAAAACTAATATATAAAAAAGGAGAAAATTATGTACCTTTTTGATTGAGAGATAGAATGAATCTTGAATGGAGTTCATATTGATTTGGATTTAGTATTCAAGTAACCTTCTGTTGTAAATCGTGCTTTGTTCTGTGATCGTCTCATGTTCTGTGATTCCTATTGTGTTTAGGATAAAGATGTTGTATATCGTCATCTGATATTATGTTTGGGATATGTATCTAGAGTTCAAATTGTGTTTATATTAAATATTAAACTAAATATTAATATTTATAATTTATAAAAATCTAATCTAATATTTGTTAATAAGTCATTAGGTTTTGAAATAATTTTTTGTAGACAATATTTCATATGTTGAAATTTTTTAATTAATTAAATGATTGTAAATTTTAAAAAAATTCTCTCAAGTTATGGCTAAAAATAAATATAAATTAAGTATTCAGGGCTAAAAAGTGTAAATTATTGATGGAAAACAAAAAAGTGTAAATTAATGAGACTTTTTCTACAAATTAATATAAATATTAATATAATAATATATTTGGATAATGATTATTAGGATTTTTATTTATAGTTAATCTAAATGATGACATAAGCGATAGTCAATTTAATGAAATTGAGCGATTTGATTGGTTAATAAGTCATTAGTTCAACTGTCTTATAGTATATATTAAGATAAGTTAAGTTATTTTATGAATTACAAAACACTTCAATAAAAAATAATAGTACAATTATTCTTAAAATCTTAATATATTTATATTAAATTTTATTATTTAATTAATTAATTTTATGTTATATGAAAACATACTATTGGATATATATTAGTTATTATTAATTGGATATATATTAGTTATTATTCTATTGGATAAATATTAGTTATTATTTTATTGGATATATATTAGCTATTATTATTCATTTATTATAGAGTTAATTACATTTTTCGTCCCTGTGGTTTGCCCCACTTTCAAGGATCATCCCTGAGTATACGAAATTACGTCTTTCATCCCTAAGTATGGAACTCCGTTAACATATTTGGTCCACGACCAAAACGTCCGTTAAGTAGCGGGTCACGTGAGAGGCACACCATGGGCAAAATGGTCAGTTCGCTTTTTCAGGGATCAAAAGTGTAAAACTTGCATTTTAGTCATTTTGGTTATGCAGGGATCAAAAGTGTAATTAATTCTTTTCCAACTTAATCAGACTCTCTTTCTCTCTCTCCCCCCTTCTCCCTCTTATTCATCTCCTTCCTCCTTTTATTCACTTTCTTCCAAAAATCAAAAATCATAAACATCCAAATCCAAAACCAAAACCGTATACATACAAACCCATACAAACCCAAATTTGTTTATCTATGTCAGATCCAAAACCATATCCATACAAAATTACAAACACATATAGATCTAAACCATATAATATTCGATCTAGATCTGGCCGGAGTTGCTCCTTCTAATTAAATCAAGATTAAAGGTGGGGAATCGGGGACGAGAAAGATGAAGCAAGACAATGGCGGCGCAGATCTGACCACCACCCACACCACCAAGATCCGGCTACCTATGATGTTCTCCGCCAAACACCATCATTCGTTAAACAACTTACTGAAACTCCAAGCAATTGTTACGATGATACGATTTCGATTGCTTCTGATGAGGAAGATTTGTTACTTAAGATTGGATGCCACCGCTAAATCCATTAGATCTCCGACACCGTCTTTCACCTCCTCATCTCCTTTTGACTCAACTGGGTTTGACTCAGTTTTGGATTCCGATGAAAACCCGAAATAGATCTACACGAACCAGTGAAGATTACGATCATGTAATTGCGATCAAAATGCCTTTTTGATTTTGATTTTTGTAATTAATTAACATAGAAATGATCGAAAGTTATATATGGTTTTTGATGATTTTAATTTTCTTTTAATAATTGGGAACCGTAAGGTTATGGGAAACTTTCCCTTCTCTTAAATGTATACATTTAAAGTTTAAACAGAGTAAAAATTTGTTGTTTGACTTCTTATTTTGTTTAAATCTGTATAATTGGTTCTTATGTATAAAACAGATAGAATAAAAAGAAAAAAGAAGTGAAATTTGATGCAAACAGATAATTTGATCTGCTGGTGTTTTCATATATATGATATTGTTGGTGATAACTGATGGTGATGGTGATGGTGATGATATAAAATATGGTGATGGTGATGGTGATGGTGATGGTGGGTGGTGGTGATGGTGATGGTGTGGTGGGTGATGGTGATGGTGATGGTGATGGTGATGGTGATGGTGATGGTGATGGTGATGGTGATGGTGATGGTGATGGTGATGGTGATGGTGATGGTGATGGTGATGGTGATGGTGATGGTGATGGTGATGGTGATGGTGATGGTGATGGTGATGGTGATGGTGATGGTGATGGTGATGGTGATGGTGATGGTGATGGTGATGGTGATGGTGATGGTGATGGTGATGGTGATGGTGATGGTGATGGTGATGGTGATGGTGATGGTGATGGTGATGGTGATGGTGATGGTGATGGTGATGGTGATGGTGATGGTGATGGAACTTGATGGTGATGGTATGGTGATGGTGATGGTGATGGTGATGGTGATGGTGATGGTGATGGTGATGGTGATGGTGATGGTGATGGTGATGGTGATGGTGATGGTGATGGTGATGGTGATGGTGATGGTGATGGTGATGGTGATGGTGATGGTGATGGTGATGGTGATGGTGATGGTGATGGTGATGGTGATGGTGATGGTGATGGTGATGGTGATGGAGCTAAGATGGTGACGGTGGTGGTGATGGTGATGGTGATGGTGATGGTGATGGTGATGGTGATGGTGATGGTGATGGTGATGGTGATGGTGATGGTGATGGTGATGGTGATGGTGATGGTGATGGTGATGGTGATGGTGATGGTGATGGTGATGGTGATGGTGATGGTGATGGTGATGGTGATGGTGATGGTGATGGTGATGGTGATGGTGATGGTGATGGTGATGGTGATGGTGATGGTGATGGTGATGGTGATGGTGATGGTGATGGTGATGGTGATGGTGATGGTGATGGTGATGGTGATGGTGATGGTGATGGTGATGGTGATGGTGATGGTGATGGTGATGGTGATGGTGATGGTGATGGTGATGGTGATGGTGATGGTGATGGTGATGGTGATGGTGATGGTGATGGTGATGGTGATGTGATGGTGATGGTGATGGTGATGGTGATGGTGATGGTGATGGTGATGCAAACAGATAATTTGATCTGCTGGTGTTTTCATATATATGATATTGTTGGTGATAACTGATGGTGATGGTGATGGTGATGATATAAAATATCAAATTATATAGATTGTATAGATTTTTGAAATACAGATAGGATAAAAGGGATGGATATATTTTTTTGAAGAAGAAGATGACAATAGTTAATTACGTTTTTGATCCCTGAAAAATGAAATGACTATTATACCCTTGGCGTGCAGGTCATGTGACCACATTTTTAACGTCCGTTTGGGTCATGGACCAAATATGTTAACGGAATTCCATACTCAGGGATGAAACACGTAATTTCGTGTACTCAGGGATGATACCTGAAAGTTGGTGCAAACCACAGGGACGAAAATTGTAATTAACTCTTTATTATATTAAAATTATTGGGTAAAAAGTGTAAATTTGTGATGAAAAACAAAAAAGTGTAAATTAAAGTCAAAATTAAAAACAAAAGTCAACTTTATAAAATCAAGAGTTGTGATTGGTCGATAAGTTATTAGAGCAACTGTGTTTTAGAATAATAAAAGATTACTTATATTACTTATAATAAGTTAATAACACGAAGACTTCAAACTTTTGAGTTTACGATCCGAAATCACAAGACTATTTACCATCATCCACTATGCCTACAAGTTTCGATTATGATGTGATTGTAAAAATTTAATGTAAATCCAAAACTTAAACTAAACATATATTATAGTTATCATTGTTGTTTATTATAACTTAGTTTCGATTATCGGTTTATTTTAACCACAATTTATTTCATACTCACAAATCATGTATGAGGCATATTCGAATTTCTTTATAATACAATCTATATAGCTACCGTACATTGTACGGATATTAGGACTAGTATATATATATAAATATAATTACTAGCATGTTACCCGCGCAATGCGGCGGTAGTCGTCGTGGCGACGGTATGGTGGTGGGGGCGACTGTTGGTGGCGGAGGCGGTGTTGAGTGGTGTAAATTATTGATGTAAAAGTAATTGATGTAAAGGTTAATGGAAATATTTTGAAAGATAAATGATTGATAGTGTAATTTAATTATTAATATTAATGGGGTAGTGTGGATAAAAATATTTTAAGGGTGCTATGTGTAAATATTACATAACTTTTAACATTTCCTAAAATAAAAAGTTATTTTCTTTATAATATGTAGTATAGATATAGATAAACAGGTTTAAAAAATTGTAACGCCCCCCAAATCAAAAGGCAATTAACTACTTAAAAATCCCAAAGGTTCAACTAAAAACCACGGTGAAAAGATATAAGTAGGCTAATAGTCTAGCACGTTGAGCTAAGAGCATCCACAATGACAATAAGTCATTAAAAGCTTTTTTATTTTGCCACTTCACAAATCCATTAACTTTAACCTATAAAAAAGTCTTCCCTCCAATGGCAAAGCTTTTTTAAAGCTTTTTTTTAATTAAATTAACATCTATTCCCATATAATTAGAAAAAAGCTTTTAGTCAATAGGTTGAGATTTCTCAACCTATTGATTAAATAACCTTTTGCACTCAATGGTATCAACCTTTTATAAAAGTTTTTTTCTTTCAAAATAAGTCATTCATTTTTTACCATTGGAGATGCCCTAATAAGGGCTTCAAACATCTTTATCTAATATCTAATACTATCTTATAAAGCATTTTGCCCTTTTTTTTAAAGAAAAGATGATTTGAACTACCCAAAATACCCCTATTCCTTATTCACTAATTTAAACATCTCTACCTAATATACCTATAATAACCTTGAATCTTAACCACTCATTTTTTTCTCTCTCCTCAAATCTCAACCACTCATTTTTTTCTCTCTCCTCCATAAATCATTTTATTCCTCTAATTCATTGAAAATCTTTTATCTCAAAAACCGTATATCGATAAATTATAAAAATTGTATGGGTGTTCTTAAAATTTCATGCTCTTTCATTAGAGATGTCATTCGATATACTTTCGACGAATTTTTAAATCCGATGGCGGAGCCTGTACGGCTAAAGCATTTGGCTATCACACTCTATGACTTATCACCTCCTATGACCTATCACCCCACCATCTCTCGTGTCATACTAATGTAGGACAAGTTGTTACACAAAATCTAGTGTTTATAAAATAAATTGGTTTTCATTAAAAAAAATTTAACATCAGAATTTTATATAAATATAAAAGATCGTCTGATAAGAGTTAGAGACCAAGCAGTACAAAAATTTAAAATCACAACTAGTTACGCATACTAGATTTTTCTCGGGACTAATTTTATAATGAATATTTTCTAATAATTTACCAATTTTGAATACAATAATGCCATATATATATACCAATTAATAATGGAGTTATATCAAAGTAATAAATTCTATACAACTCAGCCAAAGAAATATACGTCTAAAAGAATAAAAGATGATATGCAACTGTTATATTGATTTCAAAGATTAAAAAAGAAAAACTTTCGAATTTTTTTATTCGTATCTTCAGAGCAGATTGAAACGAAAGTAAGAAGTTTAAATTTTAATAGATATATAAGAGTAGCACTGTATATGTAATATGTAACACAGCATGTGAGGCAGTTGGACATTTTTCAGTTTTTGACAGAATGGAAATGTGAAGTTGTATTTTCTCATCTCACCAACTCGATTACAGCCTGGCTTTCTTTTGTTTTTTGAAGTCAATAAAGATAAAGATGTATATTCTATAATCATGTTTCTTACAAATAAATTCATTTTATTTACCGATAATTATATCAAGGCTTTTCTGTTTGACAAATAAATTGATGTGGAATTGTGGATTTTGCTATCATTACGTTCAAGGTCACGAATGACACACAGTAAAATGTTATAATTAAAAATAATCGTGTCCTGGAAATAATATTTAATTGCTAGGTATAACATTTTCTTGCACTTTTTCCATAGCTTTAAAAACTATGAATACAAACTCTTAACTTTATAAACATTAAAGTTGGATTTTCTGTATTTTTTAGACAACACACACACTTGTTCATAATTGGATTTTACTATAATGTATAAGGTTTATAATATTGTTATGAAAAATGTTAAAAAGAGCCCCAAGACTTCACTTAATGTGCATAAAAAGTTTGTACCTTTCAATATTAAAAGTTCACCTGAATTTTATGGTAAGTATACAACTATTTAATGCATCTTAACAAAAGCCCTAAAAATTTCGTTTAACAAAAAACTATTGTTATATCGTTTCCACACTTTTTACAACTATAAGTATTACATTAATGGAAAAATTAATTTTTGGATCTCTCCAAGATTTTGTAATCCTTTCTAGCCATATAAACATAAAATGATTTCTTACTATAATTTAAGAATTATGCTGTTAAAAAATAATAATAATTAAGATTTACGGACGTCTTCAATTTTAATAAACCTAATTAAATGGAAAGAATTTCAACCATGAATTAAAATTAAATGTTAAGATTCAAAGTTCTTTTAATTTTAATACAGGATTTGGAATTCTCTAACTTCCCCTCAACTTGTTTCAACTTGAAAATCTCTTAATCCATTTTTTTTTTAGTGTTTTTTGAAGACAGTCTCAAGTAATTTAATGTGAAGGAAATTAACTTTTATGTGTAATGAAGAAAATAATAATAATTTTAATATATATATATGAAGCTAATATATTCTTGAAAATGTAAAGATTGCTAACTAATAATTCATATTAATTTATTCGATGAATTGCGGGTAATGTTGGAATTATTTTCTTGATTTGATTGAGTTTTAAAATCAGTATATTTGACTTTTGTTGCAAACAAAATATTTGTTTCTTTCTCTAAGAAACACATGCAGTTTAACAATAGTAATGATTTTCTACTATAGAATCCTCAATTTGATGTTTTATATACACTTTTTTTTTTTTTTTCTTCTGTAGTATATAATCTTTATCGTGTTTTTCAAATTCAGCTGAGGGTGTTTCATGTTTGGTTATAGATTAGTGGGATCGTTATATATAGCTTTTATAAATATTTTATATATTATATATATATATATATATATATAGGTTAGGTATTGTAAAATAACTATTAATGTAAAATAAATAAGATAACATTACAACCCTTTGATTAAGTAGATCAAGATTTAATTTAATTAATTCTTTTTAGATTAAAATATTAATGATTAAGGATATATTTGTCATTCACTTATATTTTCTCTTATCTTTTTGACTTTCTCCCTAAACTTTTGCTTGACTTTTTTAAACTATTGTCTTCCGACATCCAGATCAAATCGTCATCAGCATACACAAATTATTTCTCTCTATACACAAATTAGATACACCAAATACAATTAATACAGTACAAAAAGTGTATAAATAGCAAGCTACCGAAACTAATGAAGCATAAGCGTAAAATAACAACATTTTTGATGCACAAACATTCACATCCATGAATAAACAAAACTAGACAACTATGGTTAACGAAAGTGGTGATGCACAACCATGAAATAACAACATCGTTGATGACTTGATGCACAACTTTTAATTAACCATTGATGCACAGCACAATAGTTTAATAACAATTGATGCACAACCATTTATCACAGAACTATTACCCGTTGATGCACAGCCTTCGATAACTACTAAACTAGTTTCCTTCTACTCGCTGGTTTGGTGTTAAAATCCGTCACCACTTATCCGATGGTGTTGCCGGTGTGGCAGACTGGTTCATCGGAAAAAGTATTGCCACCTTGGTTTATCAAGTATCAACGTACAAATGAAGAAAGGTGTCTTGGTTCCTCAAACAGATGGTGTTACCAGTGGCATACGCGGGCACGCGGCGGTGGGGCATCAGCGGTAGAGAAACAGAGATTTCGGAAGCAGAGAATGGTGGCGTGTCGCGGTAGCTTGGGGCTTGCAGGAGCAATGACGTGCGGCGTCCGACGGTGGCTGGAGGAGAAAGGCTGCTGTAGATGGTGGATAGAAGGGAAAAATGGGGTGAGTGGGGTTGCGTTATCGACAGAGAGGGGGGTTGGAGTTTTTTTAGGGTTGGATTGTTTTGAATAACAATTTTTTTTTCTATAGGCTGACTAATTAAACACATGATGTGTTTACGTAAATACAGGAGCCAAATATGACTTTTACATGATGCCCAAATTACCCTTGATATATAATATATTTTTTAAAAATTATGCCACATGTCACTTACACATGGTGTCTTATTTGTTTTATATTAATAGTTGTTTTATTTTACCCTCACCTATATATATATATATATTATATATATATAATTATATAATAATCTATATATATATATATATACTAGTCCTAATACCCGTACGATGTACGGTAGGTATATAGATTGTATCATAAAGAAATTCGAATATGCCTCATACATGATTCGTGAGTATGAAATAAATTGTGGTTAAAGTAAATCGATGATCGAAACTAAATTATACGGAGTAATAAACAGTAATGATAAACAGTAGTTAAAGTTTTAGATTTACCTTAAATTTTTAGAACCACATCAAAATCAGAACTTATAAGCATAGTGGATGATGACAAATAGCCTTGTGATTTCGGATCGTAAACTCAAAATTTTGAAGTCTTCATGTTAATAACTTATTATAATTAATATAAGTAATAGGAGTTGAAGAATTGAGAAAGAAAAAGAAACAACTTATTAATGAGAAAACGATCAATCAAATAAGGTTATAATGTCTTTTGTATTAATATAAGCCAAGAGTTAGAGTTTAATTCTAAGTCTAATAAAGAAATTGAATTTATATACAATTAAAAAAGCTAATTTAACAAAATAAATAAATTAAAATGACACGTGTCGATCAAGGATTACGCCACGTGTCGTTTCAAGAACATGTCAATCCTGTTTTAGTTTATTGGTAGATATATATATATATAAAGCTAATGAGCTTTTGGTCTACGATTTTGATGGTTAACATTATTTTGCACGAAGGGGTTATATTTTTTTTTGAACAGCAATGGTGATTGGACTCAGCGGCATTGCCTCTTCATTGTCCGGTAGAGATCGACCACGTCACCAGCACAGTCAATCCGAGGGCATGACTGGCGGTGGAAGTCTCACTACCGTTCTGGAGGAAACCAGCTAAATGCTAGAGAAAACCCCCATGCCCCACCTCATTGGCAAGGACTTCCCAATATGCCTTTCAAAGGTTTCGAACCCGTGACCAACAATTGGCTGAAATACATAAGGGGCATTAAATCAGAAGGGGTTATATAATAAGCTTAGATTATCTCTTGGAGGGCTGAAAAGGAACGACTCCCGACTTTTGTTTCCTTAGTCGCGAGGAGTATACCAATCCAATCGGAAAGGTGTACTTTTTGTGGGGAGTATTCAGAAACAAGTGACCACTTATTTGTGTCATGTCACTTCTCTCAAACCGTTTGGCAAGTGGTGGCACAATGGTGCAAAATTCCCTATTTGATTCGGACCGGCAATTTGCAACTGGTTAGGATGCACGGTCACTTGGACTTGTTGGCCAATAAGATTTGGGCACCGGTTGCAGTAGTGGTCTTGGCTACCACATTCATAACAAGAACCCGGGACCATCGGGGGACGCATAGCATTAAGGGGAGCAACATTTAAAGGACCATTCCGGGGGTTAGTTGGACAAAATCTTGAGGTGTGTCCCTGTTGGTTACAATGAAAACAAGCATCACACCTCACGGTAGGCCAATGATGGCGATTACACCTAGGGCATAAAGGACTACCCCCTGTGTAACCAACCCGTTGAGGACCCTTTGTTGGTACTACCGCCGCAAAAACCTTTCCACCACGACCATGGCGCTTATTATCACGCCGATCATCTTTCTTGGTGCCGCTTGACTCGGCAACATCCTTCCTTTTATTGTCATTCTTGTTATCGTTCTTATTTAACTTACCACCTCTAATGAGTTCCAAGGTTATACTAGCGGTACGGGTGGTTGCCTCTTTGTAAGTCAAACGCATGGTGGGGTGAGAGACAAGCACTCTCACTTCATGTGGCAATCCCGCAACATACTTCTCAATCATAACCTCTTGGGGTCTCACATAATGAGGAATGAGCCTAGAGAGTTGGCCAAAACGGCGTGTGTAACTCTCGTAGTCTCCTCCCTTCATGGCAAGTTTAGAAAATTCCACTTGCAATCTCCCCAGTTCATGGGTCGGGCAATACTTAGTAGTTATCATATTCTTGAACTCTCCCCATAAAAGATTATTAGCCGCATCAATCCCCAATTCATCAACTTCTTCGTTCCACCACTCAAGAGCCCTACCTTTCAACATACCGGAATCATAAGTGATTCTTTGGTGGTAGGCACAACCACTTCGAGCAATGATAGATTCAATGCTCTCTAACCATTCCAAGCAACCCGTAGCACCACTTTCTCCATTAAATTCCGGGGCTCCACAAAGTTTGAAGTCTTTAAACAAGCATCCCGGTTGACGAACATCATAATCCGGTCTAGGTAAAACTTCTCCTACACCGTTTACATTTACGTTTTCTTGTTCATTTTGTACGGGAACCGCTTCATCTTCTGGTTCTTCTTGTTCGTTCACATTTCTCATGGCCGTTTGAATTCGGGCCACAAGATCCGGCATGAGATCATTTAAAGCTTGTGTGACAACCTCGGCGGTTATCGGGGGATTAGGATTACCCCGACCACCTCTGCCACCACGACCTCCACGGCCACCTCTACCTCCACGACCTCCACGGCCACCTCTACCACCACGACCTCCACGGCCACCTCTACCTCCACGACCACCTCTGCCACCACGACCACCTCTTCCACCACGTCCACCAACTACTTCTTGTTCAATCAGGTCCTCGGGTTCATTCTGAGGTCCATAGTTAGTGTTAGCTCTCATTGGTCTAACCATTTTCCTGGACACGCGTGTTAGATCAGCAAGTTAGTTCTCACACGAATAATCAAAATCGACCGTCATATAACAAACATTACATACCTAAATCCTTCTAAATCATTGCATGAATATAGTTATCTCTACAGGGATATTATCATGGCAATAATCTAAGGCTTCAGCAATCGTACAATTTACAATCAACAATACAATCACGAAAACATTCAACACTATATAAATAAAAGGTCAAGTCATAACAAGGTGGGTAAAGCATAGTCCGAATTTTAACTTCAACATTCGACACATTAAAAGTGTTTGTATACAGGGTGTACCATCGGCTAACCCTCCACACCGTTAATATATTGAATGGATGTCAAAACTCGGTACCGATATGTTCTCTAAGTATTGGTCGGGTATGTATACAGGGTGTACCAGCGGCTAACCCTCCACCTAACCAACACTCATTAAACACACCGGGTTAGCTACTATACTTTATCCACGAAGCGCAATCCATGAGATCATTAACTTTATATGACATAGGATAACCTTCAATTTGTTGATCAGACGCCTCTAGGGTTATCGAATATTATACTCCATTAATGCCATCATTTCATTTTGCTGGGGGACAATTAATAAATACATCCAAAATTCCACAAATCAACGTTTATCACAACAATTTCACAATTCATGATGTATCCCGACACTATTATATACGCCCATCAAGTTGTCACATAACAATCAAGTCATCAAATCCAATCAACAACGTTCCATAACAATCAACAACGTTCCATAAATCAATCAACAACGTTCCATATAATCAATCAACAACGTTCCATAAACAATCAACAACGTTCCATAAACAATCAACAACGTTCCATATAATCAATCAACAACGTTCCATATAACAATCAACAACGTTCCATAAACAATCAACAACGTTCCATATAATCAATCAACAACGTTCCATATAATCAATCAACAACGTTCCATAAATCAATCAACAACGTTCCATATAATCAATCAACAACGTTCCATATAATCAATCAACAACGTTCCATAAACAATCAACAACGTTCCATAAACAATCAACAACGTTCCATATAATCAATCAACAACGTTCCATATAACAATCAACAACGTTCCATAAACAATCAACAACGTTCCATATAATCAATCAACAACGTTCCATATAATCAATCAACAACGTTCCATAAATCAATCAACAACGTTCCATATAATCAATCAACAACGTTCCATATAATCAATCAACAACGTTCCATAAACAATCAACAACGTTCCATAAACAATCAACAACGTTCCATATAATCAATCAACAACGTTCCATATAACAATCAACAACGTTCCATAAACAATCAACAACGTTCCATATAATCAATCAACAACGTTCCATATAATCAATCAACAACGTTCCATAAATCAATCAACAACGTTCCATATAATCAATCAACAACGTTCCATATAACAATCAACAATGTTCCATAACAATCAACACATTCCATAACAATCAACAACGTTCCATATCAAATCCAATCAACAACGTTTAACAGCGGTGCGTCTTACATTGTTAATAATTTAACAAGGCGCTAACGGTGCGACTTACATAGTAAACAATGCGCTAACATGTCCACATCAACAATTCAATCATACAATCAATCAAATCAACAATCAATAGTTAAACAAACATGTACACTTTTCAGCCCGAATCTCAATTGAGTAGGGAGGGTTTACGAAACTCACCTTTATTGGATATGCAAGCTAAATACAAGATATAGTCGAGTTATAAACGTCCAACAATCGCTTAGCGTTCACCACCTACAAACATATACATTACAATTCACGTGTCAAACCCCAACTAGTTTTTAGAAGAGTAAATCAACCTTAGAGGACAATTGAGACTCGACTCGGTTACGTCACAACCCTCAAGTGTCTTAATGATTCAACCGGATGTAAACAAAGACACTTTATCACGTCATTTTTGGAAATGGCAGTGGACTCAAGATATAAGGATTATACTATGAGAAAGTAGACTCTCTCACGATTCCAACGATAGGTCATACGTCTAAAACGGACTTACGGTTCAAAAGTTATTGACGTTTGAAAAACTGAAAATCTAAGCCAAAGTGTCAGACGGTGGCTTCCACAGTGTGGGACGGTGGCCTAGAAAAGCTGGAAAAGCTTTACGGTGGCCAGACGGTGGGCACTTCTGTGACACGGTGTGCAAGACGGTGAAACCATCATTTCCAGAACACAGTGCGGGACGGTGGTCCTGGGAGTGCGGGACGGTGGTCCAAAACCTGGGCACATCAGCAAGAACATCCTAACCTAAACACAACCCAAACACCCCCAAATCAACCCATAACTCATTTTTGACACCCAAAATCGACCAAGAAACCTTTCCAACTCGTTTTTGGACCTAAATATACATATATACATATAATCAAACCCAACCCACTTCATGAATTCAATCCAAAACCTCAAAATCACTTCCAAATCATATCAAAACCCTAATGAAACTCTATTTGCATTTTGACCCGATTCATGACCCAAAAACACTTTGATATAACTAGAAACATGTTAACAATCATAAAATGATGATTATGGGATGAGTTTAACTTACCAAAAGCTCCTTGATGCAAAAATTCGGATTTGAGACTAAATAGATGCGAAGAACACTTGAAATGAACCAAGTCTTGAATTCTCTTAAAGATGATGATGCTTATTGTTATAAACTAGTTAAGTTCTTACAAATTTTGATGAAAGAAACCAGAATCAAGGAGAAGAAAATAAGAGAAAGTTTGTGTGTGTGTTTTTAGGTTCCTGGGAGGAAATGAATGAATGATTGAGTATATAATAGGTTAGATAGATAGATGGGGTATTTATCCAGCTAAGGGATTAGGTTCATGATCAATAACAAACAACGGATATTACACAAATATTATTCTTTACATAAAATCATGTCGGGCTTTGTCTCATTAATGGAATTATCATCTAGCCACCGACACTGTTCCACCGACACTATTGGGACCGTACATTATGCTTAAGGTTTCGTATATACGTTTTTCCTGTTACCACAGTTACTCAATTATCATCTATCATATAATTTCCATAATACGTATGAGCCGATATCATGGTCTTGGATCATGGGCTTTATTTCTAGAAATCCAAATATGACACATGAAATTCATTATTACACTATAATTGGCCCAATATATAGATAAAGGTACACAACTATGTCCAAAGTTTTCATTCATTGAAGTAGTTAATCAAATTACATGCACAATCAAATCGGGTAAAAATCATGGATGTTACATTAAATCGTTGGGCTTCTTATGGGTCAAGCACCGATCCAAAGATGCAAATTTAACTTGGTCACGGTGGAAGAATTTCGATTTAATGTAGTTACTTTAGTGTTTATGTTTTTTCTCTTTGCTTTTGTCGTGGAGTTTTGTATATTGGTGTTCATGTATAGCTTCTGGCTTTCAGTTTGGAGTAATAAAA
Source organism: Erigeron breviscapus (assembly GCA_034093135.1). NCBI lineage: Eukaryota > Viridiplantae > Streptophyta > Magnoliopsida > Asterales > Asteraceae > Erigeron > Erigeron breviscapus. Next base: position 124,141,199 of record CM067168.1, on the reverse strand, counting down.
ATTTCAGTTGGTCGTTCAAAATTTTTTTTATCATATAATAACTTTTGAGGGTATGTGTTTCATATTCTTCAGAAAAAAGAAAAAAAAACTATTAAAGCAAAGACATCGATAATGAGACATGATAAAGATTGACGGGTTTTAGAGTAATTCATCACAAAGGAAATTTGAGTGCATGGTTTTTAGAATGTTGCTATATTATTGTCGGGTTATAATTGTTAGAAAAGTGAAAGATGTGAGTTTGTACACGACAATGGTTAACTTAAATAGTATACATATTTTTTGAAATATTATTAAGGATCTCTTGTTTAATATATGGAAAAATTATTTAAAAGTAAAAAAAGGCTAAATCTATTTTTATCTATGATTTTAGGGGTTTTTCCGAGTTTAGGTTCTCAAAGGTACATGTACAAAGGGAGTTTCTACATCTTGTTCAAGTAAATTCGAAAAGTAATTATATAGATCAAGTCATGACATTTTAATTAAGACTCTATCAAACACTACCTAAGTGTATAGATATAGATTTACTAATTAATATTATTGTTTTAGTTAAGAAACAAAGATTAGCTATAAAAGTGATTGACGGTGAATTTAGCAAATCATTGTTACATCTGGAAAACATAACGTCGATGCAGAAAATCGCAATGCAAGGCCTTTTTTAACATAAATTTATTTCTGAAAAGAACAAGGATAATAGATGTCTCCTGTTTTTCTTTCCTTTTCTACTTTAAAAATTGAGTTAAATGCAAGAATGGTCCCTGTGATTTGTCAGTTTTTGCAAAGGCAGTCCCTCTCTTGAATTTTTAGCAACGATGGTCCTTGAAGACATGTTTCAGTTGCAACGGCAGTCCCTCTCTAACGGATCCGTTAAATAATGTCGTTAAGTTTCCCATGTGAGTAGCACGTGAGGGGTATTAATGTCTTTCTACCTACACAAACCTAGAGATGTTCAAAACTATCCATATCCGAACCTGTTATCTGAAAATATGATCTTGTTTTCTTCGAAAAGTCGGATATCCTATATTTCAGACTTAAATTCGGATAGTGACTTTTGAAAAAGTTTAAGAATTTTAATATTTTTTTTTTCTTAAATCCAAAAATATCCGAAAATGTCAAAAAACATCGAAAAATATTATTTTCAATATCCGAAAATATTCTAAACTTTACGAAAACATGAAACTTAGTCTTAATACGAAAATATCTAGGATATTTTTTTTTCTTCTGAAATTCGGATATCCGAAAACTTCGAGTATCCAAAATTTTGAATATGTTCGGATATTGAAATCCTTTATCCGAAATTTTGGGGGAATATCCAAGTTTCAGCTATCCAATTTTTAATTATTCGAACTTTCGCATTGTGAATTTCAATATCCAAACTTTTCGAAATATTCTTGGATATTTTCGAATGCCCGAGATTTTCAAAAATCATTATCCGGATCCGAAATTCAGGATATCCGAAGTTCGAATAACTGACTTTTCAGATAAAATCAAATCAAATTTTCAAATTACAGGGTCGGATACGAATACTTCTAAACACCCTGTGTTTGTGTAAGTAAAAGGACATTGATACCCCTCACGTGCTACTCACATGGAAAACTTAACGGCACTAATTAACGGATCTGTTAGAGAGGGACTGCCATTGCAAGTGAAACATGTCTTCAGGGACCACCGTTACTAAAAAATCAAGAGAGGGACTGCCGTTGCAAAAAGCGACAAACCACTGGGACCGTTCTTGCATTTAACTCTTAAAAATTACTAGAAAAGATGGTTGCTTGTTGTAGCCATGCCAACCACATATTCTTATGGTACTATTTCGTTATTGTATCACAGATCAATAAATTAAAATTAAAACTATATATTATAATTTTATTTGCCGATTTATCAATTTTTTGTATAATGTTTTAGCTAATTAAGCTACTAATAATTTTAAGAATATTTTATTCATTTTTAAAGCATTGAATAATCAAATGACAAAAAAAACTTTGTTAAGCTAAATATAACATACAATCTATAACTCTAGTTCCAACGTGTCTCGTTGGTAACTGTTTAAACAAGGATTCTCACTTAAGGTTTAGGGGTTAATCTTGCGTGGAAAAGGGGTTGAAAGGTGTTTTAGACTTGCTGGCGATTCTTAAATGGTGTGAAATTAAGATGTTAATCTCACGCCACCAAGTGTATAGTGTGTGTTTTTGTGTGTTGTTCATTGGTCCTAGAAGTAGGCCAATGGAGGGGTATTTATAGAGGTCAAGGGTAGGTCAGCATGTTGGTCCCCAACCGTGACGTTCGTCTTGCAGGGAGACGTTTATTCGGTGTGTCGTTTTATACGTAAGCACTTGTCTTATGCGAGGAAAAGACAAAGTTGTTGCAGAGTTTGTTAGACGTCGCTATTTCCACCGTGGCCTAGATCAGTCCGTAGCCTACGTCATGGAGCTCCGGCCAAGGAGTCTGACCATAGCCTTGCAATATCCGTAGCCTACGTGTCATGGGGCTCCGGACTAGGGGTCTAGTCGCAGTCTTGCAAAGGTTGGTTAGCATTAGTGGCTTTTGGCTGTTAATTAGCATTAATGGCGTTTAAGCTAGGTACGTCATCAAGCCCCCCAGCCTAGCGATATAGATTTATGGAGCGCTAGGTTAAGTCAGGAGGGTGATAATTTTTGGGTCACGTAATTTGTTTGTTTGGCTGCGTGCCCTCGCTGCTATTGTTTACCATTGCTACTATGTGTATTATTATATACTATTATTCCCTCCTCTTTTCTTTTTCTTTCTTTTTTTTTTATATTTATTTTCTTAAAAAACAACGAAATCGATCCTTCCGTTCCTGGGTTGTTAGTATTTTGCACGTGTCATGATCCAAGCGGATGCTCCATCATGCGTCTTTTCAGGTACCCGGCCCGACCCGTTTTGTTTCCTATAAATAGGGGAAAATTAGGTCATTTTTACTTCTTACTTTGACTTTCTCTCTTGTGTGCACCGCATCTAGACCGCAACCCTTTAACTTGCTTCCGCCGCTTCCGTAGCCCATCCCTATCCGCAGGTTGGTTTTGTTGTATTTTGCTTTATTTTGATGCTTGTAGGATGGGTAATAGGAAAGATTTACATCTTCACTTCTGTACTCTTAACAAATATGACCTTGCCTCTTTTCTATCAAAACATAGATTTCCCCTTCACAAGGGTTATACCCTGCCGCGACCTTCCGACACCATGAAAAACGCTTCGGCTGGAAAAATAGGTCTCTATTGTGCTACTTTTGATAAAGGAAATGTCAGTCTTCCATTTTCTTCATTCTTTTTAGATGTGCTCCATTATTATAGTTGCCACGTTTCCGAACTTACTCCCTTTGGTGCTTTACGGATATCTATGTTTGAGGCGCATTGTCGAGCCTGCAGAGGGGAGCCTACGGTCACCCTTTTTCATCTTTTCTTTAAGCTGGGTGTTTCGGGTGATTGGTATACCATCGAAAAAAGGGCTAAATCCCCGTCGGGAATTGTATGTTTGGTGTGAAGGACTCCATCAAAGGATGGAAGACGAGATTTTTTATGTTAATTCTGATGTTGTTGATCCGGATCATTACCAAGTGTTAAGCAAGCATGATGTTGGGGGTATGGCCGCATATACTTTGCCTACCATCGGGTTTGATGCCGCACTGGCCGCTAGACTGATTGATCCACCCGTGCGCTGTCGTACCCTTCCTGAGGCTGCTTTGTATCTAGCCAAGTTGAGTAGCGTATGGAGTTTTCAGCCTGCTGCCCCTCGGATTATTGACGCCCATGGGAAGGGTACGGAGGCTTGAAGTTTGCTTTCATGGCTCTTAGATGTTTTCATCATAGATGTTTATGCATATCCTCCGTTACCATAAGTCTTTTTATTTTATTGGAGTTTTTTACTTATTATTTCTCTAATGTTTTCCTTTTCCTTTATATTATAGTTATGGACTTTGCTGCTCTTTTGAAATCACCCTCCGATGATCAAAGATTTGAGCCCGATGTCGCGGAAGGGGTAGAGGTTTCAGAGTGTGAGGATGGATCGTGAGATTACCGTGCTTCTGGAGGACCCCAAAGCTATGGAGTTGAAGGAGAGGACTCTTAAAGCTCATGCTAAAGAAGTTAAAGCTAAAAAGAAGAAAGGAGCTAAAGCTGTTCCAGCCGAGGCTACGTCCGATAATGTTATTACACGTAAGAAAGATGCGGCCAAAAAAAAGGCGGAGAGTACCGGTGCTATTGAAATTCCATAAAGGAAGAAAGAGTGGAAAGGAATCAAGCTGACGGAGCCCAGTAGGGGTAGCTCTTACAAGCTGCGGAGCGATGTTGATACCAGTGGGAGTGGTTTGGCTCCGGGTAGAGGTAAGGACATCGGTGCTGTCCGGAGGAATTCGGAAAAAGAAAAATTGAAGGGGAAGGAAGAAATTCATGATGTTGAGTCGGGTGATGAAGTGGAGAATGAGGAAGAAGAGGAGGACGTAGAGTCGGAGGGTGGTTTCTACGCTCCGGATGAGGATATTGCCATGGACACTCCTTTGCCTCATCCTATTCCGGAGATACCCAATGTTGAGGGTCCTTTTTCTATCACTTTTTCTGGTATTTCTTTCACAAGTTTGCTCCGGTCCGTCGAAGAAAGGCGTGAGTATGTTAATAGTATCATGGTTCCTGCTCGCATGCCTGATGTTGCTTTGTTGCCTCAAGAAGCTTTTCGTGATTTTTCTAGAAAAAACATTATCAATAATATTTGCTCCCAGGTTCTCTCCGGCATTCCCTCCTTGAGTATTCACTCGCCTTTGTATTGTCATTTATTTTCTAAGTGTTGAAATTTACTTTATTTCCTCATTATGTGTTTCATTTTGCTTCTTACATCCAGGTTGAGTCTGACCGGAGGTTGGAGTTCCTTGGTTTGGAGAACATCCGGCTCCAACGCCATGTTCAAGTTTTAAGTCGTCGGGTAAGGAAACATGATCTAAGTGGGTCACGCGAGGTCGTGGAGGCCAAATATGATGATCTCCGGTCAGCTACAGCTTTCGAGAAGCAAAAGTCTGCTTCCCTTGAGCAAGATCTTTATAGACTGCAAGAAAGGTTAAACCAATCTGAGAGTGAGAAGGAGAGTTTCAGGAAGGAATCAGAGGATTCAAGAGGTAAGTTGGAGAGTGCAATGTTGGAGATTATTGATTTTAAGGATGGCAGTAAATTGTTGGAGGACAAGGTAAAATTATTGGAAGGGGAGATTGAGAGGCTTCGTGCGGATCGCCACGAGCTCGTAGGAGGTATTCCGGAGGTTGTTCGTAAGCTTCTTCGCAGTTATGAATTCATGAAGAGGATGGCTGGGTTGCAGAAGATAGCGATGAACCATGGTGGTCACAAGGTCTTGGAAAAAATTAAACGTGGGGATCGGAGCATGGACATCACAAAGCTTCCTGGCTATAACCCGGGGGCTTTGGTGGAGCTTGATCGATCGACGAAGCATTTTGGTGATGAGGACTTCGATTTCATCCGGTTGATTGCTGAAAACTCTGACCTTACTGCCGGGGAGATCCTAGCTTTGAATCCCGCTCAGGCTCCGTCCTCTGCTGCTGCTCCGGGATCCTCCGTGATGCCCTCTTGCTCCGTGACTACTGCTGCTCCCTAAACATTGCTATTTTACTTTATGCATTTTGGATGATTGTAATGCTTTTGTTGGCACTTTGAAACACTTTCCTTTAGAAACTTGCTCGTATTTGGCCTTTCATGGCCTTGGTCTGTAAGATCCTTTGGGATCAAGAACAATTTTATGCTTTCTTCTTTCCTCATTTCTTTTTTCTTTCTATATATATGGGGCGTGTATGTTATGATGTCATGTGCTTTGATCCTTATTATTATTTAGTTAGACCCCTGCCAAATACTTTATTGGTCTTACGGCCGTTGCCAAGTTATTTGGGCTTGTGCGGCTGATTTATTTTAACCATTCCTAGTCGGAGCGTTTAGGGAGGTTGCCGCAGGGTGTCTAGGGAGCTTGTCCCCGTTCACACCGGCAGACTTGAGTCTGCGGCACTAGGTTGCGACCCTACGTGCCTAAGTTATGATGACTTGGTTGTGTCAGTCATAACTTCTTATTATTGTTAGAGCTCTTCTTTTTCTTCGTTTTTGCGATTATTTTTCGTGATGTGATATTTATAAGGAAGGGAAAAGTAAATATGTTTCCAAGGGGAAATTTTGGCTGTAGCCCTTTCACTAAATATTAAAATGTTAGACAAGTCTTAGTTTTAAGGATTTAGCTTCTAGAGCTTTGATGTGACCAATTTATACCTATCGCCCGCATCATTATTGGCCATTTTATTAAGCGTTTTAAGTCGATTTTGTGTGCATTTGGCGCGTTTATGTTGTTTGTTAGTGTTTCAGGCTCTAAACAGGTTACGCGCTCATTTGTTGCAAGTTCGGATGTTTCTTTGGCCAAGATGTTGATTTGTGCGTCCGAGAGTTGTTAATAGTGAAAAAAGTGTTATTCAGACCAGCATGATTGGACTGCGCCGCAGTGGGGGAATGCATGTACCCACTGCGCCGCAGTCATCTAGTGGAAAAAGGAGATTCAACCAGTAATATTATACTGCGCCGCAGTGGGGGTGATCAAGGCCCACTGCGCCGCAGTCAGCTAGTGGAAAAAGGAGATTCAACCAGTAATATTACACTGCGCCGCAGTGGGATGTGCGTGTGCCCACTGCGCCGCAGTCAGCCTTGACAACGAGCACCAAAGGCAGTGTATAAGCACTGCGCCGCAGTGGGGGCATCACTCGCCCACTGCGCCGCAGTGAGAGTGCGGGGCTGAAAGGTTTTGGGCAGCTTTTGCATCTGATGGAAGGGGGGTATAAATAAAAAAACAAAACCTAATTCCAGGGGTGAATGAAGTTTTCTTTCTAAGAGCTGCACTTCAAGGAACACCTTCAAGGATCAAATCAAGATTTCATCATTTTCCGATTCATTGAAGATTCACGTGCACCCACTTAGATCGTATCTATTTTATTGTTCTGCAATTTCTATTTCTCAAACGATTGGTACATCATGTTCTTCCTTTATTTTGATTGTTATTTCAATTTAATCATGAGTGGCTAATCTTTTAATCATCCACCTTGATGAAACTAGACGAATGATGTGATTGCTATATGTTTTAATTCAAAGAGTTGATTTCAATTATCGTTGTGTCAAGATCTTGATGATTTAATTCCTTAATATATATTATTATGATATTGGTGGCATGTGTGTTCTTCGTTAGTGGTACTAGTTGAATACATTTGTGATTTTCAAACGGTTGCTTGTCTATGAGCAACTATCACTAGTTCATGGTATGATAGTGAATGTCATTTTAATAAAAGGAATAATTTTGTCAACGTGTATTGTAACGGTTGGTGGTACCACGTTATCTTCACATAGGCACAATTGGTAATTTGTTGATCAAGCAAACTAATTGTTGGTAAGGTTGTCTAGGCATTGGTGGTACCGGCTTGGGTAATTAAACTAGCAACTTAGGTGTTTGGGTGTTTTGTGAGCGGTTGGTGGTACCACGCGAGCATTTTATCCTTTCACGATTATCTTGTCAACTCTAAATGAATGTGGTCTTAATTGAATGCAATCATGTTTGAAGTCTAGCGAAGTCAAGGTGGATGATCTTTACTATTATTGTTTGCAGCTTTTCTTTACTTTTAAGTGTTTTGCCTTTTTAAATTTACTTTAATTTAATTGTCAAAGTATGATTCAAAGTGTTCTACCCTGTTTTCCAAACCACTTTATTAGACAATTGATTCAAACCAATCCCCGTGAACGAATCTGGAATTACTTTGTAACTATATTGCATACGATCGGGTCCACTGCCCGATAGTGTGTAGTAGTGAGTTTCGAGGTACTTCTAGTTTTAAATTTTAAACTCGATTTAGCACATCAAGTTTTTGGCGCCGCTGCCGGGGAATGTGTGCCGTTTTAGTTGTTTATTTAGTGGTTTGATCCTTCCTCACGCGTGAGGAAGGTACTTGCTTTATAGTTTAGTTTTTCTTTTCTTTTCTTATCACAGGTGCAGTTGACGTGTTTGGTTAGTTGTGTTTTGCAGGTCTACTTCTTAGTTGATGAACTTGCGGTCTTCGGGTTTACCGCTAAATAGTCCTTTGAGAACACCAACAAGACGTAGGTTTAACTTCACAACACCTACACCATTCTCACCTATTGCTAGACCCACTCCTGATTCGGACGAGGAAGGGTTCTATTTGGATGAATTTTTCAATTTAGAAGTTAAGTTAGAAGAGGAAATGGGAGACGAAGAAAGGGATCCGAATGATATACGTTATGGTGAGAGGGTCCGTACTATTCCTACCAACCGTGGTAGTCCTATAAGACCTCCGGCCATTGCTCATGATTTCAATCTGAAAGGTAATCATCTTAAAAGTATTGAGGAGCAACAGTTTGACGGTAAAAGGAAATGGGATCCATACCAACACTTGGAAAGGTTTGAAAAGTTGGCACGGTTATATCAATATGGGCAAAACCAAATGAATGCCGTTAAACTTGAAACATTTCCCATGTCCATTACCGGTGATGCTTTAGATTGGATTAATGATCTTCCGGAAAATTCCATAACAACTTGGGACCAACTCAAGCAAGCTTTCATTGGTGAGTTTTATTTTCTTAGAACTCAAAGGAAGTTGGAGAATTTGATTAGGTCCTTTGACCAAGATGAAGATGAAGATGTGGTGGATGCATGGATCCGTTTTAAGGAGATGTTAAGAAATTGTCCGGGCCATAACATGACTAAGGAGCAATATGTTGAGCTTTTCTTTGATGGCCTAGATAAGAAGTCCAAGCGTGAGTTAGGATATGCTTTCGGGGGTGGTTTCAACAAGATCACACCCAATGAAGGTTTTGAAATTTTGGAATCCATGGCAAAGGACAATGCGAATATGGATGATGATAGATTTTTGAAGAATGAGAGAAGATTAAAGAAAGGTACTAGCCAAGGTAGGGTTGCAAAGGTTGAAGCTAGTCATGATTCTGGGATGATTGGAGAGATTAGAGCGCTATCTGAGCGCATGGAAAAAGGATTTTCTATGCAAGAGAATCGGTTTGGAGCAATTGAAAGGGATGTAAAGGTAGTAGCCGATGGATGTGATCATTGTGGTGATATGCATTATTCTGATGAGTGTCCCAATCGGGGACCCGAAGATGTGAGTTACGTCCAGAATCAACAACAAGGGAGCTACCAGCGCAATACCGGTTTCCAGAACCGTTCTTCAGGTAATCCTTCTTATAACTCTTCTTTTCCTACTAATAATTCTCATTTTTCAGGAAATAGGTGGCAAAGGGATAACTTTCAGAGTCAACCACAACAACAAACTCAACAAGGCCAAGGATCAGGTTCTTCTTCCTCTAATACCGATCCAAATGCCGAGTTGAGGGAGATGATGAAACAGTTGGTGAGTAATCAGGCTGAAACTAACACTAGCATTCAGATGATTCGGGATGATACTAAGGCGTTGAATGAGAGGTTGGATAGGATAGATGGCAAGGTAGAGATAAATATGAAGAATCAATGTGTTAACTTTAAGGATCTTGAGAGTAGGATGGCTGCCCTTTCTAGACCTCCAGGTACTTTACCTAGCAATACTCAACAGAATCCTAAGCCTCAGTTTAGCATGGGGCCAAATCAGGGACAAAATTCGGGGCCGAAGTACACTCCACCTCGAGCCCGTAATGAGGAAGCCAAGGCCATCACCACTCGTACAGGTAAATCATATGACCCTCCTACTATACCTGATGTTGTTGTTTCAGATGTGCAAGATTCAGGTAATGATGATGAGGTTGATGAGGAGATTGAGATGGAGGAGAATCCGACCGTGAAGACTCCGGTCACACCTCCAAAACCAGTTGTGGAACCCGAGGTTAAAGCTTATAAACCAAAAGTTCCATTTCCACAACGGTTCAAGAAGGCAAAGCTAAAGGAACAATATAACAAGTTTGTTCAAATGATTTCAAATGTTCATATTAATGTGCCTTTAGTTGATTTGATACAGGGGATGCCTCATTATGCCAAGTTCATTAAGGAACTTGTGACGGACAAAGGAAAGATGGAGGAGGCCAAAGCTACTTTTCTCAATGCCGAGTGTTCTGCTATCTTGCAGAACCGCATTCCGCCTAAGCTTGAAGATCCAGGGAGTTTCCTTATTACTTGCTCTATTAGAACCATTATTTGTAAGGCTTTAGCTGATTTAGGTGCTAGCATTAATTTGATGCCTTATTCGGTTTGGAGTAAGTTGGCTTTAGGAATCCTTCGCCCGACTCGCATGAGTATAAGATTAGCTGACCATTCATTTCAGTACCCCATGGGGATTGCTGAAAATATTAGAGTCAAGGTGGGCCATATTGTTTTCCTAGTTGACTTTGTTATCCTCGAGATGGAGGAGGATGCACAAGTACCCCTTATTCTTGGACGACCATTCCTTAATACCGCGGATGCTATCATCCGTGTGAAGGATAAGGAAATTTCTTTGGGTGTGGGTACGGATAGGATTGTTTTTAATGTTGAGAGGTCTATTAAGCATTCATATTCTAATGATGAGTCATGTTTCAGGATTGATGTGATTGATGATGCTTTAGACCGAGAATTTCAGGAATTGATGGAGACAGAGATTGAAAATGAAGAGCTCACTTGCTTAGGAGCTGGAGATATTTCTGATGATGATTTGTTTGCAGAGGTTATGGCACTTAGCTTGGATGAGACACCTCCAGTGGATGAGAGCTTTGAGAGAGTTGTTGCTGATGGAAGCTCAAGGGTACCTAATTCAGTTGATGTACCACCTACAGATTTGGAGCTCAAGCCATTGCCTGCCCATTTGGAGTATGCTTACTTGGCAGGTAAATCCTCTTTACCAGTGGTTATCTCGTCCTCACTCTCGAGTGACGAGAAAGATTGTCTCTTGTCTGTGCTCCGAGCCCATAAGCGGGCTTTTGCTTGGAAGACTACCGACATTCCAGGTATTGGTCCTAACTTTTGTCAGCACAAGATTGATTTTGTCGATGATGTTAAGCCCGTTGTCCAGCGACAAAGGAGGCTAAATCCTAATATGAAAGAAGTGGTTAAGAAAGAAGTGATTAAGTTGTTAGATGCAGGGATCATTTTCCCTATTGCTGATAGTCCTTGGGTTAGTCCTGTTCATTGTGTGCCCAAAAAGGGGGGTATGACGGTTATTGAGAATGAAAATAGGGAACTCTTGGCTACTAGGACTATTACGGGTTGGCGGGTTTGTATTGACTTCCGTAAGCTTAATGATGCCACCCGAAAGGATCACTTTCCATTGCCTTTTATTGATCAGATGTTAGAGAGACTTGCAGGTAATGAGTATTTTTGTTTCCTTGATGGGTTTTCCGGGTACTTTCAAATACCCATTGATCCAAAGGATCAAGAAAAGACCACTTTCACGTGCCCCTTTGGTACTTTTGCCTACCGGCGAATGCCTTTTGGTTTGTGTAATGCCCCTGGCACCTTCCAAAGGTGCATGATAGCTATATTCCAGGACATGCTTGAGACCTCCATGGAGATCTTCATGGATGATTTCTCGGTTTTTGGGGACTCGTTTCGTACTTGCTTGCATAACTTGGATAAGATGTTAGAACGGTGTGAGAGGGCTCAACTTGTTTTGAATTGGGAGAAGTGTCACTTCATGGTGACCGAGGGTATTGTGCTAGGTCACAAAGTGTCTAAGGCAGGGATAGAGGTTGATAGGGCTAAGATTGATGTTATAGCCAAATTACCCCCGCCTTCCAATGTAAAAGGGGTAAGGAGTTTTCTTGGACATGCCGGTTTTTACCGCCGTTTCATTAAAGATTTTTCTAAGATTACTCGTCCTATGACCCACTTGTTGGAGAAGGACGTCCCTTTTGTGTTTGATGATTCTTGTTTAAGTGCTTTTCAGGTTCTAAAGGAGAAGTTGACCAATTCACCTATCATGGTCGGGCCGGATTGGGAATTGCCCTTTGAATTGATGTGTGATGCAAGTGATTTTGCTGTGGGAGCCGTGCTTGGGCAAAGGGTTGATAAGCATTTCAAGCCCATTTACTTTGCTAGCAAAACTTTGAACCCCGCCCAGCAAAATTACACCACAACTGAGAAGGAGTTGCTTGCCGTGGTTTTTGCTTTTGATAAGTTTAGATCTTATTTGGTGTTAAGTAAGACCATAGTTTTCACGGACCATTCAGCCCTTAAGTACTTGTTCTCGAAACAAGATGCTAAACCTAGGCTTATCCGTTGGGTTTTGTTGTTACAAGAGTTTGATATAGAGATTAAGGATAAGAAAGGGGCTGAAAATTTGGCTGCCGACCATTTGAGTCGCTTGGAAGATCCTCACCGGGAGGAACTTCGTGATGGGGAGATCAATGATCACTTCCCTGATGAATGTTTAATGTTTATTTCTACTTCTGATGATGCTCCTTGGTTTGCAGATATTGCTAATTATTTGGTTGCAGGTGAGATACCGAATGATTTCACGCATCAACAGAAGAAGAAGCTCATTTCAGATGCTAAGTACTATTTTTGGGATAGCCCATACTTGTTTCGTGTTTGTGCAGATGGGATGGTAAGGAGATGTGTAGCTGGAGCTGAGACTAGGGAGATTCTTGATGCTTGTCACTATGGTCCAACTGGAGGTCATTACGGTCCTTCAGTAACCGGTAAGAAAGTGTTTGATGCAGGTTTCTATTGGCCTACAATTTTCAAGGAAGCTCAAACTTTGGTAGAGACTTGTGACATTTGTCAAAGACAAGGAAATATCACTAAGCGGGATGAGATGCCTCAACAAAGCATTCAGGTATGTGAGGTATTTGATATTTGGGGTATAGACTTCATGGGACCATTCCCACCTTCTAATAAGTTCCAATATATTCTTGTTGCCGTTGACTACGTGTCTAAATGGGCCGAAGCCAAGGCTTTGCCCACGAATGATGCTAGGGTAGTAATTGATTTCCTTAAACAATTGTTTTGCCGATTTGGTTGCCCTAGAGCCTTAATTAGTGACCGAGGAACCCACTTTGCAAATCATCAGTTAGCTAAGGTCATGAAAAGATATGGTGTTGTGCATTACTTTTCTACTTCCTATCATCCACAAACTAGTGGACAAGTAGAAAACACCAATAGGGCTTTGAAAAGAATTTTGGAGAAAACTGTGGGAGATAACCCTAAGGTTTGGTCAAAGAAGTTGGACGACGCCTTGTGGGCGTTTAGGACGGCTTATAAGACACCGATTGGCACCACGCCATACCGGTTGCTCTATGGCAAGACTTGTCATTTACCTATTGAGATAGAGCATAAGGCGTATTGGGCGTTGAGGAATTTAAACTTGGATATGATGGAAGCCGGTGAACTTAGAATGTTGCAACTTCATGAGCTTGATGAGCTTAGGTTAGGAGCCTATGAGAATTCTAGGCTTTACAAGGAGCGAACCAAGGTTTGGCATGACAAGAGGATCCGTAGAAAGGAGTTTAAGGTTGGGGCTAAAGTTTTGTTGTTTTTGTCTAAGTTTAAGATCAAGCAACCTAAGCTAACTTCTAGGTGGATTGGACCTTTTGTTATCAAGCATGTTTATCCGTCAGGGTATATTGAATTGTTTAAGAGAAATGGAGACGGATCTTTCATTGTTAATGGCCATAGACTTAAGTTGTATTTGGAAGAAGAGCAAGTTGAGGGGATAATCGAGGAGATCCCCGTTTTTGAATATGAGGCTTGAAAGGAAGTCGAGTCTAGCTAACGACTCGTAAATAAATTAAGCGCTTCTCGGGAGGCAACCCGTGTTATTTTCTTGCATTTTATTTTGTTTTTGTTAGTTAGATTTGATGTTGTTTTGTCAAGAAAAATGCAGGTACAATTTGATGTGAAGCGGATTGAGGTAAGTGTTCAAAATTTTCATTGTCAAATTTTTTTCTAAGGAAAAACTGGGGGGGCGAGATCAGTGAGATCATACTGCGCCGCAGTGGAGGAGCCACTGCGCCGCAGTGGTATTGTGTGTTAGCCACTGCGCCGCAGTGGTATTGGTCTCCCACTGCGCCGCAGTGGGAGTGTGCCTGGGTGACTGCGCCGCAGCCTATTTGTTCTGCCACCTGGGAGCAAAATTGCCCCACTGCGACGCAGTGGGGGAGGCCGATGCCCACTGCGCCGCAGTAGGCCTTTGTGAGCCACTGCGCCGCAGTGGAATTTCTCCCACTGCGCCGCAGTGGGAGTGTGCCTGGGTGACTGCGCCGCAGCCTATTTGTTCTGCCACCTGGGAGCAAAATTGCCCCACTGCGACGCAGTGGGGGAGGCCGATGCCCACTGCGCCGCAGTAGGCCTTGTGTGTAGCCACTGCGCCGCAGTGGTATTGTGTGTTAGCCACTGCGCCGCAGTGGTATTGTGTGTTAGCCACTGCGCCGCAGTGGTATTGTGTGTTAGCCACTGCGCCGCAGTGGTATTGTGTGTTAGCCACTGCGCCGCAGTGGTATTGGTCTCCCACTGCGCCGCAGTGGGAGTGTGCCTGGGTGACTGCGCCGCAGCCTATTTGTTCTGCCACCTGGGAGCAAAATTGCCCCACTGCGACGCAGTGGGGGAGGCCGATGCCCACTGCGCCGCAGTAGGTATTGTGTGTAGCCACTGTCGCCGAGGGTATTTCTCCCACTGCGCCGCAGTGGGAGTGTGCCTGGGTGACTGCGCCGCAGCCTATTTGTTCTGCCACCTGGGAGCAAAATTGCCCCACTGCGACGCAGTGGGGGAGGCCGATGCCCACTGCGCCGCAGTAGGCCTTTTGACTGGTCAACCAGAGGAGCATGTATTATTGCCAGTCAAAAGAAGGGGTTACTTTTTACCGCTCAAAATTTTTATCAGTTTTGTTTTCTCTCTTACTTTCAAAACCGATCTAAGTACCAAAACCCTTCCCTAGGCTCTGATTTCCTTCCTTATTTCACCATCATTCTTGCATTTTCTTCTTCTTTTTCTCCTGCATTACCAGTATTCTATCATCATCATGGGAAAAGAGGTAAGATTTCTTGACTAGTTTTTCTTTTTATTTCTTTAATTTTAATTTTTTAATTTTTAGGGTTTTAATTTTCAAATTAATTAGTGGGTTTTGTTAGTTTTGTGATATTGAGGCTTATGTGGTGTTTAATTTTTCGATTCTAACACTTGTTCATCCGATGTTGAGATAAAATTAAAGCTAGGGTTTTGAAAAAAAAATGGGGCTTTTTGATGAACAAGTGTAGGGGGAGGTTAATGATAGCCTAGGTGTTTGTAAATAGTTGAAATAAAGTTGATTGATGGTATGAATATACCACCTTTGCTGGAAATTGTGAAGAACACCATCCATCTTGCCCAGATTTTTAGGCCACTGCGCCGCAGTGGTATTGTGTGTTAGCCACTGCGCCGCAGTGGCTGGGTTACCACTGCGCCGCAGTGGTATTGTGTGTTAGCCACTGCGCCGCAGTGACTATTGCCTCACTGCGCCGCAGTGAGGACCACCCAGCCCACTGCGTCGCAGTGGGATGTTTCTGTCCAAAAGTTGTGTAGATGATTATTGAGATTTCAGTTTTGCATTCCTTATGTCTCAAGTTTGTTTGTTTTAATGGTTGTGTTTGCAGACCGCAGACCAGAGAAGACGAATGGAGGTTGGACAAGGGAGCGGGACCGCAAGTACCCCCGCCAAGAGAGCTAGGCAAGAGCCAGAAGTGCCTGATTTAAGGTTTGGAGAGTACGATATGAACGAGTCTCACGCATGGTTAGAGTTCAATGGGGCTAGGCAACCCCATAAGAACAACTTCTTGAATAATCTCTATGCTCTTCATCGTCAGGTAGTATGCCCTCCCAAATATCTTGATCCGATTTTTGCTAGAAATTATGGGATACAGGAGGATATCCGTAGGTGGTTTCGTATTGAGGTTCAAATCGGTGACCAGGTTGTTAGTAGTGATATGTGGCACAATATTTTCAATAATCGGGAACCAGTTTTTCGTGAACTTTGTCTTGAGTTTTATTCTTCATTAAAATTGACTAAGGAGTTGCATAAAGTGAAGGATATTTTTGAGGAGAGGATTGTTACATTTTTCTGCGGGGGACAGCCTAGGAAGTTATCTATTCCTGAATTTGGTTTTTATTGTGGTATGTATACGAGGGAGCAGTTAGATAGTCAGGATTTTAGGGCTTTGTTGAGGAAGGGTTTGTATGTGAAACAGGATTTGGGAGATGGAGAGTCGATATCTCAGTATTGGACTCGTATTTCGGGGGGACACGATTGGCCTTCTGGTGGCTCTGGTAGTGTGTCTAAGATTAGAAGTGTCAAGCTGAGGATGTTGCACCGGATGATTGTCACGTTTCTGGTACAAAGGTCCACCCATTGGGACAAGGCGTACCAGCTCGATTTATGGTTGGTTAAGTTGTTTTCTGAGGGGGCACCGAGGAGGTTTGCTTTGGCCCCGATGGTTGTTCTGGATAGGATGGTGAATCACTCGGATTCAAAGTTGGTGCTTGGGCAGTTTATCACCCGTCTTTACAAGAGGATGGGAGTTTTTGATTCTGATATATGTCATGAGGGATTGTCTTTGCAGGTTAGACAGGAGCATTTAACTGAGAAGGAGTTGATAATAGCCAAGATAGTGAAGAAGCCAAAGAAGAATGAGCAAGCGAGGTTGTTGGATGATACGGGTGTTATCGCTGCACCGCCTCCAGAGGTGGAGGATTCTGATGATGAGGAGATGGGGGATGCTCCTCAGGAGCCTCAGAGGAGGCGGGGCCGTCCAAGTATTGATTTGACTGATATAGGGTCCCAGCTGCAACAGATTTTGGATGGGCAGCAGGCTAGTGGTAGGGCATTTGATGATTATCAAAGGAGGATGGATCAGGATATGACTTGGATGGGATCGCAGCAGGCCCGCACCAACTATACCCTAGATTATTATCAGCCTATGTGGGATGCTCAGTACCATGGGCAGCCGTTCGTTCCAGATACTCCTATTCCTGATTTTTCACCACCACCTATTCATGTTCCGACATATCGTCAGGGAGGCGGTTCTTTCTTCCCACATGATCTAGGAGGATCTCCTCGTGGTCCTGTGCAGTTTGGTTCTTTTGGCGGTAGATCTTCTTTTGATGCAGGTACTAGTGCAGATTGGAGACCATGGCCAGGTGCCGCTAGTCAAGCAGGTGGAGATGCTGGTGGTTCTGGGGGATTTGTTGGTGGTTCATTTTCTTTTGTTCCTGGTTTTGTTGCAGGTTCTGGCTCAGGCTTTGGCGGTGGACCGTCTGGAGGAGATGTTGGCGCCTCTGGTTCGGGTCAAGAAGGAGACCGCAATTGGATCACCGATCTTTTTGATACATCTGGTCTTCCCCATGGCTATCATGGACAGTCGCAGTGATGATGATTATGGTTCCCATCCGGTTCCGTGGGATGGAATCATTTTATGATTTATGATGATTGGTATTCAGGATGACTGTACTTTATACATTGTGTCTTATTTTCTGTTCTCTATTTTCTGGTATCCACCCTACGGGGTGATGAGACATTGTACTTTCGTTTGTTTTCTTTCTTTTAGGTTTTTATTTTTCTGCATAAAACAGTAGTTACTTTGATATGCTTAGAAATGTGGTTTGTTTGTGGTGCAAGTGACAGGACTATTCAATTTGATGGCTATTGTGCAACACAAGTGTGGGGGGAAAACCCATTGGATTCTCTTCTCATCTTTACTCTGTGGCATCAAATGGTGATTGTGTGATGGTGTGCATATGCTGGCAGTAAGTTCAGCGCCGCTATATTTGTGTTTGGTATGTTTGATGCACACACAACTCTCGCACTTTCCGTTTTGGTACAACTTGTTTCTCCCGCCAAGCAAATTGTTCTTCCTTTTTCGGAAGCGCAATTTGTGACACGGGGTCGACTAACTTGTTTCAAAACGGGATGTGTCCTTACTCCGGTATGTGTTCTGATTTTTCTATGTTGATTACCCCTATTTCCCTTTGTTTGACCGAATATGGACATTGAGGGCATTGTCCATCTTAAGTGTGGGGGGTGGCAAATAGGTTTAAGCTACCGGGTTTATCTCTGTTGTTGTTTTGCCATTGAGATTTTAGCCGTTCTTGTGGATGTGTCCCTCTCGTAGGCTTTTGGGTTTTTATCCAAGAGTAAGGGTTCTATTTTGAACTTTGAACTATGATGTGCATGTTTGAGAATTGGTTGTTTCAATTTGGCGGGATGATAGAAGTTGATATGGTTTTGATACTTGTGTTGAGCTTGTCCTTGTGGTAAATTGCTTTTGTCACTTAATTCATAATAATTTAATGTGCAATTTTACTACAAATTTTTCCTTGGTAAAATTTTAACCGGCGAAATGTGTTCTGAACGGTTATTGGGCTTATCCTTGTGGATTGATAACATTACTTGCATACTCAAATTTCCCAAACACCTAAAGTTGTGAGATTCATTGTTCATATATAGATGTGCTAGGTGTTTACGGTTTTGGTTTGATTACCTTGTAATTTGTCCCTCTCTTAGGCTCTTGGATTTATTCGGGAGTAAGGGTTCCATTTCGAACTCTGCACTAAGATGTGCGAATTTGAGGTTAATTTATTCCATTTCCGGGTTCTTTTCTTTGATTTGAGTGTGCCGGTGATGTGTTGAGCTAGAACTTGGCCTTGTGATCGTGACGAGACCGCAGTGAGATCACTTTTGTGATAAAAGTACATCGGATGACGAATTGGCATATAGGTTTGACCCATACTTTTCTTTCTTTTAGGTTTTTATTTTTCTGCATAAAACAGTAGTTACTTTGATATGCTTAGAAATGTGGTTTGTTTGTGGTGCAAGTGACAGGACTATTCAATTTGATGGCTATTGTGCAACACAAGTGTGGGGGGAAAACCCATTGGATTCTCTTCTCATCTTTACTCTGTGGCATCAAATGGTGATTGTGTGATGGTGTGCATATGCTGGCAGTAAGTTCAGCGCCGCTATATTTGTGTTTGGTATGTTTGATGCACACACAACTCTCGCACTTTCCGTTTTGGTACAACTTGTTTCTCCCGCCAAGCAAATTGTTCTTCCTTTTTCGGAAGCGCAATTTGTGACACGGGGTCGACTAACTTGTTTCAAAACGGGATGTGTCCTTACTCCGGTATGTGTTCTGATTTTTCTATGTTGATTACCCCTATTTCCCTTTGTTTGACCGAATATGGACATTGAGGGCATTGTCCATCTTAAGTGTGGGGGGTGGCAAATAGGTTTAAGCTACCGGGTTTATCTCTGTTGTTGTTTTGCCATTGAGATTTTAGCCGTTCTTGTGGATGTGTCCCTCTCGTAGGCTTTTGGGTTTTTATCCAAGAGTAAGGGTTCTATTTTGAACTTTGAACTATGATGTGCATGTTTGAGAATTGGTTGTTTCAATTTGGCGGGATGATAGAAGTTGATATGGTTTTGATACTTGTGTTGAGCTTGTCCTTGTGGTAAATTGCTTTTGTCACTTAATTCATAATAATTTAATGTGCAATTTTACTACAAATTTTTCCTTGGTAAAATTTTAACCGGCGAAATGTGTTCTGAACGGTTATTGGGCTTATCCTTGTGGATTGATAACATTACTTGCATACTCAAATTTCCCAAACACCTAAAGTTGTGAGATTCATTGTTCATATATAGATGTGCTAGGTGTTTACGGTTTTGGTTTGATTACCTTGTAATTTGTCCCTCTCTTAGGCTCTTGGATTTATTCGGGAGTAAGGGTTCCATTTCGAACTCTGCACTAAGATGTGCGAATTTGAGGTTAATTTATTCCATTTCCGGGTTCTTTTCTTTGATTTGAGTGTGCCGGTGATGTGTTGAGCTAGAACTTGGCCTTGTGATCGTGACGAGACCGCAGTGAGATCACTTTTGTGATAAAAGTACATCGGATGACGAATTGGCATATAGGTTTGACCCATACTTTTCTTTCTTTCTTTATTTTCACTTTTCCTTTTGTATATTCATACCCTTACTATACTTATACTCACTTACATATACATCCTTCCTTTCTTTGTAAACCTTTCTTATACATCCTTTTAACTTAGCCTTTTCCATTGTATATATCCACTCATTTATGTAAACTTTACCTAATTATACCTTACTATACCGATAGTCTAATCTGGGGGGCCATTGATTGTCATTGGTTTGTTTGGACGGTTTGGGAGAGCTTCAATGGGGTTTCGGTGGAATATTGTTGGTCTATGGGAATGTATTGGATTGTTCAAAAGGAAGTAAGTGTTTAGACATGATCATCATTGTAAGAGATAGAGTAAAAGTGGTTCAATAATAGAAAAAAGAGAAAAGTGAAAAGATTTCAATTAAAAAAAAAAAAAAAAAAAAAGAAGAACTTGGGCTACTAGTGGGTACTTCTCATTTTTATATGTCTAGAGTTGTGTTGTATCGTTAAGAATGGAGAGCTTGGTTGATTTTAAGTTGTTTGAAGTTGATACACCACAGCGGTGTCGAGTTTGCTTGGTATTTTTGAGGTGTCTTAGCGGAATAGCAATTTATGGGTTGTTGGCAATCACCATGAGACCAGAACATTGCCACTGCGCCGCAGTGGGGAAGGGCATGTACCCACTGCGCCGCAGTGGCCACCCACTGCGCCGCAGTGGAACACCCACTGCGCCGCAGTGGAACATGACCCACTGCGCCGCAGTGGAACATACCCACTGCGCCGCAGTGGAACATACCCACTGCGCCGCAGTGGAACATACCCACTGCGCCGCAGTGGAACATACCCACTGCGCCGCAGTGGAACATACCCACTGCGCCGCAGTGGAACATGACCACTGCGCCGCAGTGGAAATCCACTGCGCCGCAGTGGAACATGCCCACTGCGCCGCAGTGGAACATGACCCAGCGCCCAGTGGAACATCCACTGCGCCGCAGTGGGGAAGGGCTGTACCCACTGCGCCGCAGTGGACATGACCCACTGCGCCGCAGGAACATCCCACTGCGCCGCAGTGGGGAAGATGTACCCACTGCGCCGCAGTGGAACATCCCACTGCGCCGCAGTGGGGGAAGATGTACCCACTGCGCCGCAGTGGAACATCCCACTGCGCCGCAGTGGGGAAGATGTACCCACTGCGCCGCAGTGGAACATCCCACTGCGCCGCAGTGGGGAAGCTGTACCCACTGCGCCGCAGTGGAACATACCCACTGCGCCGCAGTGGAACATCCACTGCGCCGCAGTGGAACATACCCACTGCGCCGCAGTGGAACATACCCACTGCGCCGCAGTGGAACATGACCCACTGCGCCGCAGTGGAACATACCCACTGCGCCGCAGTGGAACATGACCCACTGCGCCGCAGTGGAACATACCACTGCGCCGCAGTGGAACATACCCACTGCGCCGCAGTGGAACATACCACTGCGCCGCAGTGGAACATGACCCACTGCGCCGCAGTGGAACATGACACTGCGCCGCAGTGGAACATACACTGCGCCGCAGTGGAACATGCCCACTGCGCCGCAGTGGAACTGACCACTGCGCCGCAGTGGAACATCCACTGCGCCGCAGTGGGCAAGAACTGACCCACTGCGCCGCAGTGGAACAACCACTGCGCCGCAGTGGAACATGACCCACTGCGCCGCAGTGGAACATACCCACTGCGCCGCAGTGGAACATACCCACTGCGCCGCAGTGGAACATACCACTGCGCCGCAGTGGAACATGACCCACTGCGCCGCAGTGGAACATACCCACTGCGCCGCAGTGGAACATGACCCACTGCGCCGCAGTGGAACATACCACTGCGCCGCAGTGGAACATGCCCACTGCGCCGCAGTGGAACATGACCCAGCGCCCAGTGGAACATCCACTGCGCCGCAGTGGGGAAGGGCTGTACCCACTGCGCCGCAGTGGCAACCCACTGCGCCGCAGTGGAACATCCACTGCGCCGCAGTGGAACATACCCACTGCGCCGCAGTGGAACATACCACTGCGCCGCAGTGGAACATGACCCACTGCGCCGCAGTGGAACATACCCACTGCGCCGCAGTGGAACATACCCACTGCGCCGCAGTGGAACATACCCACTGCGCCGCAGTGGAACATGCCCACTGCGCCGCAGTGGAACATACCCACTGCGCCGCAGTGGAACATACCACTGCGCCGCAGTGGAACATACCACTGCGCCGCAGTGGAACATGCCCACTGCGCCGCAGTGGAACATGACCCACTGCGCCGCAGTGGAACATGCCACTGCGCCGCAGTGGGAAGCATGCCACTGCGCCGCAGTGGGACCAGCATGATTGGACTGCGCCGCAGTGGGGGAATGCATGTACCCACTGCGCCGCAGTCATCTCAAGGAAAAGAGCATCGAGTCCAGTAATATTATACTGCGCCGCAGTGGGGGTGATCAAGGCCCACTGCGCCGCAGTCAGGAAGAATTACACTGCGCCGCAGTGTATAAGCACTGCGCCGCAGTGGGGGCATCACTCGCCCACTGCGCCGCAGTGAGAGTGCGGGGCTGAAAGGTTTTGGGCAGCTTTTGCATCTGATGGAAGGGGGGTATAAATAAAAAAACAAAACCTAATTCCAGGGGTGAATGAAGTTTTCTTTCTAAGAGCTGCACTTCAAGGAACACCTTCAAGGATCAAATCAAGATTTCATCATCTTCCGATTCATTGAAGATTCACGTGCACCCACTTAGATCGTATCTATTTTATTGTTCTGCAATTTCTATTTCTCAAACGATTGGTACATCATGTTCTTCCTTTATTTTGATTGTTATTTCAATTTAATCATGAGTGGCTAATCTTTTAATCATCCACCTTGATGAAACTAGACGAATGATGTGATTGCTATATGTTTTAATTCAAAGAGTTGATTTCAATTATCGTTGTGTCGAGATCTTGATGATTTAATTCCTTAATATATATTATTATGATATTGGTGGCATGTGTGTTCTTCGTTAGTGGTACTAGTTGAATACATTTGTGATTTTCAAACGGTTGCTTGTCTATGAGCAACTATCACTAGTTCATGGTATGATAGTGAATGTCATTTTAATAAAAGGAATAATTTTGTCAACGTGTTTTGTAACGGTTGGTGGTACCACGTTATTTCACATAGGCACAATTGGTAATTTGTTGATCAAGCAAACTAATTGTTGGTAAGGTTGTCTAGGCATTGGTGGTACCGGCTTGGGTAATTAAACTAGCAACTTAGGTGTTTGGGTGTTTTATGAGCGGTTGGTGGTACCACGCGAGCATTTTATCCTTTCACGATTATCTTGTCAACTCTAAATGAATGTGGTCTTAATTGAATGCAATCATGTTTGAAGTCTAGCGAAGTCAAGGTGGATGATCTTTACTATTATTGTTTGCAGCTTTTCTTTACTTTTAAGTGTTTTGCCTTTTTAAATTTACTTTAATTTAATTGTCAAAGTGTGATTCAAAGTGTTCTACCCTGTTTTCCAAACCACTTTATTAGACAATTGATTCAAACCAATCCCCGTGAACGAACCTGGACTTACTTTGTAACTATATTGCATACGATCGGGTCCACTGCCCGATAGTGTGTAGTAGTGAGTTTCGAGGTACTTCTAGTTTTAAATTTTAAACTCGATTTAGCACATCAAGTTACAATAAACATACATTATAACTGCTTACCTTCATACATAACATTTCTTCAACTGGCTGCCATTCCATGTTCTTGGTAGGTCTTCCCCTTGGAGAGTTGCGAGTTCCACATGCTTCAATAACTTCATATGGTCCTTCCCATTGGGGGACTAGTTTTCCTTGTTTCTCTACTTTGCTTGCATCGTTGTTGCGGAAAACATAGTCTCCTGGTAGGAATGTTTCTTTCCGTACCCTTTGATCATAGTATTTTTTTCATCTGTCTTTTGTAAGTAGCTTCTCTTATGACTGTCAGCTCTCTCCTTTCTTCCAGCAACTCCAGGTTGGTCCTGAGCTGATTTTCATTCTCTTCTTCAGTGATTACTCGTCAGAGGGTGTGGACACTTTCTTCTACCGGTATCATTGCTTCTATGCCATAAACCAGACTAAATGGCGTTTCTCTGTTACTTATTTTAGGTGTCGATCAAATACCCCAGAGAACTTGGTGCAGTTCATCCACCCATCCGTCTTGACATCTTCCAGTCTTGCTTTAGTTCCATTTACAATTTCTCTGTTGGTCACCTCTACCTGTCCATTAGCCTGTCGGTGCGCTACGGAAGTGAAAGACTGCTGGATTTCTAGATTTTCACAAAAGCTTCTGAAAACTCCTTCACAGAACTGCTTGCCATTGTCACTCACAATTACTCTTGGTATTCCAAACCTTGTCACTATTTGTTCCCAAACAAATTTTTCCATCTGCTTCCCTGAGATTGTCGCCAAGGGTTTTGCTTCCACCCATTTGGTAAAATAGTCCACTACTACCACCAAGAATTTCAGTCTTCCTGGTGCCTTTGGGATGGGGCCCACGATATTGATTCCCCACTTTAAAAATGGCCACGCTGAAGTGACAGGAATCATTTCACTCTTGGGGGCTTTAGGCACTGGAGCGTGTATTTGGCATGAGTCGCAGCTTTGAATTTCTTCCACTGCATATTTGTGCATCGACGGCCAGTAATAGCCTAGGGTTGTGACTTTGGCTACTACCGTCCTTGGTCCGGAGTGTAACCCACACGCTCCGTGATGAACTTCTTTTGCTTGCCTCGGGCCTACGCATCTGAGGAGCGGCCCTAGGTATGACCCCCGATATAACGTTCCATCCTTTAATGTATATTGAGGGGCTTTGACTCTTACTTTCCTTGCTTGATCTCTATCTGTTGGAAGCGTTCCTTCTGCTAGGTACTGTACTATCGGAGTCATCCACGTCTCACCTTCTTCTTCAATTGGGGCAGCTACTATCTCTTCTTCGATCGAGCTTTTTTCAAGCATTTCAACCAGAACTTGCTTAGTAAGATGTGCGAATGAAGTGGATGCTAGCTTGCTCAGGGCATCAGCTATTTTGTTCTTGTTCCTGCTGATGTTTTGTATTCGGAAAGACTTGAACTGTTGTCTTACTTCTATTACTTTCTCTAAATACTTCTTCATTATGGGCTCCTTTGCTTCATACGTTCCGTCCACCTGGAAGGCTACAATCTGCGAGTCACAAATGCATGTATATGTTCTACTTTCATCTTTTTTGCAATTCGGAGACCTGCAAGCAGGGCCTCGTATTCTGCTACATTGTTTGAGGCTTTGAATTTAAAACGTAGAGCATAAGTAAATTCCTGCCCCTCCGGGTTTTTGAGTATCAGACCAGCTCCGGAAGCATCTGCGCTGGAGGCTCCATCTGTGAATAGCTTCCATGTTTCTGCTCCAAGCTCTTCCTTTACTTCTTCTATTCTTTCTTCTTCGAACTTGATTTTCCTTTTAGCCTTTGGCTCTTTGGAGGGTGTTTCCGCCAAGAAATCTGCTAATATTTTCCCCTTAACAGCATTTCTTGGTTGGAAGTTGATTTCATGTTCCCCCAATTCTACAACCCATTTCGCTAGTCTTCCGGATACTTCCGGTCTAGTTAGTACTTGCTTTATCGGCCTATCTGTCAACACCATGACTGGGTGTGCTTGAAAATACCTACGAAGCCTTCGTGCTGCATGAACAAGAGCTAGAGCTAGCTTTTCAATCTCCGGGTATCTGGTTTCGGGTCCTTGCAAAACTCTACTTACGTAGTATACTGGTACTTTCCCTTCTTTTTTGTTTGTCATTAAAACAGCGCTGATTGTTTCTTCCGAAGTTGCCAAGTATAACACCAAAGTTTTCCCCGGAGTAGGTGCAGTGATGGTAGGAAGGTTTGACAAGTATTCCTTTAGCTCCGTAAAAGCTTTTTGAGCCTCTTCCATCCAGTTGAAGTTTTGCTTGCCCAAACAACCTTTTAATGTTTTGAAAAAGGGTAAGGAGCGTTCCGCTGACTTAGAAAGAAAGCGATGGAAGGCTGCGAGTTTTCCATTGAGACTTTGTATTTCTTTTAGGCTGCTTGGTAGTTTCAAGTTGAGGATGTCTTTTACTTTCTCCGGATCTGCCTTGAATCCTTCTCCTGTGATAATGTGGCCCAAGAATTGGCCCTCTTTAGCTCCGAATGTGCATTTTTTTGGATTCAACTTCATGTTTATGGCCCGGAGTGTCTTGAAGGTTTCTTCAATGTCTAGCAACATGTCTTCTTCATTTCTGCTCTTGATAACCATATCATCTACATAAGACTCCAGATTATGCTCAATTTGCTTTCCAAATGCTTCGTCTACTAGCCTCTGGTACGTTGCACCTGCGTTTTTTAATCCGAAGGGCATCTTCTTATAACAATAAATGCCCCCAGCAGTGTAAAATGCTGTTTTGTCTTCATCGTCCAGGTGCATCTGTATTTGGTGTTACCCTTTGTAGGCGTCGAGAAAACACTTCTGCCTAAAACCTACTAATGACTCCACCTTCCAATCGATTTCTGGTAGTGGGTAGCAGTCTTTGGGGCAAGCCTTGTTGATGTCAGTAAAATCAACACACATTCTCTAGCCTCCATCATGCTTTTTCACCATTACTGGGTTGGCTACCCATCTTTGATATTTGACTTCCCTTAAGATACCTGCTTTGACCAGATCCGCTACCTGTTCTTGTGCAGCCTTGCACCTGTCTTGGGCTAGGCTTCTTCTCTTTTGCTTTATTGGCTCCACATGCGGCCGGGCATTCAACCTGTGTTGGGTATCGAATACTTCACCTCCTATCTTCAGTTGTCTCGGGGCGCCGGTCATGTCAGCTGGCGTCCATGCGAACACATCCTTGTTTCTTTCAAGTAATTCTTTAACTTTCTTTTATACTC
Source organism: Erigeron breviscapus (assembly GCA_034093135.1). Classification (NCBI taxonomy): domain Eukaryota; kingdom Viridiplantae; phylum Streptophyta; class Magnoliopsida; order Asterales; family Asteraceae; genus Erigeron; species Erigeron breviscapus. Next base: position 124,114,398 of record CM067168.1, on the reverse strand, counting down.
CGTTGGGAGTTGGCGGCCGATCAGAATATGCTGGTCTGGATATTTTTCATTGATAAATAATTTCTCTTCCGACTCTCCGAACAATATCATCTTTTCCTGCTCCGGAGTCTCATCCCGCGGCTCTACTTTCGCACAATACCGATTGAAGAGTGGTTCTGACTTCACATATCCGATGCCCAGTGGTGTTGGGAATTTGACTGCAGCATGTGCCGAGGAAGTGATTATTCCCATTTTTCTCATGGCCACCCTGCCTAAGATAACGTTGTATGGGGAGTTAGCTCGGATGATGGTGAACGTTAGCGCTTCTGTACGTAGCCTCGACTTCTCTCCCAGAGTTACTTGCAATGTTATTTCACCTTGTGACCATGCTCTTTCCCCCGAAAATCCAATTAAGGAACTTGTTGAGTTTTTCCTTAACTTCTGGAGGGTTGGCTTTAATCTTTGAAAGCAATGGTCGTACATGATTTCACACCCGCTTTCGGTGTCCATATGCGCCCTTTTTACTGGGTGTTTTCCTATAACAACTTCAATCACAATTAGATCGTCTGAAGCATCTTTCTCTTCGATGGGCGGGAAGCTAATTGCCACCGACTTCCATGGCTCGCTTTTATTTGGTATCTGTTCCTCCTGTCTGACTTCACCAATTATCATAGTTATGGGGTTTCCATCACCTCCGGTCTTACCGCCTGAGCCTCAGTGTTGTCTTGACTTCCCTGGTTATCTTTGGGTCCTTGCTCTTTCAAGATTTTTAAGAACTGGGCTAGCCTTCAGGTTTTAGCTGCTTCTTCCACTTTGGCTTTGAATACTTTGCAATCATTCGTGTCATGACCACGAACGTTGTGATAGTCACAGAATTTGCTCATGTCTTTCCCCCGCTGTTGTGACTTCGACTTTGGCGGTGACCTCTCTGCAGCTAATACGTCCCGTGGGGGTCTTTGTGTATTGTTCAGGGTGCCGTGGTTGGCAGGGACATGATCCTGCGCTCTTTGGTATGGAGAGAAATGTTGTCCTCTGCCTCCACGGCCCATCCGACCTCGTCCTCCGCCCCTCCCATAGGGCTGCGGATTGAAGTATGAACTTCCTTCTACTGGCTCCGCCCCTCTCAAATTTCCAGCCGTGTCTTTTCCAAGTAAGAAGCTGTATGTCTTGTCAGTTAGGGCTGTATATGTTTGTGGGAGGTCCGTGGACAAGAATTCGATCAAGGGTTTAAATCGTGACTCATGTACGAAACCAGATATTTTTTTACTTTCAGCCAGACCTTTGATGAGTGTTGTTTCATCTGTATTTCGTGTAATGAAATTGCGTATGCTTTCATCCTCTCTCCTCTTTATGTTGTGTGCTTCCAAGTGGATCTTCTGATATTTCCTATGCTGGCTGAAGTGAGATATGAACTTTCTCTTAAAATCTTCAAAGTTTACTACACTTCCTACCTGGTATCCCATCTACCCAAGCACGGGCTACATCCTTCATAGTAAGAGCAAACATGTGGCAGGTAATCCGAACATTCCAGCGCTGCATCTTGATCATTTCATTGAAATGCTTCAGATGATTGTCGGGGTCACCCTTACCATCATACATTTCTATTCCCTTCGGTAGCCCTCCGAATGGCAACGGGTAATCTTCAATCCATAGTACGAACGACCCCGACTCTGTTTGAATCATCATGTCTTGTTCGCTTGGAAACCATGAGGGTTAGGACTGCCCACTGGCTGGATTAGTAAACATTGTATGTTGTTGGTATTGGTTAAAGTTTTTTGTGTAAGTTGGAGGGTGAGGATGTGTGTTGGGTGTATGCATCGGCTGTGGTCCGGTAGGCTACAGAGTAAAAGGTTGGCTATATGCATACCCTGAACTATGTGTAGGCTGCGGCGTAAAGTATTGGCTTTGGGGAGTGAAATGCTCGTTATGTGTAGGGTATGGTTGGCCGTAGCCGTGATATGTGGGGTGGTACGTTTGCCCCAGGTTGTGTACATGCTCCGCTGCCATAGGTGGTAAATTTGGACCTTGCGGTAGGAAGTTTCGCGAATTACCATTGACGCGCCTCCGTGGTGCCTCGCCAAAGTGTACCCTCGCTCTGGCCCTGTTTCCGCGGGGTTCTGAAGGGGGTGTTTCCATTTCTATCTCTTCATCTGCGGCTTCGCTATCATCTGAGTAGTTCAGGCGAGTACGCACACTGTCCATATTCATTCTTCGGAGGTACTCTCTTAGCAATGGTGCTAATTGCTCCATCTGCCTAGCCGTTGGTGTTATGGAGGATGAGTTCCTGTTTACAAAAGACTCATTTTGGGGAGGGTCGAAACCCGAAGGCTCCGTTGGACCCTCCGCCGACATGTTTGTTCTGTTGTTTTTTCGTTACAAGATTATTTAGCTCTTGTGGATGGCGCCACTTGTTTAAGCAAGGATTCTCACTTAAGGTCTAGGGGTTAATCTTGCGTGGAAAAGGGGTTGAAAGGTGTTTTAGACTTGCTGGCGATTCCCAAATGGTGTGAAATTAAGATGTTAATCTCACGCCACCAAGTGTATAGTGTGTGTTTTTGTGTGTTGTTCATTGGTCCTAGAAGTAGGCCAATGGAGGGGTATTTATAGAGGCCAAGGGTAGGTCAGCATGTTGGTCCCCAACCGTGACGTTCGTCTTGTAGGGAGACGTTTATTCGGTGTGTCGTTTTATACGTAAGCACTTGTCTTATGCGAGGAAGAGACAAAGTTGTTGCAGAGTTTGTTAGACGTCGCTATTTCCACCGTGGCCTAGATCAGTCCGTAGCCTACGTCATGGAGCTCCGGCCAAGGAGTCTGACCATAGCCTTGCAATATCCGTAGCCTACGTGTCATGGGGCTCCGGCCAAGGAGTCTGACCGTAGCCTTGCAATATCCGTAGCCTACGTGTCATGGGGCTCCGGCCTAGGGGTCTAGCCGCAGCCTTGCAAAGGTTGGTTAGCATTAGTGGCTTTTGGCTGTTAATTAGCATTAATGACGTTTAAGCTAGGTACGTCATCAGTAACTCATCAGGTTGTGAACTCGTCACAATTATAACATCGATCCTACAATTATGTTAACTTCTGTCTCTTTTTTACTTATGTACGGAGTACTATTATATGACTTGTATACTAACAAGTTTTGGTTGTGGTGGTTATCGGAATAGTGTCAGAGGCCAAACAGATTTAAGCCCCGTTGTTCAATGCGCCGCACTATTATGTATGTGACACACTTGGAATCAAACCGGTTCCAATCCGACACACTAGTCGCTAGTGCGCAACATTTGAAGGACGGTATATATAGCTTGGAGGGCAAGAAGAGTTATACATTAGGTTCTACATACATATCATAAAGCAACCTTTTATTTTCCTGCTAAAAGATGATGAAAACATTAACTTGTTACCTTATCATGTCAGGTAATTATAAGAGCCCCAAGTCCCAAATGGTCCATTGACCGCCCTCTTGTAACATTTTTAGTATGACTTAGACATCCGATGTACAAGATTTTTTTTTTTTTTTGTAAAGTTAGTTTCGATTCAGACGTGTTGGAGGCAATTTTAACCAGCGATTTGCTGGACCTCCAACCCCCTCCTCATGGAAAATACCTTGAGATGAGAAACCAAAGACTCGAACCCGAGACCTTGGGGAAAACTCACCTCCGGGGCCCACATAGTAGATTTATATACAACTTAATCCTAAAAGTAATATACTTTTTAAATTAAAAGAGAAAAATATGGCAGAAAAACAAGGACGCACACACGGACACGGAGTCATGGTATTATGACTTATCAGCTAAAAAACCTAAAGACATGTTTATATTCATACAAGAAAAAAATATTCCAAAGTAACTTAAAAAGTTAGATTTATAGTAAGAAAATAAGATGCATAATCATTGTGGGATGACTATTGCTTTGTTAAACTAGATTCATATTTCCTTAAAAGTCAAAAACTAACCTCTATAAGTTTTAATATTTTTGACATGTGTAATTTTTTTTTATCTCTTTATTGTTAAAATTAAATTAGAATGACCATAACGACAATTTACCCTTATAATTAAGAGAAATGCTAGAATCACAAACAAATTAACTGCCAATGGGGTTGGTGGCTCATTGGTAAGGTCTTTGACCTTGGGAAGATCCACCTAGGTTCGAATCCTACTACCCACATTTGTGGGGGTGGATTTATTAACCAACTTTTCTTTGAAAAGTTGGCTACCTGTCTGCCTGTGTTATAGTGGGTCCCCATGTGTGGAGGTGCCAATCAATAATGTCACTGGTTCAAAAAACCGATCACATGTGGTGGATTTTCTTCGCCACCTAGCAGAACTAACCTGATACACATAACCTTGCAGGGTGGTAGTGTAGGTACCAAATTTGGTACACGGGACTAAGGGGTTCCCGCTGATTTACCCTATAATTAATTAACTTAGGCTAAAGGGAGTGAGGCAACCTTGCAAGGGAGGGACTTTCGCCATGTGGCGTCATGTCACCAAATGGAATTTGTTAGAAAAAATGAGGGTGTGGGGCTATCCATGGAGAGGGGGACTTGTGCCATATGTCGCCCTCCATTTCTTGTTTTTTTTTTAATTACTTTTTACTTCTTTTTTTAAACTTTTTTACACTAAAACTATAACATATATATATAAATTACATAAAACACATTCATAATTAAATTGTAACACCCCAAATTTTAAAAAGATAAATAAATGAATTATTATTATAGTTTTGCCATTAAAATAACTTCCTAGTATTAAATTTGAAATATGGGATTGTTTTAGTTGGAAATTTAACGGATAGCGGGTGTTTTACCCACTAAAATTAGAAAGAGGCGTGGCACTTAGAGAAAGTGCCAGCCATATCCTAGCTTTTGACTCATCTTCATTCTCTAAATTCTTCTTTTCTTTCTCCATTTTTTTTTATTACTTTTTACTTCTTTTTTTAACTTTTTTACACTAAAACTATAACATATATATATAAATTACATAAAACACATTCATAATTAAATTGTAACACCCCAAATTTTAAAAAGATAAATAAATGAATTATTATTATAGTTTTGCCATTAAAATAACTTCCTAGTATTAAATTTGAAATATGGGATTGTTTTAGTTGGAAATTTAACGGATAGCGGGTGTTTTACCCACTAAAATTAGAAAAGAGGCGTGGCACTTAGAGAAAGTGCCAGCCATATCCTAGCTTTTGACTCATCTTCATTCTCTAAATTCTTCTTTTCTTTCTCCATCCATTCTCAATTTCAATCCTTCTTCAAGTATGTTTCTTTAATCATTCCAAATCCAAGAAAATTCTTAAGTAATAATAATAACCTCAATAATCTTAGAAATTCAAGTTAGGAAATGTGGGTATATCTGTGTGATTGTGCACTAAACCGCGTCGAGAGGCTTTGTAAAATAAGTGGTAAACCCTAAAGGGTTTTTAGAGTTTGTTGGCGATTCCCCGAAGGTAGGAGCGGTGCTCCTTTACGCCAATCTAAGGTTGTTTGGTTTGTTCGTCGAATCTTGTTCAACTTATGTTAGGGTTTAGGTTCGATCCGTGATCGTACGAATATTATATGTCGAATTGTTTGTGTGTCGAAGTGTCCCCTCAATGTGGAAGAATCCTCCTCCTTTTATAGGAGGAGATTCCTTGGAGGAGAAGGTTAGGGTTTTCCCTATTCCTTCTTTGAGTCAAACTCCACTTACCATGTTTATCCGATTTAGTTTCCTTAGGAGCTTATCCTTTAAGGAAATCGAACTAGGCAAGGATTCTATTTATCTTTGGAAAGGATTTATATTAATCCCTTTGGTATTCGGTTGAGTTAAGCACCTTTGTGCTTATGTCCTTCGAGTGATGTTTCGTTGTTATGTCCTTCGTATGGTAACTCGGAGGGGTACATCGTCAAGCCCCCCAGTCTAATATTATAGACTGCTAGGGATATGATTTTAGACTATACTTGTAATCTTCTTGTGGATCTCGTCCTTATTAGGAGCAAATAATGTCTTCGGGAAACAAGATGTGCATTCTTGTGTTGATGATTCATCTTAGTAATCCTTGAATTGTATCCTCCATTTATCTTGTGTTCAGAGAAAATTTTATCCGAAGGACCATATTTGCACCTTTTATTAATTATCGAGGGGCAAAGGGCGGTGACTTATTCTGCAGGGGGCGAGAATGAAAATTTACATAAGTAGGTAGTTGCATGTGTTTTAATTGCTGCAAGTGGGCGACTCTTTGGAAAACGTGTCTCATGGGTTCCATAAATATCGCTCCGCTTTCCCCTACTTTCCTTTCTTTCCCTCCACTGTTCTTCGTTCTCTCGGCCTTTTTATTCGAATAGTCCAGCCATCCTACCGGGTACTTTTTTCATTCTTCCTTTTTGTTTATTGATGGCAAAGATAGGCATTAAGTCGACTTTTTCTTCCATTACCGGTGATCAGCTTAGTGATTTTGTAGATAGATATTTTCCGGGCAAAATTAGGGATTTTCGTTTGCCTGGAGAGAAGCAAAGTATAATATCTCCCCCCGATGGCTTTGTTGGTATATATCTAGGTTCCTTTGTGCTTGGCAGTGTTAGGTATCTATTTTCCCCATTCTTCCTTAGCGTTCTTAGTCACTATGGGAACCATTTATCACGATGGCATCCTCAGGGTCATGCAAAGATAATGGCTTTTGAAGTGATGTGTCGTGCATATGGTGGTGATCCCACCGTTGATCTTTTTAGGAAGTTTGCGAATATTTGCGATACGGGTGATTGGGTTACCATTCAGAATAGGCCAAACAATGCTGGTTGCTTTGAGAAGGGTGGAGTAACTATCAGAGATTGGAAAGATCGCTTTGTGTTTGTGAGTGACACTTTAATCCCTAATGCGTTTAGTATCTTGGTAAATAGGGAAGGTTTAGAGGATGTGAAGAAGTGTGTTGATCTCATCCCTCTTGATGAAGATTTAGGTCCTCTGTTTAAGGAAATTAGTGAGAATCATATAGTTGTGTTGTCATACCATGATAGTGTTCTGTTTAAAGCGGGAATTATAGATGTTTTGCCAGCTGGAGAAGAAGAGATGGATGGTAAGCACATGTTTGCTTTACTGCGTATGCTTTTTCTTCGTTACCCTTTTATTAATTTCGTTTGCTCTTTTCTTTATGTAGAAATGAGTTTCATGGACTTTGTGAGGAAAGGTGGTCAAGATATCCCGCAATCTTCTGGTGATGTTGTTCCCAGGCTCCAACCCATGCCCTCTGTTGTGTCGAATGTGAGCCATGTTGAAGGGCTTGAATCATCTCCTTCCAGGAGGGCTGGTTCTTCTGGTGGAGGGTCTCCCCCCGTTGTTATTGAAGAAGATGATGATGTGGAAGTCATTGGTGTAAAGGCAAGTGATTGGAAGGTTCCTGAAGTTGGTATTGCTTCACGTCTTCGGAAGAGGAAAGAGACTGTGTCACCTTCGCGTCCTTCGTTGAAGAAGAAGAAAACCAAGTTGAAAGGTATATATCTTTTTTCTTCTTTTTTGTATCAATTTGCTCTTCCTTTATCTTTACCCTTGCTTGATTATGTGCAACCTATGCTATTTTTGATCGTGCAGATGATACTCCCCCAAAGTCTTATGCTGATGAAGACAATGTTTCTCTTGACTCTCTTCGTGGCATGAGTGATTTGGGTTTCATTCAGTCATACCAAAAGCATGCCCAATGCCAGAGCAAGATGAATGTTGTTGTAGAGGAGCGTTTACAGGCGGCTTCTTCTCGTATTGAAGAGTTGTTGGAGCAACTCGGTGAGAAGAACCAAGAATGTGAGAAACTGAAGAAAGCTGCCGAGGATGACAAGAGTCAATCAAGTGAGGTTTCAGCATTGGAAAGGAAACTGAGGGAGGCTGAAGTTGGTTTCAAGATTCGAGAGGATGAAATTGCTGAAGTGAAGCAAAAGTTGACTAGCTCTGTCTTGAACCTTAATTTGGAGAGGGAGGTGTCTTCTGGGCTGTCTAAGCTGGTGCAGGAGCATATTTCGGAGCGTGCTGGGTTAATAACCGATGTAATCCCTTATGCTTGCAGGGCCTTGGTAGACAGTGATGAATTTGGGAAGCTTGTTGCAGCGGTGATTACGGCGAACAGGGATGATGAGAGGTCGCTTATTTTGAAGAAATTGAGTGATGATGGGAAGATGGATTTGGCTTCTTGTGCAGATTTCAAAGCTAATACAACTGAAGCCATTGATCAAGCTGTGACTAACTACAAGAACGCTGATTTCCCATTTATTGGTAAGCTGACCTCCGATCCTGCTGCTTCGTGTAACACCTTGATGCACATTGTCCCTGACAAGATTGATCCTGTCCCAACACCTGCTTCTACGAATATGGATTCATGCGTCCCTCCTGTTATAGCTCCTGTTTTGCCATCTTTCCAAGAAACCTCAACTGCTGATGTGGCTGCTCCCACTTGATTCCTTTATGAAACTGTTGCATTTGGCCGCTGGCCCTGAGACAATTTTATTTATGTTGTATTTTGAATTCTGTGACCTGGGGAACCTCTTATTTTTGTTCCTGCATTGTGTGCAGGTTTTGTAAATATTGTCATGGTTCGTGTTGGCCATGATACTTTGACATCTGAAGGTATATGACCTTTACGAAGGTCGAATTTTGCTAAAGGTTTATGTGACCTTTGTATGATTTTTCTTTTATTTGCACAGTGTCGAGGGTATTCCCGTTTGATTTTTATGTGTCTCACATTCTGTGCATGGTAACGAAGGTGATGTCCTTCGTAGTTTCCATGTCTTATTTTTGTTTTCGCGCATGCTTCGTAGTAGAAGTTTACTTACGATTAGGCTCTTATGTTATGTAGGCGTCCCTTTGAACATACATTTTTGGCCTTAGTAGCATGTCTTTAGTTGATTGATTTGTACGTACATGGTGAAATAATAATACGATAGGGAGCGACCCTTCGTATGTATGAGAGATCACTGTGTGACCTAAAAACAAAAAATTTCATTAATCACTGTGTGATTACATAAATTCCTAATAGGATTGCTATTTATTCATCTAAGGGATGTAACCTGTTACATTTATCACTTTTTGTGAAAAAATAAAGGCTAAAAAGCAATCCGGGCACATTGTGCCTCTTCTTTATTCATCATCCTCCTTGGTCCCGAAGGATCCAGTGGATTCTTCTGAGTCACAAGTCTTTGGAAGCTTCGCTGGGTCTGAGGTTGATTCTTCCCTCTCTTGGGAACCTTCGATTTCTGACGATTCTTGATCTTCTTTGTAAATCATGAAGATTGTTTGTTCCGGAGCTTTGTTCCTCTCTTGGCTTCCTTCTTCATCCTTTACTTTAGTGTTTTGCCGAATTTCCACCAGTAGGTGACCTAGCTCTCCTTCTTTTATAGCTTTTCTTATAGCCTTCCTTAGGTTGATGCAGTCATTAGTGTCATGACCGTGATCGCAGTGAAACTCGCAGTATTCATCATAATTCTTCTTGTTTTTGTTGCTGAGCTTCGGAGGGGGTGCGAAGGTCTTTGCTACCTTTTCTGTTGCTAAGATTGCCCTTGGGGTCTTGGTAAGCTCTGGAAGGATTGGCCTTTCCTTACCTTTGTCTTCCTTACTATAAGGAGAGTACTTAATTCGGCTATCTTTGTTACTGAACGAATTTTGCTTTCTTTTGCCTCCGGAGGACTCCCCATCTTGTGTTGGTCCTCCGATGCTATTGGCAGCAGTATCTCTAGCGTCTAACCATGCGTATGCCTTAGCCTTCGTATCTTTGAAAGTCTCCGGGAGCTTTTCTACTAGGTATTCGATAAGGGCTCTGCTTCGGAATCCATGAATAAGACCTGATATCCTTTGGGATTCTGGCAAGGTGGGGATCTCTTGAGTTTCATTGGTGTACCTATTTATGAAAGCTCTAGTACCTTCCTCTGCTCCCTGCTTGATATTATGAGCTGCGATATGGGCCTTCTTGTGTTTTTTGTTGGCTGAAGTGTGCTCGGAATTTCTCTTTCAGGTCTGTAAAACCAGTGACTGATCCCTTCGGGAGATTGTTAAACCATTCTCTCGCATCACTTTTGAGTACCCAACCGAAGGCTCTGCAAGCTACAGGGTCGTTCCATTGTTGCATAGCTGCTGCTCCTCTGAATAACTGTAGGAAGTCATCGGGATCAGTTTTTCCTTCGTATGTCCCTAGGTGGGATGGACACTTCATATTCTTAGGTAATGGGTACTTTTGTACCCATTCGACTAAGGGTGAGATATTGGATTCATCTTCAAGGGGGAAAAGTTGCTCTTGATTCATGCTCACTCCTCCCGTGTTGAGTGTTGCTGCTGGAGTAACGTTGGTTTCCCAAGGATATCCTCCGTACTGTGCATACCACGGAGGATAGAATGAATGAGATCCCAACCCGGCCATAGCATGTGAAGGTTGGGGCTCAGAAAATTGAGGCTGAGTCATAGGGTGACTCCGAGGGTACCCCGGGGGTGTTGGACCATACCTTGGGGGCATCGGAGGTGGCATTCCCCAGTATGAATAGTAATCGTATGGATGAGGGATTCCTTGAGGGGTAGTTATCGTAGAATCCGTAACGATAGGAGCTCCTGGGATGTTCCTGTTTCCTGCCCTAGGCCTAGGGATCCTTGTCAAATCAGGGAAGTTAAAGTTTGCATCATTCGCGAATTTTGGCGCCCTTCGCTGTGGATATATATATATATATATATATATATATATGTTTTATATATAAATTTTCGAAAATTGTATATATATATCCATATAAATATTTTATATTTGTTTAAGATATTTAATTTATATGTGTAATTATATATATATATATATATATATATATATATATATATATATATATATATATATATATATATATATATATATATATATATATATATATATATATATATATATATATATATATATATATATATATATATATATATATATATATATATATATATATATATATATATATATATATATATATATATATATATATATATATATATATATATATATATATATATATATATATATATATATATATATATATATATATATATATATATATATATATATATATATATATATATATATATATATATATATATATATATATATATATATATATATATATATATATATATATATATATATATATATATATATATATATATATATATATATATATATATATATATATATATATATATATATATATATATATATATATATATATATATATATATATATATATATATATATATATATATATATATATATATATATATATATATATATATATATATATATATATATATATATATATATATATATATATATATATATATATATATATATATATATATATATATATATATATATATATATATATATATATATATATATATATATATATATATATATATATATATATATATATATATATATATATATATATATATATATATATATATATATATATATATATATATATATATATATATATATATATATATATATATATATATATATATATATATATATATATATATATATATATATATATATATATATATATATATATATATATATATATATATATATATATATATATATATATATATATATATATATATATATATATATATATATATATATATATATATATATATATATATATATATATATATATATATATATATATATATATATATATATATATATATATAATATATATATATATTATATTGGGATATTATAAATATAATATTATATATATATTATTTCACTTTGTGGTCGAAAATAAAAATATTTTACCTTCTGTGGGCGATATCTTCTTTAGCAATTCATCCATCGTCTTCCTTCTTGGTCCTCTACCTCCCATTCTTCGTCGGTTTCATCCTCAAAGTTCAGTGCTCTTCCCGCCGCTCAATGTCTGTTGACATACCTGTTTGATCAAATAATCGCACTATGGCTCAACCGAAGGTGTGAGTAAGGGTTTGGGGTGTTTTGTTGGCGATTCCCTTCCGGTCAGAGGGTCGAAGACCGCTTTATGCCTATTGTTTGTTGATCCTAAGTCGTTTCACGCGACTTAGGGTTTCTGGGATAGTTTAGGGTTTTTTGTATGAATTCGGAGGTCGAATGTGAGTTATGTATTTAGTGAGAGTTGTATATGATGATGTGCCGTATGGCTTCCTCCTCTATTTATATAGAGGGTAAAGTCTTGGGGAGGAAGGTAGAGATCTTAGGGTAAATCTCTTCCTCTTTTTATGATATCTTCTAAGTATGGAAGACATATCTAGGACTCTTGGATCGTGTCCTAGTTTATAGGGGTATTTGATATCATTCCCTTTTCGAAAGTTTTGATAGAATCTGTTCGTTATTGTTTTGCGATCATCTTTAGGAGCTCCGATATTACGGAGGTGTACATCGTAGCTTCGGCTACGGATAGATCTGCTTGGTACAATGTATTAGTACCTTTGCTGTTGACGAAGGGTCCTTCGTATCAGTTTTGTATGCGGAGGTAGAGCTCCGTATATGGTATATCATCAAGCCCCCCAGTCTAATGGGAGAGTCTATCTGTAGAGTATCGCGTTAGACTTCAAAAATAATTGTCGTTTCCCAGGTCATCCTTACGGAGGTCCCTTAGAAACAAAAAGCGTTAAAGCGGACCGAAAAATTGGGGTATACTTATCCCATTTTCAACGGTTGGGATTTGATTAGAGGCTTCCGCCGAAATATTATATATATATTATTTCACTTTGTGGTCGAAAATAAAAATATTTTACCTTCTGTGGGCGATATCTTCTTTAGCAATTCATCCATCGTCTTCCTGCTTCCATCATTACTTCAAGTAAAAGGTATGTGATTCTTCCCGGATCTCTTTGTATTAGGGATGGATGATTGAGTCTAATAACTTTGAAACCCTAATACGATCTTTGACCGATGAAGGTCTTTAGATCTATGTTCCTCTGTTATATAGACATCCTTATTATCGGTATCGGCCATTCTTCTGTTTCATCTTGTATCTCGTTCGCTTTGTCGCTTCCTTCCACCATTAGGATGACGCCGTTTAGGTAGCATTTCTTGTTTGATCGACTCTTGTCCTGTTGTTGACTTTGCTAGGGTTTCATTCATCATTTTTTTTTTTAGTATAAGTTTGTTTTTATCCCCCTTCTGTATTTCTTGTAGAATGGCGTTCAAGCAGATGATCAATAGGCAATCATTCCTCGCTCAACTTGTCATGAAGCTGCTCCCTCTGTCGCTGCTTTGGGCCCGGGGACCTCTGCCGAGGGCGCTGATCCTCAAGTCACTGATCGTGCCGGGTTGGAGGCCATATGCCAGGCGGGTGAGGCCATTTCTCATGAAGTTGGCTCAGCTGATCATCCTGTTATTGAGGTTTCTGACTACCCTACCAGTGGGGAGAATTGTGATCAGCCTATGGATGAGCAGGGCACTGTTGCTGGTTGTCTTAAAAGCAGAAAAAAGACTTCCGCAAAGAGGCCCAACGTGTCTTCGTCTAGAAAGAGGGTTAAAAGGTCCGACGATACGGGGGAGAGTGCTGGTATGTGTTCTGTAAATGATATCCCCTCTTTTCTTTTTCTCTTCTCCTTGTCCTTATACGTATGTGTTTTTGCACAGTTCAATCCTTTTCTTCATGCTCCGGATGGCCAATCTTGTCATCACAGCATTGGATCTATTGCTCCTTCTGAATGGAATTCAAAGCTGATGAGCATGGACTTGGCAAGGCTTTCTGGATTGTTTAATCAGTCTTCTTTTTGTGCCTCCATGATTGGAAATGCATTAGATTCGAGGTTGTGCGAGCTTTCGGAGGACTCGGGTCCCTCGTCTGAACAAATTGAAAGGTTGAAGGCGGAGAAGCTGTCGTTGGAGTTTAAGGTGTCTGAGTTGGAGGTAAAGTTGGGTGGATTGACTGCAGAGTTTGAGTCTGTTCGTGGTAGCGTCCGAGCTAAAGGAGATGAAATCAACGTCCCGAAGGAAGAACTGGCTGCTAAGGATACTCTGTTGGGGCATGATCGTTCTGCTTACGTGGATATGAAGGAGAGGTACAAACGACTCGTTGTTGATGGTATTCCTCATGTTTGCAAGTCTTTCTTAAATGGTCCTGAAGTTGGTAAGAGGATCTCGGATTTGTGTAATGCAAATAGGGTGGATGCTGAGTCGGAGTTGCTCCGTGTTCTTGCTGCGGAGGGTCACATAACCGTTGATGGTTCCGAGCTTGTGAAAGATACCGCAGGTCCATTGAACAGAGCTATGAGCGAGCTGGAAGATGTACACTCTCTGTACCTTCGTGCTATTTCGTCAGATCCTGAAGCTTCTCCTACCCAACTGTTGCAAATTCCCAATGCCTAGATAGTCTTCGATATTTGAACTTTTATATCCATTTTCCTTTTTACTGGACATGTCTGCTATTGCTTTCCTTTGTTGGATCTTGTTGGTACTTTTGCTGATATGAATCCCTTTTCTTTGACTAGTAATCGTCTTCCAGGTATACAGCCTATATTTGGATTATCTAATGGCGTTCGCCTTTTAAAGATGCTGATCAGGCTATCTATTGGCTTTTGCCTTTGCAAGACTATTCCGTAAGGCTGAAATTTTCACAAGATTTGCCTGGCCATGGCTTTATCTGTGATATAAACTGGGCTTTTATCTTAATCAAGATTTATCCACAGTATTGCTGACTTTTGGTGTCTTATGACAGTCGCCTTATGACGTTATTTGTCTTATGGCAGTCGTCTTATGACGTTTTTTGCTTTATGGAAGCGTTATCGGGCGTCCCCTGAACTTCTCATAAAGTCTTTAATACATGTATAATTTACGTGCGCGTTTTATATTTTGATCGATCCTTGAAAGCTTTTATTTTCGTAAAAAATAATTGGCAGAGGGTCGCTACATAGTAACGTCCCGAACTGCTCAGCTTTCGTTTACTGTTCCATGTTGGTCCTAAATCTTCCTTGTTCCGCTTACGGAGCGAGCAATTCCTTGAGTATGGTTGTGTTAGCCTTTTCATCTGTTGGTGCTGCTCCGTATTCTTCCCGGATGGGGGTCGGATGATTGGAGTCTTATCCATGAATCGCCCTGTTGTATTGCCTGTAGTTCCCTTCCTGTTGGTCAATCTGGCAATTCTGTGGATTCTGATCTCCTTCCGATCCTTTTTGGCAGACCTTCGGCATGAGCAACTCCTCCTGTGTAATGGGGATTTACGCCTGTTGAGGGTTCTTCAGTGGGTTTCCTATCCTTGCTTTTGACGTTTCTCCGTCTATCCTCCTCTCCAGGTGTTGTAGTTTCCCAGCGGTTATTGCGTCTTCTATGGCCTGTTGGAGGTTTCGACACGAGTTCGTGTCGTGCCCATAGTCTTTGTGAAATGCGCAATATTTTTCCCGGTCCCTTTTTCGGGTTGTTAACCTGGGTGGAGCTGGAAACACCTGCGCTATCGGTTCCGTTGCGAGGATGTCCTTTGGTGATTTCGTTAGCTTCAACAATATTATTTTCTTGCTTTCCTTTGCTGCGCTTCCCCACCTCGGATTTTTGGTGGGGTCTTCGTTTTCACTGCCCGTCGGGTCTCTTTTCCGTTTACCCGAGAAATGTTCCGTCCCAGTTATTCCTTTGGCGTTAATCCAGATGTGAGCCTTGATTATGAGCTCATTGTATGTTTCGGGTAGGTTCGTCGTTAGATGTTCAACTAGCTCTAATACTCGAAGCCCATGGATGAGTCCTGATATTTTCTGACTTTCAGGTAACCCACTTATCTCTTGGGTTTCGTGTGTATACCTTGCAATGAAGTCCCTAAGCGTTTCCTCGCTTTGGCGTTTTCTATCGTGCGCTGCCACGTGTGTTTTCCAATGTTTCTTCTGTGTATTGAATCGTGATTTAAACTCCGTTTTTAGGGCTTCGAAGTTACTTATCGTACCTGCCTTCAGGTTATCAATCCAGTCCTTTGCTTCACCAATTAAGGAACCGAAGAAGGCGCGACAGGTAGCTTGCATGTCCCATCCCCAGACCTTCGCAGTCCTTATGAGCTTGTCCAAGAATTCGTTCGGGTCTCCCTTGCCGCCATATTATTCTATGTCTTGTGGGTGCCTCACGTCCGCTCTCACTGGGTGGTTCTGTATGCTACTGTTAAATGGACTGCTCACATTCGCTAGGTGTGCTATGTCCGAGGATCCTAATATGGGCGGAGGTTGTCTCTGAACGTCTTCTCCGCTGGTCAATCTCGAACCTACTTTTGGTTCGAGCTGACCCTGAATCTGGCTCTTGTGGGTTTTGAGCTCATTGTCTGGGTTTCCTGCATGTTTGCTCCGTATATTGATTTCACAAGGGTCTCTTCGTACGCCATGGAAGCTTTGTTTTATAGAGGCATTCCTTTTTGTTTCGCTCTGCGTTCTATCTACGTCGTAGGCGTAAGGGACCACGGGTTCTGGTTCATACACCTGACCTGTGTCCCTCAGACGCCTAATTATCACGCACAACACGTCATAATTCGCTTGCACGTAAGCGTCGGTAATTCCTTTGTCTACTAGCGTTGACCCCCGACTCCCGGGCTGGTCTATTGTTCTTGTTTGTGACACGCCTGCCGGGGGAACAGCCTTCTGTGTTTGTAACTTCGTGGATGTAGGGTCACCCGGATCTCGTGGTAGTGATGTAATTTCTACATTACTTTGATCCAGTGGTCTCGGGGTGGTTCCATCGAGAAATCGGTCTGACGGTCCTGTCTGGGTTCTATCCCGGTTTGGGTCTGGGATCCCCGGTATGGCTCCATCTCGGCCTCGACCTTGTAGCCCTAATGCGGGTTTATCCTGGTCTTGATCTCGTGGCCCCGGTGCGGACCTATCTTGGTCTTGACCTCGTAGCCCTGGTGCGGACCTATCTTGGTCTTGACCTCGTAGCCCTGGTGCGGACCTATCTTGGTCTTGACCTTGTAGCCCTGGTGCGGACCTTCTTGGTCTTGACCTCGTAGCCCTGGTGCGGACCTATCTTGGTCTTGACCTCGTAGCCCTGGTGCGACCTATCTTGGTCTTGACCTCGTAGCCCTGGTGCGGACCTATCTTGGTCTTGACCTCGTAGCCCTGGTGCGGACCTATCTTGGTCTTGACCTCGTAGCCCTGGTGCGGACCTATCTTGGTCTTGACCTCGTAACCCTGGTGCGGACCTATCTTGGTCTTGACCTCGTAGCCCTGGTGCGGACCTATCTTGGTCTTGACCTCGTAGCCCTGGTGCGGACCTATCTTGGTCTTGACCTCGTAGCCCTGGTGCGGACCTATCTTGGTCTTGACCTCGTAACCCTGGTGCGGACCTATCTTGGTCTTGACCTCGTAGCCCTGGTGCGGACCTATCTTGGTCTTGACCTCGTAGCCCTGGTGCTACCAGTCTGGGTACATCATCGTGGATCCGCTTGTGTATTCCACGATCCGTCAGTACTGGCTTCCTTTCTGTTTTTTCCAGGTTACTTGTGTTTGTAATGACTCCTCCATATATCTCGTCTTTTAAGGAGGCAGTCCCAGAGTCTTGTGAGATTTTCTGACTCATATGTGTTGGCTCAGGTTTCCGGGATTGAGGATATAAAATGATGGGTATAAGTTCGTTCGAGCTTCGATCCCGTGACTTAAGCATAAGGTGCTCCCGGTTCCGTTCTCGTGAACCCGGTGTCCTTCCGGTCGTCACTATCATATTATTAGTAGCGACGGTCAATGAATCTAGATTTGACACATGCGGGCTACTGCAAAACTGCCTTCGTGCGTTCGATCCTTTCAAGGGCGCCTGCGGTTTCTTCGCTTTGTAAGCACCTGTCGGTGGGCTTGCTTCTCGTTTGGCCATCGTAACTGATTATTCTGATCGTGGGTGAGTTCGAAAATAGAATTCGTGCTGGAGGTCCCACGGATGGCGCCAATTTTTTTGATCAAATAATCACACTATGGCTCAACCGAAGGTGTGAGTAAGGGTTTGGGGTGTTTTGTTGGCGAATTCTTCCGGTCAGAGGGTCGAAGACCGCTTTACGCCTATTGTTTGTTGATCCTAATTCGTTTCGCGCGACTTAGGGTTTATGGGATAGTTTAGGGTTTTTTGTATGAATTCGGAGGTCGAATGTGAGTTATGTATTTAGTGAGAGTTGTATATGATGATGTGCCGTATGGCTTCCTCCTCTATTTATATAGAGGGTAAAGTCTTGGGGAGGAAGGTAGAGATCTTAGGGTAAATCTCTTCCTCTTTTTATGATATCATTCCCTTTTCGGAAGTTTAGATAGAATCTGTTCGTTATTGTTTTGCGATCATCTTTAGGAGCTCCGATATTACGGAGGTGTACATCGTAGCTTCGGCTACGGATATATCTGCTTGGTACAATGTATTAGTACCTTTGCTGTTGACGAAGGGTCCTTCGTATCAGTTTTGTATGCGGAGGTACAGCTCCGTATATGGTATATCATCAATACCTTAGGGCTTCTTCAAGCAAAGCTTTGTCTCCCAAGAGTTGTTCTTCGCTTATCGGTTCCGCTTGCCTTGAGTATTCTGCCCTATTGTTTCGCCTTTGATATAGTATAGAAGGATCTGGGCGGTAAGTATGGTTCAGACTGAACGATGATTGGGAGGCCGCCGCGAACTCAGGTTGGTTTTGAGTCCCATTCGCTGGAGTGCTAAATGATGGGGATGAGACTCCAGCTGCTTGGGAGACGGCTGCACTAAGTGGGGTTTCTGGGCCTACGCTCGACATGATTTTAGTGAATCGGTGTGGTGGTTTAATGGTGGGTTTCTTGTATGGTGTCCCACGGATGGCGCCAAATGATTGTGCACCAAACCGCGTCGAGAGGCTTTGTAAAATAAGTGGTAAACCCTAAAGGGTTTTTAGAGTTTGTTGGTGATTCCCCGAAGGTAGGAGCGGTGCTCCTTTACGCCAATCTAAGGTTGTTTGGTTTGTTCGTCGAATCTTGTTCGACTTATGTTAGGGTTTAGGTTCGATCCGTGATCGTACGCATATTATATGTTGAATTTTTTGTGTGTCGAAGTGTCCCCTCAATGTGGAAGAATCCTCCTCCTTTTATAGGAGGAGATTCCTTGGAGGAGAAGGTTAGGGTTTTCCCTATTCCTTCTTTGAGTCAAACTCCACTTACCATGTTTATCCGATTTAGTTTCCTTAGGAGCTTATCCTTTAAGGAAATCGAACTAGGCAAGGATTCTATTTATCTTTGGAAAGGATTTATATTAATCCCTTTGTTATTCGGTTGAGTTAAGCACCTTCGTGCTTATGTCCTTCGAGTGATGCTTCGTTGTTATGTCCTTCGTATGGTAACTCGGAGGGGTACATCGTCACTGTGTGTGTCGACACACATAGTGAAGAAGGAGGAGGAATTGTGACTTAAATCTTTGATTTCATTCTTCATTTTCTTAAGGTAAATATTTCCTAACCTAGTTTGATTAAATCTCTAAGAATTAGGGTTCTTGAATTTGGGAATTTGGGGGTTTTGTGGAATTGAGTCCATGCATGATGTTTTTGCCCAATTTCTTTCATGATATGGTTTTGGTATTGAGTTGCATAATAAAATGATTAAAATATGGATGATATTAGTAAAACTCATGTATGAGAAATTGTGACTTTGCTAGTTAAAATGAAATGGACTTGGTGAAGATGATGATGAACATTCTTGCACCAAATTGATATTTTTCTAAGTAAAGCAACTCAATGGCACAATGGGTTTGTTGTGGGTTAGAAATGCTAGTGAAATTGTTTGTATGGCTAGGTTGAGCTAGCCAAGAGTATGAATATTGTCTTATGTGTGAATCATGATATTATGATAGGTTGAAGCTTGTTTTGTACATTGCGGTTATTTGAGTTGTTGATTGTGTCGCGAAGGAGGTGAGTACTCTTGCATACTTTTATATATACGTTGGGTCGATTACCATATGATGGTGGATTCCGTGTGTGTAATCGATTTGGTGTTAAGCCTAAGTAGGGGCTCTATTTGATTACGGGCCTAAGCAGTGGCCATAGCCTAAGAAGGGGCATTTGAGATATAGCTCATGTGGAGCATTGATATTGTTTATTTGAGATTGTAATCATTAGCTTATATGGATCCATGTAATGCGTTAGTACAAAGGTGAGTATATAGGTATGGTACGACGGTGCCATAGGCTATATGCAATAGGCCTTTGTGCATTGCCCTCCTTCGTGTGTATAAACGTATGCAAGATTATTCACTAAGCTTTGCTTACCTTTTAGTTGTTTACCCTTTTTATAAGTTGTCCCGGATGTGGAAACAAAGCTAAGTAATATAAAGATTGAAATTGAATTGTAAAGCTTGAGGCATAGCATATTCACGGTAAAATGGTATTGATGATAGAACCCTTAGTAGCCCCTTTTGAACTATTGGCTCTTGGTATATTTGAGATGTTGTTAGTAAAGTTTGGTCATGTACATTTCTGCAAATAATAGTTTGGAGTCATGGTCTTATGCACCTAAAAGGGTTGGTTGATTTTGGATGATTGGCAAAATGGGTAAATGACCCGTTTAGTCTTGTAAACTTGATTTGTAGAAACGGATGGTATGGAGACTTTTGGAAATGTTGTGTTAGTTGTTTTATGTCAAAATGAAGTTGTTTATCAGTTGTTAGAAGCTCGGTATTTAGTAGGAAAGGTCGAAAGTTGTTTAAAGTGTCAAAAATACGAAACTGGAGAGGACGGCCTTTGTCAAGAGGACGGCCTTTGCAGAAACAAGAGCCGTCCTATTCTGTAATTTTTCACAATTTTTTACCGAGGCTTCGTTTGAACTTTCCGTGACCTGAAACTCATACAATAGACTTATATTAACATATTAAGAAGGTTCCAATTGTCATTTTTCAAATTTGATAATTTTGATTTTTGACGAAAAATGACCGTATTTTTCTAAGTATAATTTAACTAAATTGTGTTTCTTTTCTTTTCATGTTCATACTTTTGGGTCTAAATTGAGTTGAGTCGTTTCATAAATAAAACCACATAATTTATAAATAAAAACATTACAAGTCTTAATTAAAAAAAACAACACTAAAACAACTTAAACTACACTAAAACAACTTAAACAAACTAGAATGAAACCCGGCATTTGTGTTGGAAGACTCATTTGTTGGATCATTTAGAACAACGCCGCGTTGGGTAGCATATTAGGATCGTTCACATCTTGTTGGTTTTGGATGTTAGGACGTGGAAAACGATTATTATTATTATTATTATTAATTATTATTATTATTAAAGTTATTATTATTATTTGGAAACATTGTTAAAAAATGTAGAAAGAAAGAGATGAAGTAGAAAAGAAAGAAAGAAATAGAAGATATGTGAAAAAGTAAAAAGAGTATGTATTTATATAGAGATGGTAATTAAAATTAAAGGGTAAAAATTTTTTTTTTTTATAAATAAACTGGCCGTTCAACGGCTATAAATCTTGGAAGAAACGAAATTTTGGGCGACCAATATCTATCGCCTTCTTCGGTTTTTTGGGGATATCACCGAGGTGGGGCGGTGTTTTGGGTGACATGGCCGGCGAACCGGGGGTGGGTTCGCCCCCACTCCCGACAGCCTTATTAACCATTTCTTTCGACGTGTCACACTTTCTTATCCAAATGATAATTTAATATGTACTTGCCACGTCCTGTTGTTACATTGACCCAAAGAAAATTCATGCATCCACAGACCACAAGTCCACAATCACATCATGTTAAAACAACATTAAAATCACACTTCAACTACTTATGAAATCGTTCACACTATCAAGGAATACATATAAATTGTAAACATGCAATATATACAGGCATACAGCATGAGATTTCATATTTTTATATGTTTAATTTGATATAATTTCATCCTTAGTTAACTACAATAAATAGATAAACGACTAATCTTTGAATTGAATTACGGATTTACCAATAACGTATGATTTACATCTAATCTCCTATGAACTATTACAGATATGTTTTTAATGTATTGACACTTGGACTCTATTGACGAAGCATACAAGCTGGACTTAAATTTGCAACATATAAGCAATGTAAACAAACCAATAGCTAGGCAATAGTCATCTCACAATGATTATGCATCTTTTTTTTAGTCTAAAGCTAACTTTTTATGTTTACTTTGTAATCTTTCTGTTTTTGTATATATATAATCTTAATTTTAGGTTGGAATATATAATATTGTCAAATAGCAACAATATTGTAGTCGAGACACATATAATTAACAATTAACATTTATCATGCTTCAACGAAAATAAAAATAACACAGTATATGGTTATTCGATAATCATTTGTGTACGAAACTAGAAAGATGAACATTTGAACAACACCACCGTTGTTATTTGTTTACATAAAGTCATAGATAAATTAATCTTCTTTTTTTTAATCTTCTATCAAATAACATGTCGAAAGTAATATATATTTATCATAATGATAATGATGAGTATGTTAAACAAATAAACAACATATATGTTCTTCGTTAATCACTACTTAAACATAGACATTCTGATATGACGTCTTTCCAAGATTATGATTTTATGGTCTAAGGAATTTCTTTGTCATATTAAATTGATTTAACAACCTTTCCGTATAGTCATTGTAGCAACTCTTAACGTGACATTATACAAAAGAATTCATGTGTATATGCATATATATTTCAATTCTATTAATAGCATTTTGTCCAAAATAATTTGATAACATAATTTTACCATTAATGTGGGATATCGAAGAATGTAAATAGCTCTTAACTTTCGAACGATTTTTCTAAAAACAAAATGTATAAAAATGCACTTGTGTCACTAAGAAATGAAACCTGCAATAAGTGGTAAACACTCTTAAAACCCACCAAAAATAGTCAAAAATTTTCAAAATATGTTAAAATTATGTGACCCGTAACAAAACCTACAATATAGTTGTTATTGTTATTTTACACCATTACAAAACTAGTAATACAATATATTTGTGTTGTGAGTCATTTTCAATTTGGACTCCGCGGTTGCATCAATTACATATGAGTGTAACATATGTAACTTATGAGAAGTGTATCAACAGTTCAACACTCGTGAAAAAAAGTCCATAGGTAATTTTCTTTTTATTATTATTATTCATTTAAATTTCTTTTAAGAAAAGGCCAATAAATGGCACCCCACACCACCCCCAACTTGTTCATACACTGCTGTTTCTGCTTGAGTCTCTCTTAGTTGTATAAAACTCACTCAAATTTTGCAAAAAAAACCACACAAAATTTTATTTCTTCATTCTTGGATTTCTTAAAACCCCTTTCAGGGTTTTCACTATTTTCAAAGGCCCACAAACAAAATTCTTGATTGGTATGTTATGAATTATGAAATATTCTGATATATTTGTTACAAGAACCCACAAAGTAGACTCTTAATTGGTGTGTTGTTATCCAAAATTTTGTTTCATCTTGGTCAAAGCCATGAAGAGAAACTTCAATTGCACTGATTCTCTGACTCATTATCTTTCACAACCACTTGAAGGTATTCATTCAACAATGGCTCATTAGTCCATATCATTTGTTCATATCTTACTTTACTAACCATGTCAATATAAAAGTACTATTTTCTGAGCATTACCCTTTCTTTTTTTTTAAGTTCAATTTTACATGTTCTTTATGTTTTCAAGTTTTAATTTCAAGAAACTATGACACTATATCTAATCATAATAAAAGGTCAATCTTGACTTTCTAACTTGAACATAATCTCTTTGAAATCCAAATTTTGGCACAATATTTTTTTTACCCTTTTTACTATATTATATCATTTTGAAACAATCTTCATATTAGCCAAACTTCAAACCAACAATTCCCAAAATTAATATCCAAAATTGACACATATGACTTTAGAAAAGTCAAACTAGCCTATCTTTTTTTTTTTTAATCTCAAAACACTAACATGTTTTTCATTATTTTTATTGATGACCCAGGTGAGATGAAATCAGAAGAAGAATGCATATACACCGGAGAATACCCGGCAGTGGTGGACGGCGGCGGCAGTGGTGGCGGCGGCGGCGATGGGGAAGACTATGGTGGTGAAGAAAGTGGGCAATCTAATGACAAAAAAAGAAGATTAAGTAACCATCAAGTAAAATCATTGGAAAAAATATTTGAAGTTGATAATAAACTAGACCCAGATCGGAAAGTGAAAGTGGCTCAAGATTTGGGATTGCAGCCACGGCAGGTGGCGATTTGGTTCCAGAACCGCCGTGCACGGTGGAAGACAAAACAACTTGAAAGAGATTATAATATTTTGAAGTCTAATTATGATGCACTTAAACATAATTATCATAAGCTTGAGCAAGAAAAAGAGGTCCTTAACAAAGAGGTAATTTCATTATTATCTTTTATACATATTTTTTATCCTTAATTTTTTGTTTATATATTTTTTTTGAATTTTATAGGATGGGAATAATATTATGAATTTTATGTAAATGTTTGAATTAGTAAAAATTTGTAAGATGGTATAAAATAAATCGACTTCCAAGGATAACTAGTCCAACTGGTTAGAGACACTCTCAGATTTTACCCAATGTTTTGAGTTCAATCTTTAATTATGACGGTGCGTGCAAAGCTTTACCGTTATACGATGAGGTTTCTCTAATGTCATGTCCGACCGAATGTTTGGAAAAAAAAAGACTTTAATAACAAATATTGACCAAACCGACTCTAAGGTTACGATATTTGTAAGTCTTATTCTACCTTCTTCTTTTTTTAAAAAAAATGTTACCGACCCTAAATATACAACTAACACTAACACTAAAACTTACAAGATAATTGAAAAAAAATAAACATTTGATAATATACGATAAAATAAAAAAAGGTGTAGTCCTATCAAAATTCATCAAACTTTATGGTTACATGATTTTGGTTTTGGATTATAAAATTCAAAGTAGATATTAAATTACGTTTAAATTTCTTAGCCTTTTTTGGTATGATATATGTATGTACTTAAACAAAATGATATTATATATCTGTAATAAAAAGTATAGTTTTTTTTTATATATAAGATGTCAGAATCATTATTTATTTCTAAAGGTATGGGGTTTTGTTTTCAAATTGATCTATAGTTTATTTGAATTACGTAACTTCATGAATTTTAAAATGGGTGTGACATGAACACATTGGACAAGTGACTATATCATTTTTTTCATTGGAAAAACAATGGTTTCTTTTGTGTTTTTTGTTTTTTGGCATGTAATGATTATTATTTTATAAAGATAAAAGAAAAAGCTAACATTTATTGATAACTTTTTTGTGTAAAATATTCGTTTGCAGTTGGTAGAGGTAAAAGCAAAACTTCACGAGGAAACAACAGAAAGAAATAATGACTTTGAGGACAGAGAAAATGTACTGTTCTTGGGATCTGATCCAACCAATACAAATCATGAAGTTTACACAAGTTTAAGCTATGACAAAACTCGAAAATTACTAGATTTAAAAGATGGATTTTCTGATAGTGATTCAAGTGGTGTTCTAAATGAAGAAAACATGAATGTTAGCAACACTAATGGAAGTCCGATGCTAAATATGACCAATTTCGGCCTCTCTTCTCTTTGTTCATCGTCGGCTACGACTTCAAATCACACCGAGTTGATAGACCCAGGGGTGTATCAACCACAATCCGATCCGTATTTAGTTAGTAGTGTCGAGGAAGAATCGTGCCACCTTTTTTTAGTCGATCAAGCGCCTAATCTTGGTTGGTACTTTCGGGACCATATGAACTAGTGGCTAAATGGCTTAAATAGTTCTTAAGTGAAGTATGAAGAAGTTTATGAAATCGAATAATTATGTAATCTTTTGGAAACTTTATGTAGCATATATATTAAAATTGTTAAGGAGTAATGTCACATTTTTTTCACCTCATAAACTAGTCTACATTCGCTAACGTGACAAGAGGATAGCCGGAATTATTTTTAAAATTTGTTTGGATTAAAATCAAGAAAGTAATGTACTTAAAAAATTCGTTGTGGTTTTTACTTATTTTGGTAACTAGAAAGTTCGGCGCCGCCTGGCGTGTTTTGTTACTCAGCTCGATGTCTTTAGCGTGCAAAAACTTAGTTCATGGTAGGAATATTGAAGTTGCAATCGGCCTTTTGTATATTATATTTTAAATCGGGTTCAGGTAAAATATACAAAAGCCAAATGTAGAAAAACTATGGAAAACCAAACGTTTAAAAAAAAATATTGAAGTTATACCCATTAGATGTGTCTTATTTTGAATTTTCAAAGTCTTTATTTATAAACTTTGACCATATATATAATTTTTTGTGTTATATAAAACTTGATGAAAAATTATACCATTGAAAACACTTCAAAACACAATCAATTCATATAAGTTTAATCAAGTATTATCTAACACAAACAAAATTATTTATGGTCAAAGTTAAAAAGGTTAGACTTTAAAAATTCAAAACATGACACTTTTAATGGGACGGAGGTTTTTGAAAGGTGTGGATTAATCATCGCAGCGAAGGCTCTAGCTTAAGCTAGTTTTACACACCTTCTCACCCTCCAATACCCGGTAGGAGGAAAAACCCCCTAACTAGCCGCCCAAAGACACGACACTAATTAGGGATAAAACCCTGCCCTTTCAAGGTTTGATCCTGAGACCTCCCCTATCACAAAGAGACTATTGCCTTATGTTCAACCACTGCACTGCAAGTGGAAGTACTATTGAAGTTATATATAATAAACCAAAAGAATACAAAAAAGAACGACAAAAATAGAATAGAAACCAAATAAACAAGAAAAACAAAAAAGAATACAAAAAAAAAGGTATAAGAAAAGCAAATAGTAAAAATATAAAAGGCATAAAAAATCAAATGGTATAAGAAATACAAAAGACTATAATGAAACCAAAAAGTCCCAAAAAAAAAACAAATAGGAATACAAAAACCAAATGAAAAAATTATAAAAATAACAAATGTCAAATTTAGAAACAGTAATAAGACACAAATGCAAAAAAAATACAAAAAATTATAAACTCAAACAAAAAAAGGAAAACCAAAAAAACACCAAAAAAGGGGTTTAAAAAATAAAAAGGGAAGAAAGTGAGGGCAGGGTTTTGAACCCACAAACTCCACCCCTACAGCCAAAGGTCAAAACCACTACACCATCCATCACTTTTGTTTTGTAGTTGTTAATCATTGTATTTATACTAAAAATACAGAAAAAGACGGCACCTTTAATGATATAGTAATAAAGTAATTTTTCATATATATATATTTTAAAACGATCACAGAAGTTAACATGAAGTCTTTATAATTTTTAAAATGGTTATTAAACTAGATTCGTAATTTTTTTTTAACAACGAGTTAGTAGTTAGCATTCAAGACACCATAGTGACATCCAATTGGGCAGTATGCGAAGCTTGAATCACGCATACCTGGGATGTAACTCAGGCCTCTCGAACCCCCTCCCCCCTAATAATCCACTCCTTCAAATGTATGAAGTTGGATTTCAAACCCTTAAAGTTCTTTATCATATACTAGCACTATATTCACGCAATGCGACAACGA
Organism: Erigeron breviscapus; assembly: GCA_034093135.1. Classification (NCBI taxonomy): domain Eukaryota; kingdom Viridiplantae; phylum Streptophyta; class Magnoliopsida; order Asterales; family Asteraceae; genus Erigeron; species Erigeron breviscapus. Next base: position 124,086,917 of record CM067168.1, on the reverse strand, counting down.
TTTAGTTTTGGTTGTGACTGGTGGTGATGGTGGCGTCGAGTAGTGTAGATTGATATAAATGTAATTATTGTAAAGGTGGCATTAGAAATGTTTTTAAAATAAGGGTCTATAGTGTAAATTAGTAAGATAAAGGTTTAGAGTATAAATATATTATATTATATTGATATTATATTATATTATATTATATTATATTATATTATATTATATTATATTATATTATATTATATTATATTATATTATATTATATTATATTATATTATATTATATTATATTATATTATATTATATTATATTATATTATATTATATTATATTATATTATATTATATTATATTATATTATATTATATTATATTATATTATATTATATTATATTATATTATATTATATTATATTATATTATATTATATTATATTATATTATATTATATTATATTATATTATATTATATTATATTATATTATATTATATTATATTATATTATATTATATTATATTATATTATATTATATTAAAATATAGTATATTTCCTTGCGTGTCATCCCTAATTTATTATTTTGTTTCCCGCTATTGACAAAAGCTTATTTCCCGCTTGACAAAAACCCCCCAAAAAAAAACCCTAAGTACTGGTTACCAAAAAAAACCCAAAAAAAAAGACCCCCATTCGATTACCTCCTGTTCAAAATTGAAGCTCAAAATCAAGTTCTCATTAAATTGTTCAAGATTCACGACCCTCATTAAATGTGAAGGCATATTCACGTACAACAAAATCAAAATATATAGATAGATATATACATATTCACGCTGCTAGTCAAATCGATATATAGATATATAGATATATATCTACCGTTCAAATTTAAGATAAAGAGTTTAGTAACAACAAAATCGAAGCCCCAAATTGTTCAAAATCGAAGCCCTAAATTGTTCAAAATCGAAGCCCCAAATTGTTCAAAATCGAAGCCCCAAATTGTTCAAAATCGAAGCCCCAAATTGTTCAAAATCGAAGCCCCAAATTGTTCAAAATCGAAGCCCCAAATTGTTCAAAATCGAAGCCCCAAATTGTTCAAAATCGAAGCCCCAAATTGTTCAAAATCGAAGCCCCAAATTGTTCAAAATCGAAGCCCCAAATTGTTCAAAATCGAAGCCCCAAATTGTTCAAAATCGAAGCCCCAAATTGTTCAAAATCGAAGCCCCAAATTGTTCAAAATCGAAGCCCCAAATTGTTCAAAATCGAAGCCCCAAATTGTTCAAAATCGAAGCCCCAAATTGTTCAAAATCGAAGCCCCAAATTGTTCAAAATCGAAGCCCCAAATTGTTCAAAATCGAAGCCCCAAATTGTTCAAAATCGAAGCCCCAAATTGTTCAAAATCGAAGCCCCAAAATCGAAGCCCCAAATTGTTCAAAATCGAAGCCCTAAAAAAACCCAAAAAAAAAGACCCCCATTCGATTACCTCCTGTTCAAAATTGAAGCTCAAAATCAAGTTCTCATTAAATTGTTCAAGATTCACGACCCTCATTAAATGTGAAGGCATATTCACGTACAACAAAATCAAAATATATAGATAGATATATACATATTCACGCTGCTAGTCAAATCGATATATAGATATATAGATATATAATATAAGATATTAATAAAATCAAAATATATAGATAGATATATACATATTCACGCTGCTAGTCAAATCGATATATAGATATATAGATAATAATAATATATAGATAGATATATACATATTCACGCTGCTAGTCAAATCGATATATAGATATATAGATAGATATATACATATTCACGCTGCTAGTCAAATCGATATATAATATATAGATAGATATATACATATTCACGCTGCTAGTCAAATCGATATATAGATATATAGATATATATCTATATAGATATATAGATATATAATATATATGTATCTGTGTCTATATATCTATATTGAATGCAAAAAATATTTGATATCTATATATCTATATTGAATGCAAAAAGATATTTGATATCTATATATCTATGTGTGTCTATATGCTATATATCTATATTGAATGCAAAAAATATTTGATATCTATATATCTATGTGTGTCTATATAGCTATATATATGTGTCTATATATCTATATTGAATGCAAAAAGATATTTGATATCTATATATCTCTGTGTGTCTATATAGCTATATATATGTATCTGTGTGTATATTGAATGCAAAAATATATCTATATGTATCTGTATCTATATAGCTATATATATGTATCTGTATCTATATATCTTGTGTGTCTATATAGCTATATATATGTATCTGTGTTATATTGAATGCAAAAAATATTTGATATCTATATATCTTGTGTGTCTATATAGCTATATATATGTATCTGTGTTATATTGAATGCAAAAAATATTTGATATCTATATATCTATGTGTGTCTATATAGCTATATATATGTATCTGTGTGTATATTGAATGCAAAAATATATCTATATGTATCTGTATCTATATATCTATTATCTGTGTCTATATGTAACACCCATCATTTAAAAACAAGGATTTTCAAAAAATTTCGCCTAACGGCGTTAAGAAATAGCGGAAACAACTTTTGAGAGTTTAAACCAACAAAAACAGTTTGGTTCATTCATTAAACGGTGTTACTTGCCATATCATCAAAATGAGTCTAAATGGAAACCCATCGGTTGCCCATCATTAAACAACCGACCACATTATCAATACAAGTCATTATTATCCGAACAATAAGCAAATGTCTAAAGCGAGCAGCCACTATGGGTAAACTATAGCCAGCTTCAAGATCATCTACCCATGCCTCACATCTTCTCACATCTACCTGCTCACTAGTGTTGGACCTGAGGGAACAACACATTTTAAAAGAGCAAGTGTTAGCTAACGAATTAGCTAAGTAAGATAACACATAGTTTATAAAACATTTGTCCATTTAAAACATTATAGAAAAGTCGTTTGAATTCGTTAAGGCACATAACACATCAATCATATCATCTCACATACATATCATAGCATCAAACATCATCATAATAGGTTGAATCACCCTAGATGTGCCTAGTCATCTTTTACTTCACATATAACATATAAGCATCATCGTATAGCGTGACATAAGTCACTTACGTTAGGCGTGACATTAGTCACTCACGCTAGGCGTTACATAAGTCACTCATCACATATATCATATACATCTTTATAAGTGTGACATAAGTCACACCCGACTAGATGGACAAACCTTACGGCTGTACATCAATGTCGTTAAGGAATGGCAAGCCAATCCCGGAGTAATCCGTATGTACAAGACAAGTGGGGCGGGTCAGACCTCCCGTATTACTCTTCACATCTTTGACCATGTTGCAAGGAGTCACCCAAGCAACCACATCTAAGCCCTTAGTCAGGGAAAGGGCAAGTACGGGTTAAGCTTAACACTTTCATCCAAATTACGAGCTCGATTTTCACATCTCATATAGTTTAGGTGTCCACGTTACCTAAACATCATAACATAATCATATTTTACGTTTGGGCCCTTAAACGTGCACGTGTCATGGCAACTTAATAAGTCTAGTGAACTAGATGAACAAGCCATGTAGTCATGCACATTTTACATATCATCAACATATATCACATTTCAATTCATCTCAAGACATTACATAGCATATCATTACATCGCATACATTGTTACATCACGTACATCATCATAATTCATTACATATCGTATATCATTACATATCATCTTTTATTGCATAACATAGTTCATTACATATCGTATTTCATAGCTACTCAAAGCCTTTCATATCATATCATAACGTTACATATCTTTGGGGTAGCATTTCAGGCTTCAATATGCATGTACATAGCCCATATCACCTCCCGAATAATCCCGAATACCCATAAGCAAACAAGATACCATTTGGGGAAGTTATTATATGAAAACTATGTTTTTGTTGAACCCTCAGCGTGTCAAAGTAGTGTATCTTACCTTGATACAACTTACCAACGAGTTAAAGTGTCTTACGGTGCTTGCTAAGTGCTCCCGACTACCTATAATGAGTATAAGATCGTTCTATAAGCTAAACAAAACTTAGGTACCAAACTGGACCCATTTGTGCACCGCATGGAAGTCCTGTGCGCCGCACAAAACCATAAAAAGCATTTGTGCACCGCACAAATCAACTTTTCAGAAGTCAGAAATTTTCATGCGTTTGCATATGCCCGCATGAAAAATCCATGCACCGCATATCGGGCACCCAACTGAAATCCATTTTTCAAAACTTGCTTTTGTGCACCGCACAAAATCCTTGTGCACCGCACAAAACCCAGTTCGACCAAAAACCAACTTTTTAACCCTTTAATCGAATCCCATACGAACCCTAATCATTAATTCGACCTAGAGACATAAAATTAACCCTTTTGACAACACTTTTACTGACTTAAATCCATCAATCAAACCTTTAAACTTTTACAACATGAATCAATCATTCAATCGCCCGAATAACATGAAATCGGTAAACGTTTAATCAAATAACCCAACCCACACCCCATGGCCTGGGTTGAATACTCATCTATGACTCAAATAATCAGATTTCAAAGAGGATTATACCTATATTACCTGCACTTGACGTAGGGGACTCAAGATCTAAACAATCCTTGAATAAGACGGCCCGAAACGAATGGATCTTTGCTTGGAAAGAGAGGGAGATCGGCTGGGGGTTTTTCACACACACGATGCAGAAGTTTTGTGACAATTAGGGCTGCCTAATTGCTCACTAACCCCTGGTCATCAACCCAATATGTTACACTTAGAATCCTTTAACTTCTAAACACGACTTTTATAGCTTAAATCACTTATCGGGAGACTTAACGATCTAACAAGCACTTAATTTTCATAACGTTGCTTTAATTACTTCCATTATTCATCATATTAATCGTTTCACATTAAAACATATAAGCATTTAATTACATAATTACATATAGGGCACGTAAATTTAACGAACCTAACATTGACTAACGGTCAAGTCAATAAGTCAAAATCAAAAAGTTTGGGATGTTACAATTACCTCCCCCTTAAGAGGATTCTGTCCTCAGAATCATTTCGCCACTCGTACATGAATAACTTATCCGTATCATTGACTTTATCATTTCATTTCAGGATTCCCTTGGGTCGTTCTTTAACTTACATCGCCAAAGTCAATTTTGCTTCTTACATAGTCTCTTCTGCTTTCACTTCCTTAGAACCAATGCTCCCAATGAAGTCACCTTGGTTTCATCATCATAGCATATGTTCATTAACACTTACGAAAGTACCATGGACGTCATCTAAAAGGCAGTACACAAGCACTCATCATATATCTTCTAGAATTTACCCTTCTTACGAAGATCAAACACAATACTTAGTGGAACTCCATGATTACTTCACTTATATACAAAGTGGCAAGCTTCACTACGCGCACATACTCATGAGTGATGAGAAGAAGAAGGAGCATTTTTAACAACTAGTCTACACGACTCATATCACATCATTGCCTCTCAGTGATTATAAGCACTTCGTCACATACCCATAGTCATCATATAAGTACATTTCAACCGTTTCATCATTTCTTTGGTTCTATCTTTAAATCAAAACAAGTAATCACCTCATTTCTTCAACCTTCATATGTAGTACACACATTACATTCAGCGAAGACTATTTATTTGGCGAATAAGACCTTTCGACACATATCCTCATTAACTTGCTACTATAACTAATACGATTCATTGAACAAAGGGTCGACTCGCCATAACTTTTAATGCATAACATATACCTCCATAGAGTCTTATGGTTAAACCATAATACCCACTTGTTCGTAATAAGCTTTCTTTGCTCACCACAAAACCTTCAGTCAATTTTGAGCTAATCAAAACACTCGTTCAACAATTCTAACTTTATGAGCTGCTATTTTCATGTCATTTGACTCTACAACTTTCCTTTCAATAACAGATCCTATCATGAAGTGACATCCATACTTACGTCGTAGTTGTCATTATATGTGAACTCAACAATGGTATATGAAAATCTCAACGCACTATCGCACGATCATATGACCTTTCCAAGTTCCTAATTCATCATTTCTCTTTCCCATTAATCTAAGGGTTATAGACACCATTTGAGTTCACCATTCCCTTCATACTTTTCCAAAACATATCTGAAAATTGTTTACATAACGGTCCTCTCGATTTGAAGCATTCAACAATTAGCTTTCACACTTTAAGGGAACTTCTTTAACACACATCTTTTCTTTCATGTCCAATGAAACGGTGTAATAGCTCACCAAGAATTAAGCATTCTTGGACCACCTGTCTACTATTGGCTCATACCATATCATTACCTTTAGCTTCCCACGCAACCTTGTCTCTTAGTCCATGATAAGTTGACTCCTCACTTCCGTTAAAGGATCATTAAATAAATACTATATAACAAACTTTCGGTGTCTAGTCTTGGCTTTAACCTTATCACATGTCAACATATAAGATTTACTACACCTCGTATCATAATAGGTCGTATCACATTTCAGGCGGCGTCCAAATAAGCATGTCACCACGGTTCATAAGTCTCCTCAAGTACAACCTTTGGGTCATAAGATGACCGAATGAGACCAAACTCAGTTCTTAAAAAATGTAGAAAACTCAAAGACCTTTTCAAAAATGCAAGGTTTGACTCTTGAAGAGCTCTAATGAATAAGTTATGACGTTTTCAAGTCAAGTCTGCATAATTCGTTCGAAACCTGACCATTTCTGGAGAACGACATTTTTCGCATATCTCAGGGCAAAATCACAGGAAACTTTGTTCATATCGAATTTAGGGGACACATAGAGGTTTTCAGAAAAGTAAGAGTCACCTCCTAACTCGTTCATATAAAGAAGATCTGATTTTTGCAATATGACTGAATTTTCAGACCATTAAACCCTTTGTTTTGCAAACAATTTCCACCCTCAAATATCCATGTCAAGCCACTACGACCTCTTCAGTTCATACACATCAAATTATGACTTATTTATCATTATGAAATCATCAATTGCTTCATGGATACATTATACGCAATTTACAATCGATTTGACATCCGAATGACCTAAATTGACTCACATACGCAATCGAATCCATATCAAACTTCAAGACCAGATGTGAACCCTATATTGGTTCTATTTGAACATTGAAATGACTCTAGAAACAACTTCATACCTGTAGGAAATCTCAAGATACATATTGATTGCAATAACAATCACCGAATAACCCGAAATCACCAATCTAACAACAAAACGTTTCTTATCAATCAATACTCAACAAGTCCAGGTATGAACAAAATATATGGATGGACATGACTAACATTCTGCAAGGATTTCGATCTATACCTTGGAGGATGATAAACGGATCGATTATATGCACCGATTGATCATTAATCCACCCTAGACTTCTATACGTCACATATCTAGCTTAAATCGTCCACCGGGAATTCTATCGACATATTAAACACATCTTGGCATCTTTAAACACATAAGCGTATATAACTTTAAGGCATTAAAGCCTTTCACATATAACATATTATACCCACGTAAACATTAACTCGTTAAGAGACTTAACGGTAGCAAGGTGTTGACTTAGGGACTCAAGCCAACCGTTACACAATAGTTTGGGTTGTTGCAATTACCTCCCCCTTAAGATACTCGCCCCAATCGTCACATATCGCCCCGTAGCGAAATCAAAACTATACGAGTCATAAATCCAAAACAGACCAGAATATGCGCCGCATGGATAGTGCATGCGCCGCATATCGGGCTTCCTTCAAAATACCCATTTTCAAAATTGGGCATATATGCGCCACATATAGCTTTTGTGTGCCGCATATTATCTATGATCAGGAAAATTAATTTCAAACGAAACCTGAACGTTTTTCTTACTCCCAAGCACAACTTTAACACTTCACAGCTCGAATGCAGCTTCACATCATAACATGGTGTTTATAGAATGGGAGAGCTTCATGGTTAAGGGTTCAATCAACCTTAGAGTTAGCTCCTTTACTTGCTTCTGCTTCATCGTTCTTTATTTCATTTATAAGTGTCTACTCTTCGCGTGGTTAAATACGATACCATTCAGTGATTCATCATTCCCATCTTCACTTTATTCGGATCAACACAGACACAGTCTCACAAACACACACATGTCGTGATACATTTACAATTACGTTCGCGACCGGAATTGTAACTATATCCTTCCATACATGTGTCCGGTAACCCTTCTATGCGTCACCTACTTATAACCCTTCAAGTATCCAGCATCAACTATACTCGTCAACTTCAAGTCCCTGCCCTTTAAGCTAGTAGACTCAACAACATTAACTACCATTTACTTCACTCCTCACCTACCTTTAAGCTTCACTTAACTTTATGTACATTATAATCATCAAAAACATTTAATCCGGCTATCACTTTCCACCGTTCTTCACACATTTCCACATACTTGAAGCATCAACATCATTAAAGTTGTAACACGGTGTTTACTCTTGACAAATAGGGGTACAATACATAGAAATCTCCCCAACCTCATTACTTTGTACACTGGTCAACACAAACATGGCCATACAAACGCGTTCGTGTCGTGATACGCTTGCAATTATGTTCCGGACCATAATTGTAATTGTATCCTTTCACTCACATGTTCATTACCACATTTGTGTATCGTCTTCTTTTCACCAAATCCTTCAACTCTTGTGCATCTCAACAATTTCTCACGTAATATAAAGCACAAGTTTATCAAATTCAAATGGAGAATTAGCACCTTACCTTTCACAGAACGTCTTTCATAGCAGTAGAATAGTTTGGCGACGGGGAGCGTGAAAAACAGAGGAATAAGGGCTACACAAACAAGTGTATACACATAAAACACATCAAAGAACATGAAGCCTTAATCCTACACTCTCTCACTCATCCCAGCCCGTCCTAAAATCATTTCATCTCAAAGGCTAAGCATACCTACTTAAGCCTAACTTATCATCTATCGGTTTAAGTCCAATTCCTATGGCAAACCTATAGTCCTTGGTTCACTTAAACCATTTCTCAGATACCAACTTGTAACACCCATCATTTAAAAACAAGGATTTCCAAAAATTTTCGCCTAACGGCGTTAAAAAATAGCGGAAACAACTTTTGAGAGTTTAAACCAACAAAAACAGTTTGGTTCATTTATTAAACGGTGTTACTTGCCATATCATCAAAATGAGTCTAAATGGAAACCCATCGGTTGCCCATCATTAAACAACCGACCACATTATCAATACAAGTCATTATTATCCGAACAATAAGCAAATGTCTAAAGCGAGCAGCCACTATGGGTAAACTATAGCCAGCTTCAAGATCATCTACCCATGCCTTACATCTTCTCACATCTACCTGCTCACTAGTGTTGGACCTGAGGGAAAAACACATTTTAAAAGAGCAAGTGTTAGCTAACGAATTAGCTAAGTAAGATAACACATAGTTTATAAAATATTTGTCCATTTAAAACATTATAGAAAAGTCGTTTGAATTCGTTAAGGCACATAACACATCAATCATATCATCTCACATACATATCATAGCATCAACATCATTAAAGTTGTAACACGGTGTTTACTCTTGACAAATAGGGGTACAATACATAGAAATCTCCCCAACCTCATTACTTTGTACACTGGTCAACACAAACATGGCCATACAAACGCGTTCGTGTCGTGATACGCTTGCAATTATGTTCCGGACCATAATTGTAATTGTATCCTTTCACTCACATGTTCATTACCACATTTGTGTATCGTCTTCTTTTCACCAAATCCTTCAACTCTTGTGCATCTCAACAATTTCTCACGTAATATAAAGCACAAGTTTATCAAATTCAAATGGAGAATTAGCACCTTACCTTTCACAGAACGTCTTTCATAGCAGTAGAATAGTTTGGCGACGGGGAGCGTGAAAAACAGAGGAATAAGGGCTACACAAACAAGTGTATACACATAAAACACATCAAAGAACATGAAGCCTTAATCCTACACTCTCTCACTCATCCCAGCCCGTCCTAAAATCATTTCATCTCAAAGGCTAAGCATACCTACTTAAGCCTAACTTATCATCTATCGGTTTAAGTCCAATTCCTATGGCAAACCTATAGTCCTTGGTTCACTTAAACCATTTCTCAGATACCAACTTGTAACACCCATCATTTAAAAACAAGGATTTCCAAAAATTTTCGCCTAACGGCGTTAAAAAATAGCGGAAACAACTTTTGAGAGTTTAAACCAACAAAAACAGTTTGGTTCATTTATTAAACGGTGTTACTTGCCATATCATCAAAATGAGTCTAAATGAAAACCCATCGGTTGCCCATCATTAAACAACCGACCACATTATCAATACAAGTCATTATTATCCGAACAATAAGCAAATGTCTAAAGCGAGCAGCCACTATGGGTAAACTATAGCCAGCTTCAAGATCATCTACCCATGCCTTACATCTTCTCACATCTACCTGCTCACTAGTGTTGGACCTGAGGGAACAACACATTTTAAAAGAGCAAGTGTTAGCTAACGAATTAGCTAAGTAAGATAACACATAGTTTATAAAATATTTGTCCATTTAAAACATTATAGAAAAGTCGTTTGAATTCGTTAAGGCACATAACACATCAATCATATCATCTCACATACATATCATAGCATCAAACATCATCATAATAGGTTGAATCACCCTAGATGTGCCTAGTCATCTTTTACTTCACATATAACATATAAGCATCATCGTATAGCGTGACATAAGTCACTTACGTTAGGCGTGACATAAGTCACTCACGCTAGGCGTGACATAAGTCACTCATCACATATATCATATACATCTTTATAAGTGTGACATAAGTCACACCACTAGCGTGACATAAGTCACTACGTAGGCGTGACATAAGTCACTCACGTAGGCGTGACATAAGTCACTCACGCTAGGCGTGACATAAGTCACTCACGTAGCGTGACATAAGTCACTCACGTACTACATTCTCATTACGTGTGACATAAGTCACACCCGACTAGATGGACAAACCTTACGACTGTACATCAATGTCGTTAAGGAATGGCAAGCCAATCCCGGAGTAATCCGTATGTACAAGACAAGTGGGGCGGGTTAGACCTCCCGTATTACTCTTCACATCTTTGACCATGTTGCAAGGAGTCACCCAAGCAACCACATCTACGCACTTTGCCGGGCAAGGGCAAGTACGGGTTAAGCTTAACACTTTCATCCAAATTACGAGCTCGATTTTCACATCTCATATAGTTTAGGTGTCCACGTTACCTAAACATCATCACATAATCATCTTTTAAGTTTGGGCCCTTAAACGTGCACGTGTCATGGCAACTTAATAAGTCTAGTGAACTAGATGAACAAGCCATGTAGTCATGCACATTTTACATATCATCAACATATATCACATTTCAATTCATCTCAAGACATTACATAGCATATCATTACATCGCATACATTGTTACATCACGTACATCATCATAATTCATTACATATCGTATATCATTACATATCATCTTTTATTGCATAACATAGTTCATTACATATCGTATTTCATAGCTACTCAAAGCCTTTCATATCATATCATAACGTTACATATCTTTGGGGTAGCATTTCAGGCTTCAAGATGCATGTACATAGCCCATATCACCTCCCGAATAATCCCGAATACCCATAAGCAAACAAGATACCATTTGGGGAAGTTATTATATGAAAACTATGTTTTTTGTTGAACCCTCAGCGTGTCAAAGTAGTGTATCTTACCTTGATACAACTTACCAACGAGTTAAAGTGTCTTACGGTGCTTGCTAAGTGCTCCCGACTACCTATAATGAGTATAAGATCGTTCTATAAGCTAAACAAAACTTAGGTACCAAACTGGACCCATTTGTGCACCGCATGGAAGTCCTGTGCGCCGCACAAAACCATAAAAAGCATTTGTGCACCGCACAAATCAACTTTTCAGAAGTCAGAAATTTTCATGCGTTTGCATATGCCCCGCATGGAAAATCCATGCACCGCATATCGGGCACCCAACTGAAATCCATTTTTCAAAACTTGCTTTTGTGCACCGCACAAAACCCAGTTCGACCAAAAACCAACTTTTTAACCCTTTAATCGAATCCCATACGAACCCCAATCATTAATTCGACCTGGAGACATAAAATTAACCCTTTTGACAACACTTTTACTGACTTAAATCCATCAATCAAACCTTTAATCTTTTACAACATGAATCAATCATTCAATCGCTCGAATAACATGAAATCGGTAAACGTTTAATCAAATAACCCAACCCACACCCCATGGCCTGGGTTGAATACTCATATATGACTCAAATAATCAGATTTCAAAGAGGATTATACCTATATTACCTGCACTTGACGTAAGGGACTCAAGATCTAAACAATCCTTGAACAAGACGGCCCGAAACGAATGGATCTTTGCTTGGAAAGAGAGGGAGATCGGCTGGGGGTTTTTCACACATACGATGCAGAAGTTTTGTGACAATTAGGGCTGCCTAATTGCTCACTAACCCCTGGCCATCAACCCAATATGTTACACTTAGAACCCTTTAACTTCCAAACACGACTTTCATAGCTTAAATCACTTACCGGGAGACTTAACGATCTAACAAGCACTTAATTTTCATAATGTTGTTTTAATTACTTCCATTATTCATCATATTAATCGTTTCACATTAAAACACATAAGCATTTAATTACATAATCACATATAGGGCACGTAAACTTAACGAACCTAACATTGACTAACGGTCAAGTCAATAAGTCAAACTCGAAAAGTTTGGGATGTTACACTATATATCTATTATCTGTGTCTATATTGAATGCAAAAAGGTTTAAACTTTTGTATTTCAGTTTCTTTTTTTAATGCAAAGGTCGTGGATAAATCATGGATTTCGTCTGATAGATTATCAACGGCCTATGACGAAGGTGTGAAAGCCTTTTTAGAGTTTGCGCAAAGTACTGATAAAAATTTAGAAGTTATTCCATGTCCTTGTGTGAATTGTATCAATTTGATTCACCACTCGATTGATATTGTGCGTTATCATCTGTTTGCCCACGGTTTCGATGAAGATTATAAGATTTGGTCTTTCCATGGAGAAAATTTTTCTAATGTTACATCATTCTCTACATACCCTAATGAATCTAGGCCTCCCGAGTTTGATTATACAAAGGATATGGTACATGATGCCTTCACGTATGTAAAGAATGATCCTGATTCATTGAAATCGCTTCTTGAAGAATGTGATAAGCCACTATACGTAGGGTCAAAGTATAATGCACTTAGTGGTTTATTGAAATTCCAACATTTGAAGGGTCAATTTGGCTGGTCTGATACTAGTTTTGATGCTTTGTTGGGTGTTCTGAAAGATGTTTTGCCTTTAAACAATACGATCCCTAACTCGATATATGAGGCCAAGAAGTTGCTAAAAGGAATTACTCTAGAATATGAGAAAATTCATGCATGTGAAAATGATTGTGTTCTATTCTGGAATGAACATAAGGACAGTTCTACTTGTCCAACTTGTGGCACATCTCGTTGGAAGACAAATACCAAAGACGTGCCGAGAAAAGTTATGTGGTATTTTCCGCCCGTCCCTAGATTTAGAAGAATGTTTTCATCACCAAAAGTTGCAGAAGACTTAATTTGGCATGCACAAGGTCGGGTCAATGATGGTAAGCTAGCTCATCCTCGTGATTCCCCCTCTTGGAAGCTTGTTAACGACAACTAGAAAGAATTCGGAAAAGAAGATCGGAATCTTAGGTTAGCCTTGTCTGCTGATGGTATCAATCCTCATAAGTCGTTAAGTTCAATATATAGCTGTTGGCCGGTTATCCTAATAACTTATAACCGGCCCTCTTATTTATGTATGTCAAGAAAATTCATGATGTTGACTCTATTGATATCAGGGCCAAAGCAACCTGATAACAATATTGATGTCTACTTGGCACCATTGATAGCAGATCTAAAACTCTTGTGGGAAACTGGCGTTAAGACATTTGATTCTTACAAGAAAGAATACTTCAATCTAAAAGCAGTATTACTCTAGACTATAAATGACTTTCCCACATATGGTAACCTATCAGGGTGTGTTACCAAAGGTTACAATGCTTGTCCAATATGTTCAGAGAATACATGTTCACAATGGCTGCCAATGTCCAAAAAAGTATGCTTCCGTGGGCATAGAATACACCTCCCGCCTACGCATTCTCTTCGTAAAAGAAAAAAAGATTTCAACAATGAACAAGAGAGCAGTGTTATTAAAAAACCATTATCAGGTGAAGAAATTTACGACTATCTGGAGGGGTTTGAGAATACATGGGGGCAGAAGAAAAAGTCAAAGAATGAAACATCAAAGAAGAAAACGTCAAAGAAGAAATCGCCAAGGAAGAAAATCCCAAAGAAGAAAAAAGAAACTATCGATAAGAGAGCTAAATGTTGGCATAAAAAATCTATTTTTTTTTAACTTGAATATTGGAAGAAGTTGCTTGTTCGTCATCAGTTAGACGTTATGCACATAGAAAAAAATGTGTGTGAGAGTGTTTATGGAACATTATTGAATTTGCAGCACAAGACGAAGGATGGGTTAAAAGCACGACAAGATCTTGAAGAGTTGGGCATTAAGCCTGAATTACAAACTCAACAAAAAGGGAATAGAGTTTATCTTCCGCCTGCCATATACACATTAAATAGCTCGGAGAAACGTCTATTTTATGATACTCTGTCTAACATAAAAGTTCCTGATGGTTATTGCTCCAATTTCAAGAATCTTGTATCCGATGATGTTTCAAAGATGAATGGTTTGAAGTCTAATGATTGTCACGTACTGATGCAACAACTTCTTCCTTTTGCAATCAAGGGGGTGTTAAACGTGAAGGTGAGGAAAACAATCATAAGTTTGTGTCATTTTTTCAACGAGTTGTGTGCTAAAGTTGTTGATGTCAGTAAGCTAAGCAAGTTGCAAAGTGACATCGTATTAACTTTGTGTTTGCTAGAGAAGTATGTTCCTCCTTCGTTTTTCGATATCATGATTCACTTAATGGTGCACTTAGTCAGAGAGGTGAGGTTATGTGGCCCTGTTCATTTTAGGTGGATGTATCCATTTGAGAGATACATGAAAACACTCAAGGGGTATGTACGAAATCATCATCGACCCGAGGGTTGCATTGCTGAATGTTATGTGGCAGAGGAAGCCTTAGAATTCTGCTCAGACTACTTCGAGAACATTAAATCTATTGGCAATCCTCATGAACGTGCTGATGAAAGAATTCGCACCGGAAAGCCTTTATCACGGGCTACCATCGGTGTTGTGGATGCTAACTTACTTGATAAAGCTCATCTTTATGTATTACGAAACACTGTAGCTGTTGAACCATACATAGAGTAAGAATTACATAAAAGTTCATATTATTTATGATCTATAGGTAATACATTAATCCTCTTCTAACTTATATTATAATTCAGGCAGCATATGTTGGAATTGAAGGATCTTAACCTCCGTCGAAATAGTACATGGTTGCAGGGCCAAGATAGTCAGACATTTATTGGCTGGTTTAAGAAAGAGGTCGAAATAGTACATGGTTTCAAAGGTCGATTCAATAAAAGTGCAGTGCGAGGACTCTCTATATGGGCACGTGAGTTTCACGTATTTAAGCTTTGATGATTTTGACAGAGTTTTTGCAATGGATGAGATGAGCGGTGCTGTTGTTACTTCTTATACCATGTAAGTGATTAATTTTAAATTATCTTTTTTCCAGTTTAAACACTTATTCGTTGAGAAGGCAAAAAATCTGATTGCATATAACATAGTATATATGATTGTTCAATGCATTAAAATTGTATCTTAACAGGTACTTGTTTGAGCAAATCAAGAATGGACCAAACATAGATCATGGAATTTGTTTTATGAGCCCGACTGCAACCATGCAAAGTGATGTTAAGTCGAAGGTCAAAAATGTCGATGATTCAAGTAGACACATTGCAGAACGATTATCTTCAAGAAAGGGCAATGACATCGTCTTATTGCCCTACAATCCCGGGTTTGATTTTCCACCAGCTTTTAAATTAAAAAAAAAAAAAAAAGAGAATTAACTACTAGAACAACCCTATATAAGTTGTTTGACATAGTTTGGTTTTGGCTTTTTTGTAGAAGACATTGGGTGTTGGGCGTGCTAAACATGAAAACATCTACTTGCTATTATCTTGATTCCCTAAGGACTAGCAGCGTCAACTTGCAGTTTAAGCAAATAGTTGATGCGTAAGTAAGAAATTATCTTATCTTTAAGCATGTTATATCCGTAAGTAATACTTGCTATCATCTTTTTTTTTGTAGGGCAATTGGATTATATGATGTACAAAGTGGATTCAAGAAGAAGACTAAACTCAATTGGGTCAACTCTAGGGTAAGCACCAAATACAAAGCTAACCCGAGATTCTGAACTTTCAGTAACCATATTAGTAAGCTTTTTATCAATTATCATAGTAATAAGTAATAACAGTAAGCGTATTTTATACTTAGCATGTGTTCGTGTCTGCCTGCATAACTATCTGATCATCAAATTTTATAGAATTTGATAATCGTAGATAGATATATAGTTATTACGGTTATTAGCTTATTATTATATACGTATGTTATAGCAGAACATACATATGGTTGGTTTCATAGTTTGTTGATATATTATAATGATAGTAATAGGTTGTGTTAATTGTTTGCGAGTCAAATCAAGTTGACTGATTATAGCTCAGGCTTGAGGTCGTTTATGCAAATTAGGTTTGAAGTTTCCACTAGCTTGATTATAGCTCACCTAGTTCTTTGCCTAAACCTAAGTTTAGTGTGAAACCAAAAAGGACTGTTTCACTTGAGTTGCCATTAGGTGAGGTTGAGGATATTGGTATTTGACGTCTGGTTAGGGATACATGCTCTTTAGACGATGGGGATGTAAAATGGGTTTGGCTGCTTTCAAGTGGTAGATCAAAATTCTGAAAGTTAATACGTATATGTGACTTGTAGTTTCTTGGTATTTGACGTCTGGTTAGGGATACATTGGTTTTGTGGATCATATGTTGTGGGAGCAGACTTTGGGTTAAATCTTGAACGATTTTGGCTGCTTAGATAAGCGGACTGTGGGTGTAAAAAGGGGTAGTCTGCTATGGTGCTTAATTGATGTTTTGACTTTTATCTAGGCTTATGGAATATCTTTGACAATCCTGCTATCTCTATGACCATTGCTCTTATAGCTTTTTGACTAAACTGGTTGAATTTTAGTGTTGGTTAAACTGTTCGAATTAATTTTATGATGAATAAATATTTCGTGTTTTCTTGTGTAGTGTCCGATGCAGCCCGGATCCACTGAATGTGGTTGTTATGTGTTAAAGTTTATGAAGGAAATAGTTGAGCAAGGAGTTCAAGTACTTGAATATGACAATGTAAGTCTAGCATCCCATATATATAAGCTTAGAAACACTAAAATACTGAGGTACATGTAATGAATAGTGACACATAAAAAGGGAATAATAACTGATGTCGTGAGATCAGGATATTAAAACTTAGAAAATGATACCACAAAGCTACATCACAAATGAATTCTGAGGTACAGGTAATGAATCATGCCTTTCCCATATAAATACCACAAAAAGCGACCAAGAAGCAGCTTCATCGAGTAGCATCCTAGCCTTTTAGTGATAGCCGGTAACGTAGATTATTTGCCCCAACAATCCTATGTCTCTCACTACAACTGTGTTACTGTAAAAGAACAAGTCCATAGTAAGCAATATAGATATATAAGATTTAGTGATAGCCGTTTCACTATTCAAGCAGAAAGAAAGCAGGTTTAGAATTTCAACTCCACCTCTGTAGGAATTTCATGTTTTTTTAATATATATATTTATCTCCTTTTTAATGTATTGTACGTATTTGTCAGATCGGGGAAGGTAAAAAAGAATACACGGATGATGATTTGGATGAAGTTCGTGAAGAATGGGCAAATTATGTGGCAAACTTCATTTACCGGTCTTGAATTTTATATAATTTAGCAGTTGTAAACTTTTATGGTTAATATTATAATTTAAAATAACTTGTAGTTGTATGAAACGCATTTATATGAAATGCGCTCTTTTGCTATTTGTGTATTTATTTGTATTATGAGATTAACTGTTATTTAATGTGTGGATATTAATAATTTTATAAAAAATATTTTTTTTAAAAAAAATTTGAACCATGACACGCAAACGTGGAGTCATAAAATAGTGTCATAAAAGTTTGTCGTAAAAGTGTGTCATAAAAGCATGTCATAAATTCATGACGCGCGCAGGGCGTGTCATATTGCTTTATGACGTCTCGATTAATGACACCAAAATGCGTGTCATCTGACCCCTTTTATGACACCAAATCGGTGTCATTAAAGGTGTTTTTTCTAATAGTGACTTTATCATTTTTGGATTTCTACAACGGGATACCTTTTTGGTTTTTTTCACCCTTTTTTTCTTTTGGGTCATTCAACTTTTTTGTGGCCACACCCCGTACCAATATTCGGATTTTGTCAACTAATACATTGAAGATTTTGGCATATTGCATCCCTTTCGGGTTTTCTACTACGGATTATTTCTCGGTTTCTTGCACGCTTTTAAACAAACATATTTGTGACAGAATGATTTTTTATTAATCGCTTGAAGGTTACGTTAAAATAACTTAACCGTTTCAATAAGACAATTTTGCGGAGCCCATGAAATTTACTAGTTCTATATGTACGTGTATTGTGTTTTACTGGAATCGTATTTCGATTCCTAAGAAGATAGTGATGATTTATCTAAAACTTCACTCGTCACATTTGGGTAGGGTAACAATAGTCGATTATGCAAACTACTGATTTCAAGTTTTCTAATACTAGTACTTGGTAAAAAAGATAATTTATTAGATACTAGGTTTTTGCCTCGTGCGTTGCATGAGTTAACTCAAATTTCTAGTAAATAATTCAACAAAAACTCAATAAAAAACACCTTTCATTGAAAAACGAACATATTTTCTTTGTAAAATTCATGTAAAATGTCAACAAATCACACAGTAATAAACATTATTAGAAGGAAAAAATTGTAAATATCAAGATGGGCAGAATGCTTTCCCACTCCTTAATTTTGTAATCCTTCCTCATCCCATTCCCACAAGTAAGAAATGTTTCACCATTTTCTCCCCTTCTCTCCGTATTTAAAAGAAGACAAAAACCAAGAAAAAGATAAAACAAATAATGTGAGAGGGTGAGGAAGAAAGCGAGCACCACCATCACCACTTTGCTAGCTCTCCACCCCATAGGTACCTATAGGGCGGCGCGGTGTTCCACTCGGTCACTGGTCGGTCACGATCTTATCCCCTACGTACTCCGTCCACCCACAAAGAACTATGCTTAAAGTATATAGAAACATAAATTCAACTTAAACATAAAGTCTTTAACCTTTGGATATTTTTCCAGGTTTCGAATCATACATTCTACATTCATAAAGATGGATTATTCATTTCTTCTCTATTAGTTAGTGGGTCTTGGGATAACTCAGTCAGACATGATCTTCAATTCCCTTGCAGGGTGAGAAGCCTGGTATCCAAAGTGATACACGAGACTAAAGAGTTCCGGTGTATAAGTGTATTGATATCTGCTCTATTCTCTAGATTGTTAATGATAGTTTGGAACTCATACATTATGACGTTTCTAAATTTCTAAATGTAATATACTACGATACGAAAGTATTTGCTAGTTATTCAAAAGGTTTATTGGGGCATGCACTTTGATTGTGACGTCCACCCAAATGCATATTTTAAAGCTTAATTCTGACGTTTGCCAAATGAATTTTTATGTAGATCATTCACACGTCCTTTTTCTTTAGAAAAAGTACCCTCAAGTAGTGCTAGATTAAATGAATTTTATAGTATGCAACTAGAGTACTACTGTTTTTTTTTTTCCTTACTACTTTTTATGAATTGCAAATGTGCACTTGGTCGAGGAGACATTGATTGTTTGAAAATAAGGTACCAAATGCAACAACAATCAAATCATATTGAGTCATTGACAAACCAATTAAATTAGATATAGACACAAGTGAAATTTCCGCAATATAATATTCCATATATGATATATGATACAATGCTGAAACGTACGCCAATGGTGATATACAAGAACTACGTTACTTTGAATCTTGGGGAAAATTTCAACTTCTATGAATGATATATATGGTCTCAAATTAATAGTCCCCTCGGAGACATCTGAAAAATTTGAAACGATAGAGAGAAGATTAACATGGTTCCTGTGAAAGGATGTCACGTACAAATCAAGAAATTGTCCACAAAAAATAATATATGGTATCAAATAGAAGTCCAACAATCCGACCCAACATACCATACCCCAAATAAAAAGGAAAAAGAAATATTGCGACGTGATTTCTTAATGATAAAAAAGATATTAGTATGTTTAGGTAGTAAATCTGTCTCGATTATTTGTTTCGATCCATCTAGAGAACAAACTGAATGGCGATGTTACAAGTATAAGAACAAATTGACGGAGAAAATACCCCAAATAGTATGACATCACATGCCAAAATGACCATTCTTTTTCTGCAAAACAATAATTATATTACTACTTCGGCAAAGACACCGAACATATAAATCAAACATTACATCAAAAACAACCCCTTGAATAGAGTGGAGTAGTCAAGATTTGTGATAACTCCTATACGCAATGGCAGAACTTTAATAGTTTCATTGAGGGGCTTAATGATCTTAACATAATTTTAGAGGGGCTGACTTGTAACATATATTCCATACAAAGTCTAGTTCTATAAAATTTACACCAACGACACAAACTTTTGGACGGAGCCAAGACAACCCTCGCCCTCAAACTTCCACCCATGCCTAGCTATATGAATAGGAGAGTTGTTAAAAGTTGAAAACGACCCATGTTGAAAGCATCAGCTAAAAACGATAAATGACCGATGTTGAAATCCACTTCTAATGACTTACTCGGCCCTGAATTTGGAACATTTTTTGACTCAAAACTAAATGATGGTTAATAGAAAGTTAAACAAAACCTTATAAATACACCCTACACAAATGTGACAACTACTTCAAACTAGAGGCGATACCACATGGGGCAAGGGGGACCAATGCCTTTCTCCAAATTTAGATTTTGCCATATATTTTTAATATTCATGTATTTTTAAAAGTTTTATATAGGTTTTTAATATTTTACCCATTTTAGATCTATTTTTTCCGGATTTTTTAATTTTGCCCCCTCTGAGATTTTTTCATGGTACCGCCTTTGACTTCAACAAAAACACCATTACCGTGTACGTTGCACATTTCAATTTCCTTTGAAGTTTTATCAAATTATGATTAGGTACAATTGATTTTCATCCTCAAACATATTTGATTAACTTGTTTGATGATGGAGGAATCATAGAATATAATGCTAGTAGGATTTCTACAATTCCATCCACACAATTTGAATACCCTATATAACTGATGAACTAGACGGGTTGTAACAAGTTTAGTAACAAAAAACCATCCGGTTTAATAGGGTGCGGAAAATTTTTCGGTTCATTAAAAAAATCGGTTTTTAGTATATTGTTTTTAAGCAAACTAAATTTTTGATTGATCACTTAAAATTTAGAGTATATTTGTAATCAATTGAGTTTTAAGACATTTATCTTTTAAAGTTAACAAACGAAAAGAAGCCAGGAATACATCATTAATAAATAAAATACGTTATTAACTAAGAATATGGGTGGCCACTATTTATATCATTATTAAGCTTTATACACTTTATTTCTTTAACATACAAAAAGAAATTATACTTTCTTAAATGGAGTATACTTTTTCCCATAGCTTCCCCCCTATAAAGTATAAAAACGCCACTTCACTAAATTAGTGGGTTAGATGAATGATTGGGTGTTTAAATCTTAATGCAAAATATAAAATAAATAAAATATGTAAATATATATTATGTTACTACATGTCGTTGCATGGTTCGGCTAAAAACTTACACACTTTCTACTAAAAATGGAATCTTCTAAAAACTTCATATGATCCACTACAAATACGATAACATCAAAGAAAATTCTCACATACTTTAATTATATAAAAAAATAGCATAATAGCCAAATGTTAAGTAAGAGTGTAGCTAATGCTATGGTATAAGCTATAGCCATTAATTATATTAAATAAAGGCAGAATCAAGATTTTAAAATGACCCCACTCACCATAAAACCATATATTATACGGGTAAAAAAACATACATTTTGATATGTGGGGTTGCTATTCCTAATCAACCCATGTGGTGGGTGGAAAATAAAGAAAAACTTTAGTGCCTTAATGTATAGTATAGTCTAGTTCCCCTAGTGGCTTCAATTTTCATATTCATTTCTATGCTACGAACATTGTACCTATTCGTGCATGCTACATGGGGTTCACAGTTTGTCTCTTCTGATTTCATTTTATTAGTAACATATAACGTGTCATTTTGAAAATTAGTATCAAGAATAAAAGTGAATTCTTACTATACAACGTCCTAATTACGAAAAGAGTTCATCTTACTTTAAAATTATAATAAATATATATGTGGGTTACCGTTGTAGAATATAGTCCATCTTTCTTTATCTTAATTCATTTTAACAATTTATTAATTTCAAATCTACTTTTTTGTTTTGTATGATGCAAGAAAAATGGATATGTGAAGTGTGTGATCTCATTTGATTGAACATAAAAAGATGTGAAATCAATAATATTAATGTTAATATAGTAGTAATAAACATGAAATGGTATGAATAAGCAACTTTCTTCCTTTCCAATTGTGCAAAAGTGACCAAAATCATATGAGGTTTACTTGCTTGATATCGAAAAGCAATATAGTAACACTTTTCTATATCAAGCTTGAACTTTTAAAGATTTGTCACATCACTTTTTTTTTATTAAAAAATTAGGCTGATTATCCAACGCATATAACCGAGGAAAAACCTGATATCCAACAATGAATTACCAACTCCAGTGTTTTTCCATAATCGCGTACTGTATCATTTCCAATCCTCTTAAAATAATAGAGAGTGGACCGTGTGAATCTCGTGGGCATTAACCATAATTAAACCGATTCGAGCCTAAACACCACCTCCAAAAGACTGAAACGAGGATAAGCAATCCTTCCAATGTATCGCCACAATAACCTTCGCCTAGAGAAAA
The DNA here is from genome assembly GCA_034093135.1 of Erigeron breviscapus. NCBI lineage: Eukaryota > Viridiplantae > Streptophyta > Magnoliopsida > Asterales > Asteraceae > Erigeron > Erigeron breviscapus. The sequence continues at coordinate 124,063,606 of CM067168.1, read as the reverse complement.
CAAGGATTGGACAAAGTAAGCCATCACCAACGGAGCTAAAATCAAGGTTTAAGACTACATACACCTAAACCTCTAACATTCTTAATTAGGAGGAACTTTTTGTACGGATACGACAAAAATCAACCCATTTAGCGTAAATACGAACTTCTGGTTTGAGATTTGCAAAACTACGAAAACCGGTGTCTAAGACACCGGTCTTGATTTTTTTTGGGCAAAGACGGTGTCTAAGACTGAACAAATTCAAGATCTAAACAATAATCTTCATCAGAAACACAATCTTCAATCAATCAAGAAGCCAGAAAGTAAATTTATTATTAAGAATAGAATATAGAGTCCAGATTACACAACAATTATCTAGATATAAAGATTATATCTAGATCAGAATTACCAGAAATAATATCTTCAAAAATATGAGAGAAAATATCAAAAATATAAGCAGAATATTATGAAGGGGTCGTAACCCTAATCGACCATCTTGTTGTTTATATACTCCACGATTTATCTTGACTGCACCCTCTTCTTTTATCTCTTGTCAAAACTGATCCAAACTCTTACATCTTCCAGAATATACACAAATAGCCCTTCAACTTATTTATCTTGTCAAACCTGCATATAACACAATCATGCAATAAGAAAACATGTTTAAGAATAATTTGACATTTCATTTTAACATCCCCCCTCAAATTAATCCTTAAACATGTCTATCAATCCCAATTTATCACAAAGAAAGTTGTGTTGATTTATGCTCAAACTTTTTGTAAAGACATCAGCCACATTAAGTTCTGACTGTATCTTAACAGTGTTTAAAAGACCTGCAGAAATTTTCTCTCTTACAAAATGCAAATCAATTTCAAAATGCTTAGTCCTTTCATGAAACACTGGGTTTACTGCTATTTGTATAGCAGCCTTACTATCACAGTGAACATCAACAGGAATAGAACAAGTAATACCCAAATCATTCAACAAATGTTTGAGCCAAATTATTTCACAAGTCACTGCTGCTAAAGCCCTATATTCAGCTTCTGCTGAAGACTTAGCAACAGTGCATTGTTTTTTGCTTTTCCAAGAAACCAAAGTATTACCAAAATATATAGAAAAACCAGTGATAGATTTTCTGGTAGTAATACATCTTGCCCAATCTGAATCAACAAAACCAGTAAGTAAGTTATCATTACCTTTCTTGATATGCAATCCTTTACCTGGAGCTTTCTTTAAGTATCTAAGAATCCTTAGACCAAGATCAAAGTGTTCTTGTGTAGGAGCATGCATAAATTGAGAGAGACATTGAACTGAATAACTAACATCTGGTCTAGTTAAAGTCAAATATATCAATTTTCCAATCAATTTCTGATATACAGTGATGTTATCAAGCATTTTACCTTTTTCAGTGAATGGTTTCACTGTTTTATTCATCTCAAGAGGAGTATGCATAGGTTTGCATCCAAGCATACCAAAATCATTCAACAATTCCAAACAATATTTCCTTTGAGAAAGACATAAACCATTTTCAGTTTCTAAAACTTCTATGCCTAGAAAGTATTTTAACTTACCAAGATCTTTGATTTTAAACTTAGAACTTAAAAACATCTTAACATGTTCAATTTCTTTGATACAATTACCAGTAATAACTATATCATCCACATAAACCAAAAGAGCAACAAATTTATCATCAATCTTTCTTGTAAACAAAGAGTAATCAGATTTACTCTGATTGAAACCACATTCAAGTAATGCACTAGACAATTTTGAATTCCATTGTCTAGGTGCTTGCTTAAGTCCATACAAAGATTTATTCAGTTTACACACCATAGAATTATTTCCATTAGAATATCCTTGTGGAATTTCCATATATACATCTTCACACAAATCACCATATAAAAAAGCATTATTGACATCTAATTGAAACAAAGGCCAATTATTATTAACAGCAACAGTGAGTAAGCATCTAACTGTAACCATTTTCACAACAGGTGAAAATGTTTCATCAAAGTCAATACCAACTCTTTGACTATATCCTTTGGCAACCAATCTTGCCTTATACCTCTCAATTTCTCCATTTGCTTTATATTTAATTTTAAAAATCCATTTGCATCCTATAGGTTCTCTATCATGAGGTAAAGTAGTCAAAGTCCAAGTATTATTTCTGTTTAAAGCTTCCATTTCCTCATTCATTGCATTAACCCAATTTACATCTTTAACAGCTTCATAAAAACTTTTAGGTTCAATGCTTTTATTTAAACTTGTAGCAAAACAGAATAGGTCAGGTTTAAGATGAGCATAACTAACAACTTTGTTAAGTGGATATTTAACTTTCCCTTCTAATTGATAATCATTAAGCCTTTTTGAAAGAGTAGTATGCCTAGAAGATCTTCTTAAACCATCATTATTAGTATCAGAAGTGCCCTCAGAAATAATATTATCATTTATATTTCTAACAATAGTTGCAGCCTCTTCTGTTCTGGTAGCTACATTTGGACTGCCACTAGATGAAGTATCTGTGGTAGAAACAGTTGGGCTGCCAGTAACAGAAGGGTTACCATCAATTGTAGAAAAAAGATTCTTGTCTTCCTCTTCATCATTGGGACTTTGATACATGACTTTTTCCTCATTATCAAACAAATTAAAAAAATCTAATTGATTTAAAGAAGTAGGTTTTTTATCACAGTTTTCAGAAATCATTTTGAATGGAAAAATGTTCTCATAAAACTTGACATCTCTTGAGAAAAGAAATGTCTTTCTTTCAAGACTATAAAGTTTATAGCCTTTTTTCACATTAGAGTAACCAACAAACACACACTTTTCAGCTCTAGTACTGAACTTATCATCATTGTTTAAAACAGTTGCAAAACTTAAACAGCCAAAAACTTTTAAGTGTTTTAAACAAGGTTCAAATTTAAACAGTTTTTCATAAGGAGTCAAGCCATGTAACACAGAGGAAGGAGTTCTATTAATAAGATAAGTAGCAGTCAAAATGCATTCACTCCACAAATACAAAGGAATTCCCCCCTGAAACATAAGAGACCTAGCAACATTAAGAAGGTGTCTATGTTTCCTCTCAGCTATCCCATTTTGTTGAGGTGTATAAGCCATAGAAGTCTGATGTAATATTCCCTCATTAGTGAACAAAGAACTGATTTTATTATTTACAAATTCACTTCCATTATCACTTCTAATAATTTTTACTTTAGAATCAAACTGAGTTTTAACAAGTTGAATGAAATGAAATATATTATCATAAACCTCAGTTTTGGTTTTCATAAGATAAGTCCAAACAGCCCTAGTATAATCATCTACTATTGTTAAAAAATATTTAAAACCCTCTTTACTTGGAACCCTATAAGGCCCCCAAACATCTAAATGTATAAGTTCTCCAAAAATTCTGGTTTTATGTTCACTAAGAGGAAATGGATTTCTGGTTTGTTTAGCTTTATGACAAATGTCACAAGGCCCCAAATGCTTTTCATTAGACAAATTAAATTTTTTGTAAAAAACAGATAAAGCTTGATCAGCAGGATGGCCAAGTCTCATATGCCATAACAATTTAGATTCAAAAGGAGAACTAACAGAATTGCATACCACATTAGAACAAATAGGCACATCATCATACACATAAAGACCACCCTGTTCATTACCAGTCCCCAACAACTTCTTTTGAATTAAATCCTGTAAATAACATTTACTTTCATCAAAACCTACAAAAACTTTATTATCTCTAGCAATTTTATGGACAGACATCAAGTTAACACAGTAATCAGGCACAACAAGAACATCAAATAACACAAGACCATTTTTAAGATGCATATTACCAATTTTCTGAACCAAAGCACTAGTACCATTTGGATGACCAATTCTCAAATTTAACTCAGAAATATCCACAACATTAGTAAGATATTTTTCAGAAAATGTCATGTGTTGATTAGCTCCAGAATCAATAATCCATTGAATAATAGATTTCAAAACATAAGAATTAAAATTAAACCAAGAACTTTTCCAACAATAACTACCTGCCATATTAACTTGAGGACCAGAAGAAGAAGCAGATTTGGTTTCCAATAAACTCAACAACTGATTAATTTGAGCTTGTGACAGAGAAGGAACAGAAGTAGAACCATTAGAAGCATTAGGAGTCACATGAGAGGAGGAGACATTAGAAGAAGTGAGAGAATTATTACTATTAAACCTGTTAAAATTACCAGAAGGTCTCTTATTACCAAGTTGAAAGCATCTATCCACTGTATGTCCAGGTTTATTACAATGAGTACAATGAAAATTAGGATTTGGAGGTCTAAAAACTCTTTGAGCATTGTCAAAAGTTCTTCTGGACTCATAGTTGTTATCAAAAGTTTTCTTAGCATCATAGTTTTGACCAGAATTTTTGTTTTTATTAAAACTTGATTTAGCCACAAAAGCATTAGTTGCAGGTTTATCATTTATCCCTCCTCTATGTGACTCTTCTCTTGAAATAATAGCATAAGCAGTTTTAACAGAAGGCAAAGGTTCTCTAGTCAAAATATTAGATCTCACAGACATATAAACATTATCCAATCCCATCAAAAACTGCATTAACCTCATCAAATCATTATGATTCTTAATCTCAGTTGAAGCATCACAAGTACAAGCAGGCAAAGTAATCATAGCATCATATTGTTTCCACAAAGATGTAAGTTTATGATAATATTCAGACAAAGAAGTACCACTTTGAGTAAGAGAATTGATTTTATGATGCAGATTAAAGAGTACAGAACCATCTATCTTATCATATGTATCTTTAAGTTCTTGCCAAACAATAGCAGCATTCTTTGAAAAAATCTGACCCAAATACAATTCTTGAGAGACACAGCCAAGAATCCAATTAAGAACAACAGCATTACATCTATCCCATTGACTAGCAAGCACAGGATTATCCACAGATTTTGAGCAAGTACCATCAATAAAACCAATTTTATTCTTAGTTTGCAGAGCAAGTTCCATAGCACATGACCACACTTTATAGTTATCTGTTCCTAACAACTTGAAACCAATCAAAGGTGTACTAACAGTGTCACTAGCATGCAAATAAAGAGGATCACCAAAATCTAGTTTACTAATTTTAGTTTCATTTATATCAAACTCATTTTCATGATCAGAGTATTCATTATGCACAGAAGCAGGAGGTGTATTCACCATTATAACAAATTGTCACAAATCACACAAAGAAGATAAGAAAAAACAGTAACAATCACAGAAACAATCAAGTAATTACTAAGCTCCCCCTTCCTTAGAAGAGGACCACATACATCAAGATAAACTTGATTGCGTAAGCCAAGTAATTATCACAATCAGATAACAAATAATCACACCAACATAATTATTAGGCAGAAACTAAGAGTAGAGAGAAGAAAACAATACAGCGCTATCGGATGAATAAGAAACCCTAATTTACTCTGGATTCACTTAGTCCAGAGATAAATCAGGATCAGAAAATATGAACCCTAATTTTAGGGAAAATATCAGAAGCAGCAGCGGAATACCAGAAATTAGGGTTTCAATCTCAAACCCTAATTTAACCGATCAAAAAACCCCAAAACACAAATCTAGGGTTCCTGATGGAATACGCCCTAGATTTGAAATAGATCTAAAATAAATCGAGTCGACGATCACCACAACGAACCTGGCTCTGATACCATGAACAAATTCAAGATCTAAACAATAATCTTCATCAGAAACACAATCTTCAATCAATCAAGAAGCCAGAAAGTAAATTTATTATTAAGAATAGAATATAGAGTCCAGATTACACAACAATTATCTAGATATAAAGATTATATCTAGATCAGAATTACCAGAAATAATATCTTCAAAAATATGAGAGAAAATATCAAAAATATAAGCAGAATATTATGAAGGGGTCGTAACCCTAATCGACCATCTTGTTGTTTATATACTCCACGATTTATCTTGACTGCACCCTCTTCTTTTATCTCTTGTCAAAACTGATCCAAACTCTTACATCTTCCAGAATATACACAAATAGCCCTTCAACTTATTTATCTTGTCAAACCTGCATATAACACAATCATGCAATAAGAAAACATGTTTAAGAATAATTTGACATTACATTTTAACAAAGACACCGGTCTTAGCTTATGTGGCCAAACAAAGCCGGTGTCTAAGACACCGTTCTTCACCTCCTTTGACATAGCCGGTATCTAAGAAGCCGTCTTTCATTTGTTTGCAACTTGTCAAAGCCGGTGTCTTAGACACCGGTCTTACTAACGTGTCAATGTCCCAACGCAAGTGTAATGTATGGAAAATAACGTGTCAATGTCCCAGCCAAGTGTATCGAAAATAATTTATGGACCTTATCCATCCCGTTACCAACCCATCTTAATATATATATATATACATACAGACCAAATACTTTTTTCATATCATAACAAAATAACTTTAAACATTATATACGTATGCCTCTCGATCTACTTCAGCTATATTTTAGTCATATCATGTTTTAAGACCGGTGTCTAAGACACCGGCTTTGACAGGAATCGACAAACGCATGAAAGCCGGCCTCTAAGTCACCGTCTTTGTCAGAAAGTTGAAGACCGGTGTCTATAACACCGGCTTTGGGTTGCCACGTATGGTAGGACCGGTGTTTAAGATACCGGCTTTGCCCAAAAATATTAAGACCGGTGTCTTAGACACCGGTTTTCGTAGTTTTGCAAATTTTAAAACAAAAGTTCGTATTTACACCAGATGGGTTGATTTTTGTCGTATCCGTACAAAAAATTCTAATTAGGAGCTAGAACCGAATTCCATTTGGTAATGCCATTTTCGTGGTCTCTCCCTTCCACTCTTCTAGTCTTCCACCCCCAAAATATTTCGATCTCAACTCTTCAAGTTTAGATAGTACAAAAGCTGGCACTCGAAATACGGAGTACTGGAGTAGCAGTAATAAATTGCAAGTGCCACTAAATCCGAATATATAGGAGTCATACGACCCGTTATTAATAGCAAATTCACTTTCCATCTTGACAAACGTTTAGAACACTTATCAATAATATGAAAAGTACTTGATGTTAATATTGGAGTTGGTTATTGACATTTGAATCATAATAAAATTGATTCATGAAAATTCACGAAACACAAGTATATATATTGATACACGATGATTTTCATGATGTAAGGTGATTTTCAATATGAAAAAACTTATTGTTTTATTTGTTTTACTTTAATACTTGTTTAATTTTAACTAAAACTTGTTACCATTATTTATTGTTATTACAACCTTTATAATTAGTAATTAAACTAATGATGCATATTACTAATTGATAGGTCTAAAAATATGTCTAAAAAACTGAAGATAACACATGATATGATAAATGATTAAGATTCATAGATAAAATTTGCATAAATTTATTGTTTTTTTCCCTTTGAGTTCTAACTATTGATCATATATTATATATAAACATTGAATATTTATATATCACTATTTAGGGTAGGGTTAACGTGAGAACAACAAATATGGAGAGAACCGTGAAAACCACTAGTTTCCCTCTCTATTTTCCTTTTTGTGTGTTTTTTAATTTTTTAATTTTTTTTTTGAATTTTTTATTTTCTTTTAACAAAAACTCATTCCAAAAAAAAAATAAAAAATTAAAAAAATCATATGGTTTACGTGTTGAAAACGTATGGATACGGTACGGGCGTTGCCCTCATTTGTTCTAAAGGGGTTGTCACCGGACGCATATGAGAGTGGTATGGATTTGATGGGCGGCGATCCAAGAGATGGTGACGGTTTGATACGGTACGGGCGTATCCCTTAACTCTAAGGGCAAAGCCCTGATGGATTTTTAGTGGTTCTCACGGTTCTCACCATATATGTTGGTTCTCACTTGATTCCTTCACTATATATATGTATTCTAAATTAGTCATATTTATCAAAATAAAATAAAAAAAAGTTATTAAGATTAATTGACAAGAAAGCATGTTTCAAAAAAAGAGACCAAAATTTAAAAAGAAAAGGTCTATTCCTACACCATGTGAACTTTATAAAGAACGTATATGCTATCTTTTTTCCTAGGGTCTTATATATTGCAATTAACCCCTCCCAGTTTGGTTGAATTACATAAAGTGTATAAATGGGCACCGTGGTGAACTTTTTGGCCACCTCGACCTTTTCTTATTGGTACAGTGAACACACAACATTTTCTTTACCCTATCAAAGAAACTTTTTTTTAACGCCAGATATGAATCACTAACGCATATTGTGCCATCATGGTATGGCCTGATAATATCCCCACTAGGAGAAACATAGTAATATCTATGTGAGAAATCTTAGGTTAATTCTGGACACCAACGAATACTGTAATATTTAAGGTTGTAATGTTGTATAGGAGAAACATAGTAATATCATAGGCCATTAAAATAAATCCACTCATATTTTTAAATGGCATATATATTAAGGGAGGTATTTATGGGTCAGTTAGGGGTTAGTCAAATTATTTCATATGTGCAAACACGGTGCATTATAGTGTGTATATATATATCTCAACATATGCGAGTGTAAATGATGAGTAAGAGGGCACACTTTAGGGACCCAATGGCGTGTGCCATATCCAAATTGGTTTCGACTGCCAATGTGTACATGCCTTTTAACAAAATACCTTTTTAAGAGACGTGTTTACCTATAACTAATTCTAAAAAGAAAGGAAAAAACAAACACATTTTTGTACGAAAAATCATGTAGGGTTATGATATGGGGACATGGCAATTTAAGAGGTGATTGTTGTTACGCTGCCCGTAGCCCGACCCTAGTTTCTTCGTGTCTCGACCAGGACTATTTGCAGCGATTATCGCTGCAAATAGTGACTATGCAGCGATTATCGCTGCAAATAGTGACTATTTGCAGCGATAATCGCTGCAAATAGTCGTTGCCACGTCAGCATCCACCAGCCACCGTTATTAATGCTTTGACCCTTGACCAGAGTATTTGCCGCGATGATCGCGGCTAATAGTCATGTGGGGCCCAAAATTGAATATAAACAACCATCCCTACCGTCTCTTTCTTTCACTTTCAAAAAAAAAAACCGATCCTCCTTTTTTCTCCATTAAAAAACCGGCCACCATATATATTTTTCAACATAATTTTTAAAAGTACAACCAATAATTCGATCCTTTTCCCCACGAAATATTAGCAGCGACTTTCTAGTTATTTTTCCCAACATCACCGCCGCGGGTTAGCGTTTTCCGGCAACTTTTCCGGCAAGAATTCCGGCCAGATTTCCGGTTCGTTTTTTGGCTCTCCTCCCCTGACTTTTCCGACCATCTCATATTTTGGTATGTATTTTCCGGCCATATTATCCCTTTTTGATTTTTATTATTTATGTTTTTGATTGTTAATGGATTATATTGATATGTTAGTATTGTTTTTGGTTTGATTATTTTGTTAATTAATTGATAGTTAATTTTTAGATTTTATTAAGTTTGTTTGTATTGTTAGTTTTAGTTAGTGATTTGAATTATAGGTTTGTTAGTATTGTTTTTTGTTTCATTATTTTTGTTAGAATTGATAGTTAATTTTTAGATATTTATAAGTTTGTTTGTATTGTTAGTTTTAGTTAGTGATTTGTATTATAGGTTTGTTAGTATTGTTAGTTTAAGTTTTGTTGATAAGTTAGTGATTTGTATTATTATATTTCTATGTAATTTGTTTTGTTAGGCAAAGATTAGTGTTAGGTGTGACTTGGACTTGTTAGAATATTAATATTGTTAGATGAAATATTAGTACAAAATAAGTGTAAAAAGTAAGTTAAAAAGAATATTAAATATTACGTAGAAAAAACATATAAGTAAACTATATTAGTATAAAAAACAAGTTTCTATAAAACTTTCAAAATAAGAATTAAATAAAGTATAAAAGTAAAAATAAAAAACACTTTCAAAAAGTATTATAGAAATAAGTAAAAAATTTAGAAAAAAAAATATAAAACTAAATAAACAAGTTTGTATAAAAAGTACATAAAAAAACGACATTTAAAAGGTTTAAAAACTTCATATAAGCATAATACAAGTTTTAAAAAAATTGATTAAAATAAACTACTTAAAATGTATAAATAATAAGTGTAAGAAAAATATAGATAAAACTAAATATAAAAAGTAAGTTAAAAAAGTAGTATATAAGTAATAACAAAAGTTGTAATAAAGATTACGTATAGTAAAAAAGAATTAATATAAAAAATTGAAGAATTAAAGACTTCGTACAAAAATAAGTTAGAAAAAATACATATGTGATAATTTTGGATCTTTCTTAACCTTGATCATTTTGTTGTATATAATTTAAAAATGTGTATAATTTGTTTTGTATTTTGCAGTATAAATGGCTACATATCACGGCGGTGATGGTGGTAATGAAGACCCTCGTAGACCATGGTGGAGGAAAGGCTGGGGCTGCAAAGGGAGTGGCGGTAAGAAAAATGGTTGTTTATAGTTCCTTTTTTAATTAATTAGGTTTATTTACTAATTTTGTGTTTTTTTTGTTTTAGCCCCACGAAAGGGAAAGGGGCGGGGGCCCGGTCAGAACCTGAACTTAGAGGAGGAATTCGCGAAAAGAGGTCGTCTAAGCATAGACTTTGACACGACCCATTTTAAGACGTGGCAGGCGATCGGTGATAACGCCCCCATGTACAAGAGCCTGATTGGCACCCTGATCCGAACCGTCCCGCAGACTTACGACTCATGGGAGCATGTGCCTCAGGAGAGAAAGGCATTTGTTATCCCGACTCTAAACGTACGCCTCATCATAATTTTTAATTTGTTGTATGATGTTTGTATAAATTTTTAAATTCGCTAACTAATACTTTAAAATTGCAGACTAGGTTCAAGTTGGACCACTTCATCTACACCCCTGACCCCCTAGACCCTGTCAGACAGGGGTTCAGACTGGCTGTCGAGGCCGACTGCAAAGCTGAGTATCAGGGCAGAAAGAGTCAGTTCAAGAGAAAACACTTTGAATCCAAGGGGGGGCTGAAAGTTGTTCCACAGTTGGAGCAAGCTGCTCCTCCAGAGGATTTGTCGGCGGAGGACTGGAGGGCGCTGTTGAGGTACTACCAGCGGGAAGACCGGGTGAAGTTGTCGGCGACCAACAAGACGAACAGGGGCAAGCAAGTTCTTTCGCGGACCCATGGACGACAATCCTACTCTCAGTACGTCCACCAAGAAAAGGTGTGTTATTGTTATCAAATATATACTTGTGTGATATATAAATACTTGTGTTTACAAATATTGGTTAAATAAAGTATATTCTTATGATAAATTGATGTGTTTACAGGTTCATAAAAACAGAGACGTAGACTTGGTGGATTTGTACGAAGAAAGGCACAAGAAAAAAGCTGATGGGCGACCTTGGGAACACCCTGTGGCTGAACAAATACATGTAAGTGTCTCTTAATTTTAAGCGAATATATTTGTTATTATTAAATGTCCATATAATCAACCTTATATATATTGTAACGTGATTCAGGCCAAGCTGAAGAAGAAGAAGGAGGAGGCTGAACGGGAACCTAATCCAACTCCGCAGGATCAAATTTTGATCGACGAACTTGGATCCCGGCCGGGGCATCGCCGCGGCATAGGGCGGGTCATCAGGCAGATAGGTACCCAGGCGTATGACTATACGCATCTAACACAGGGACAGGGTGCCCAGCCTCATCAGGCCCATGAGACAGGCCAGCCACGTCCAGATCTCGACCTGAACATCGATGCAGCAGGTAGCCAATCCTCCTGGGTCGAAGATTTATTTAACTATGATAGTTATGCACAGGCTTCTCTTCCTCCTCAGCCGGGCGCGCAGTCGGCCACAGGCTCTCATTTCTCTGGTGGATCGTATCATGTCAACTTGGATGATGATGATGATGAGGACGATGTTGATATGTATTAGTATTTTGTGGTTATGAACAATATATCATGTTTTGTTTACTTATGTAAATTATAGATACATCAACTATATTTAGTAATCTAATAAAAAAAATGTAAGTACAAATGTAAATTATAGAAAACAATGTAAAATGCATTAAGTATTAAAATACAAATGTAAAGAATACGTCAACTATTATAAGTAAAAAAATACATCAAGTAACAAACGTTCAAAAAATACAAACCAAGTATAATAAAGTCAACTAATCAATCTGCTGAAATCCCGGAGGTAGTTTAGTCGCTTGAATGTGTCTGTCGTACTCAGCCAAACGGTCTTTGTACTTCGCATCTTCTGCCCAGGCCCGCGATGCAGGTTTATCAAATCCCCAAGCTGAGGGGTAAGGCAATGGGCAGTTATTGTCTAAATAAACCGTAACAAAATGTGAATCCCCGGATACCAAGGCAATGCATATCGGCTCGTCACGGTATAGCTGGCCTGGCCCCTTCCAAAAAGGGAAACATGTGATGTTTTCTTTGACACTTAAACATATAATTATAAGACCCAGAGCATTGGACAGTAGCATAGCGCAATATGGATTCATCATCCAGTATTTAAATGGGCGACCACCGGGATAAGACAATTGAAGCAAATTATGTATATGTGTTGCTTCACCACCGAATGCAACCATATAGTATCCTACTTTGGACTCATACTCCTCTAGCATTAGTTTGCGAATCCACTCGAACTTTTCTTCAGATTCACCCAAAGCAACGGCTAGTGCCCGAAATCCACAGTTACCATCAGAATTAACATTTTTGATATCCACAACATAACGCTGAAAGTAAAAAGGTATTTGCTTTAGGTATGTTCTCATGTCAGTCCATGTTGACTCCGTGTCGAAGAAGTTGTGTGTAAACGGTTCAGAGAAGTTCTGTGTATGTGATCCCCCAAATAGTTGATCAACAAAGCTGGACGTTTCTCCTTGCGTTTGGTTATTCGGTTCTCCGAAAAAACTTTGTGTGTCTGGAAATCGTGATTCGCTTACCACATACTCACTATGTCTCCCATACTGACCCCACTGTGGTTGGTTATAAGGTTCGTCAAAGAAATTTGTAGTGTCTGGGATACGTGCTTCGGTGTCCACATATTCACTCTGTCTCCCACTGTCAGGCCATTGTGGTTGGCTTTGAGGTTCTTCGAATAAACTACCAGTGTCTGCGAAAATTGAACTGGTGCCTACATATTCACTCTGTCTCCCACTGTCAGGCCATTGTGGTTGGCTTTCAGGTTCGTCAAATAAACGTGATTGTGTGCTCATGTATTCACTGTGTCTCCCGTACTGGCCCTCTCCAAATAATGACGCATGCGAAAAACGATCAGAAAACCCACCCATGGACTGGGTATCCTGAAAAGTCGGTCGGGCAAATTGAACGGACTTGGATTTTTGAAGACCAGAAGGTGCTGTATTTGCCGCTGGTTTGTTAATGTCGGGCACCTGCAACAAATAGTAAATCAGTTAATTAGATTTCGAAGTAAACTAACAAATAGAGTGCACTTACATAACAAAATCAATTAACTACACTTCGAATTATGATTGGACGTACTTGAGGTATTTTTTTCTTGGGCTTTTTGTTTCTAAGGCGGTAGTGATGGTGGGTACGACGGTGGTGGTGGTTGAACAACGGTGGTGGTGGTTGAACAATAGCTTGAGCTTGATAATGCTGCCATGGTTGTTGACCCGGAGGAACAACCACACCCGGATCCGAATAACTTACGGGTTGCTGTTGGGTGACTTGTGGTGGCTGTGTTTGTGTTTGTGGCTGAGAATAGTAATAAGCAGCATTAGGGTCAGTCTGATAATAAGCAGCAGCATTAGAGTCAGCCTGGTAATATGGATCAGTATATTGATTCGGGTCGGGTTGAACCGGAACACCAGGTGGGTGAATTGGAACATGTTGTTGTGCTTCAAAATCTTGTTTATAGGCTTCATCTTGTATATCGATTTATGTTTGTGTTAATAGATACGGTCAAACTTTGTGGAGAAAGAGTAGAATGGAGTTGAATAAACTAACTTGGTGCAAAAATGGAAGTTCAGAATCATGACTACAAAGTATTTGGCATTAATATTTGTAAATGTAAATATTTGGCATTAATATAATATCACCTTTACTTAAAAAAAAAAATAGATACGGTCAAACATGTATATGTGACAAAGAGCTGGTCAACACACACAAAACCACCACTACAAAACCGGATAGTTGTTTTGCCCCCCACAATATGTGAGGTTTTACAAAACATAACCCACAATATACGAAATTAAAGATTGGTACCCCCTAAAGTAAAAAAGTACAACTTCAGTACCTTTACAGACGAAAAGCCCTTTTTTCTTTGACCCGATTGGTCTTCCACGTTTATTTGTAATAACGGAAGGGTCCTTAATTTTGGTTCTCCCCGGATAGACGATGTCTTTAATTTTTGATATCCAGTTTTTCCTCTGGGCCTTCGATTGTTGCTTAAACTGGACCTTAACATCCTCTACTAAATCGTCGATAGCTTCGTCATCGTCGGAGTCTTTTCGATGATCATTGTCTGGTAGGCACGTCGACGGTGTCAAGTCTAGCTTTCTCCAAAAGTCATTTCTGTTATGCACCTCAACACGTTTGCCTACATTTTTGAAAAATATGTATAATATTTGTTCATTTACCCAAATAAACATCAATTGATTATATTCAGATAAACTTACTGTAATGCATGTACGCAGCTAGACGGCATGCACATGGAAGCCCACAACTAATCCAAACCTTACACCCGCACTTTCTCAAGTCTTTACCGATCTCACTTTTGAATCGTTTAATTTCGTCGACCATTATATCCAGAGCTGTCACAGATACAACACAAAGCAGGTCTTTTAAACATGGGTAGTTGTGTTTACCAGCTCTAAAAATCCTGCTCTCCTCCAGTTGGCCCTTGATTTCTGTATCTTGTCCGAGGAGGATATCATTAACACATTCAATTATTCTGTGAAATGTACATCTCCCCTTCAACTCGGACTTCAGGAGTGAATGCTCAGCCTCAACTCTGTTGGTAGTGTAGTTACGGTAGTTGAGATGCTGATCGACCCAAAAGGACACAAACTTTTCCTTGTACGGGGAAAGTCACTCCTTCTGCAGGTACTTGTAAACCTCTGTAAATTTAACATTGGGTTAGGATGTGTGGATATATGTGATTTACCAAAAATAAATAAAAATTCATGTGCACTTCACATACTCTCTAAATCTTTGCCCATCTTCTCTTTTAAATCTTTTTCATTTTTGGTGTACTCTTCTAGTGTGCGCGACTCATAAAGTTTTTTCCACCATACGTAAAAAGGCCCCCATTTCCCTGCCCCTTTTTGTAAGTCAAATTCGTTGTTTAAATTCGTTTGAAGCCAAATTCGTTGTTTAAATTCGTTTGAAGCCAAATTCGTTGTTTAAATTCGTTTGAAGCCAAATTCGTTGTTTAAATTCGTTTGAAGCCAAATTCGTTGTTTAAATTCGTTTGAAGCCAAATTCGTTGTTTAAATTCGTTTGAAGCCAAATTCGTTGTTTAAATTCGTTTGAAGCCAAATTCGTTGTTTAAATTCGTTTGAAGCCAAATTCGTTGTTTAAATTCGTTTGAAGCCAAATTCGTTGTTTAAATTCGTTTGAAGCCAAATTCGTTGTTTAAATTCGTTTGAAGCCAAATTCGTTGTTTAAATTCGTTTGAAGCCAAATTCGTTGTTTAAATTCGTTTGAAGCCAAATTCGTTGTTTAAATTCGTTTGAAGCCAAATTCGTTGTTTAAATTCGTTTGAAGCCAAATTCGTTGTTTAAATTCGTTTGAAGCCAAATTCGTTGTTTAAATTCGTTTGAAGCCAAATTCGTTGTTTAAATTCGTTTGAAGCCAAATTCGTTGTTTAAATTCGTTTGAAGCCAAATTCGTTGTTTAAATTCGTTTGAAGCCAAATTCGTTGTTTAAATTCGTTTGAAGCCAAATTCGTTGTTTAAATTCGTTTGAAGCCAAATTCGTTGTTTAAATTCGTTTGAAGCCAAATTCGTTGTTTAAATTCGTTTGAAGCCAAATTCGTTGTTTAAATTCGTTTGAAGCCAAATTCGTTGTTTAAATTCGTTTGAAGCCAAATTCGTTGTTTAAATTCGTTTGAAGCCAAATTCGTTGTTTAAATTCGTTTGAAGCCAAATTCGTTGTTTAAATTCGTTTGAAGCCAAATTCGTTGTTTAAATTCGTTTGAAGCCAAATTCGTTGTTTAAATTCGTTTGAAGCCAAATTCGTTGTTTAAATTCGTTTGAAGCCAAATTCGTTGTTTAAATTCGTTTGAAGCCAAATTCGTTGTTTAAATTCGTTTGAAGCCAAATTCGTTGTTTAAATTCGTTTGAAGCCAAATTCGTTGTTTAAATTCGTTTGAAGCCAAATTCGTTGTTTAAATTCGTTTGAAGCCAAATTCGTTGTTTAAATTCGTTTGAAGCCAAATTCGTTGTTTAAATTCGTTTGAAGCCAAATTCGTTGTTTAAATTCGTTTGAAGCCAAATTCGTTGTTTAAATTCGTTTGAAGCCAAATTCGTTGTTTAAATTCGTTTGAAGCCAAATTCGTTGTTTAAATTCGTTTGAAGCCAAATTCGTTGTTTAAATTCGTTTGAAGCCAAATTCGTTGTTTAAATTCGTTTGAAGCCAAATTCGTTGTTTAAATTCGTTTGAAGCCAAATTCGTTGTTTAAATTCGTTTGAAGCCAAATTCGTTGTTTAAATTCGTTTGAAGCCAAATTCGTTGTTTAAATTCGTTTGAAGCCAAATTCGTTGTTTAAATTCGTTTGAAGCCAAATTCGTTGGTTAAATTCGTTTGAAGCCAAATTCGTTGGTTAAATTCGTTTGAAGCCAAATTCGTTGGTTAAATTCGTTTGAAGCCAAATTCGTTGTTTAAATTCGTTTGAAGCCAAATTCGTTGTTTAAATTCGTTTGAAGCCAAATTCGTTGTTTAAATTCGTTTGAAGCCAAATTCGTTGGTTAAATTCGTAAAGAAGCTATTTTCGTAAAGTAGATCGAACGAAGTTTAAGTTCGTACGAAGGTTATCTTCGTAAGGTGTAATTCTGGAATTTTACGTAGTCAGTCTTAAGTTCGTACGAAGGTTATCTTCGTAAGGTGTAATTCTGGAATTTTACGTAGTCAGTCTTAAGTTCGTACGAAGGTTATCTTCGTAAGGTGTAATTCTGGAATTTTACGTAGTCAGTCTTAAGTTCGTACGAAGGTTATCTTCGTAAGGTGTAATTCTGGAATTTTACGTAGTCAGTCTTAAGTTCGTACGAAGGTTATCTTCGTAAGGTGTAATTCTGGAATTTTACGTAGTCAGTCTTAAGTTCGTACGAAGGTTATCTTCGTAAGGTGTAATTCTGGAATTTTACGTAGTCAGTCTTAAGTTCGTACGAAGGTTATCTTCGTAAGGTGTAATTCTGGAATTTTACGTAGTCAGTCTTAAGTTCGTACGAGGGTCCATTTAAGGTCCTAAATGACTTATACTTTATATGTTAATGTACGATAGGTGTCGGGGAGTACTGATAAGCACTATTAGCTATTTGTTTGCGCGCGTACACTACTACCAGGTAAGATACACTACTCTGACACGCTGGGGGATCAACTAAAAGCTGGTTTCAAATCGTAAACACTTCCATTCGGTACCTTATTATTGCATGTGGGCATATGGGTTACTTGGGAGGTATTATGGGTTATGCAGTTGACCATGAGACCTGAGATGCAGTCCCTATTGTAGTGTAATGCAGTATTGCTTAATGTAGTATGTAGCTATGCAGTTGATGTAGTTTAATGTAGTATCTTGATATGCATGATATATAGAAATGAAGTTGATGTGTGATATGCATGCTTGACTTGTACGCCTAGTTCACTAGACTTGCTAGGTTGCTATGTCACTTGCACGTTTAAGGATCCAAACGTAATGAAGTTAAAGTGTGTGAATGTCTAGGAATGTGTGTTACCTAGACTATATGTGTGTGAATGTTTGGGAATGCAGGGACCCAATCTATATGTGTGAAATTGAGCTCATAAAACAGATGCAGTGAAAAGTGTTAAGCTTAACCCGTACTAGCCTTAGCCGGGCGAGTGCGTAGATGCAGTTGTTGCTTGGGTGGCTCCTCGCAACATGGTCTTTATAACGCAGGGCGAGTAATACGAGAGGTTTGACCAACCTCCACATACGGATTACTCAAGGATTGGCTTGCCATTCCTTAACGACGTAAGATGGGTAGTCTTTTGACTAATCATCCAGTCGGGTGTGATGCAGAACACACTTATATGCAGTTAACGAAGATACGTGTGACAATGTGTGAACTAATGCAGGATAGGCACCTTTAGGATGATTATCCTAATTGAAACGAAGTTGAAATGCAGTATATGTGTGAAATTGAGCTCATAAAACAGATGCAGTGAAAAGTGTTAAGCTTAACCCGTACTAGCCTTAGCCGGGCGAGTGCGTAGATGCAGTTGTTGCTTGGGTGGCTCCTCGCAACATGGTCTTTATAACGCAGGGCGAGTAATACGAGAGGTTTGACCAACCTCCACATACGGATTACTCAAGGATTGGCTTGCCATTCCTTAACGACGTAAGATGGGTAGTCTTTTGACTAATCATCCAGTCGGGTGTGATGCAGAACACACTTATATGCAGTTAACGAAGATACGTGTGACAATGTGTGAACTAATGCAGGATAGGCACCTTT
>CM067168.1:124032456-124039956 GCA_034093135.1 Erigeron breviscapus | reverse complement strand
GCTAAGTACACGACTATTTGCAGCGATTATCGCTGCAAATAGTTGGGTCGAGATACTAGTTTACTGGTCGGGTCACCACGCGCCTTGTTGTTATTATAGGCATACTTCATAGACTAGTAATGACTAAGTCTAGATACATTTAAAAAAATGTGATCATCTTGTTTTTTTTTTTTATTGTTTTGTTTTTAATTTCAAGTTATTATATACTACATTAAAGAATTAAAGAAAAGGGTTGTGAATAATGTAAAGGGGCGTGGCGTCTGAAATCGAACGGGCTAAGGCTTTTTCGTTGGGAACTCCCCCGGGGCTGATGAGGGCATTCCAGGGACGTTCCCAAGCACTTTTTGGTAAAGGAATGTCCCTTAATGGGCTACTCCTCACAGTCTTATGAAATGTGTAAAACACTCCATAACAGAGACAACAAATAAATCATGGGGAGTTGGGGACATTTAGCATCAAAGTTGGAATAATGATAGTAATTAATAAATAGGAAAGTCCAATGTAATATGTTATATGTTAATAACTTAATATGAAACATTTGTCTATAGTTTAAAAAAAATGATATGAAGAGTTAATGAATACTTATTTTGGAACTTCTCAGTTGAGATGCTTTGTTTGCACCTACGATGCCAGGTCGCCTAATTTGGCTTTGTTAGAAAAACGTCTAAACTTTTCGTCGCCCTTCCTGACCGATTGATGCTAATTACATGTTGAATTGGGTCGATGGTCACAACCAGTGAGCTGATATGGAAGCTAGTTACTTGTCAATTTGGGCTCAATGGTGTTGAGTAATGATAGGATGATAACAGTGATGGTTATTAGTTTATTACATAATTGGGGTGATTTACTTCATCTTAATGATCATTAGAAGAAGTTTGGTATACATTGAAATGTGACATTGAAAGTTTTGGTGTCATTTGCCGTTATTTTGGACTAGACTCGAAAGATGTCGGATAGGAATCCAAAAAACTGAACGGTAGAAAAGTGACTTTCAGTGATAGATAGGGACATGTGTTGACTTAAAGAAAAATGAGGGGGCTTAAAGTGTAAAATTTGAAATTTTGGTTTGGTTGAGTCACGACTTTGTGAAATTCAGTGGGAAATAGACAGAAGTGTGTGTAGTAAGGAGGTAGGACCTACACTGACTTTTGTGAACCTCTACAAAAAAAAAGGGGTTGTCAATCGTTGTCATAGCAAGAATGGGGGACCGAAAGGAAAAATAAAAGAATCTAAGTCACATCCTATTCCAGTGTCATCTAATTTTAAAAAGAGAGATATTCCTTCAAGTTATCTTAACATGAGATGTTAAGATAATCTTCACCCTCAGAGCACTTCCAATGGGTTATTCTAATACACCCAAATACACTGCCAACTCAGCGCCACATCAGCAAAACCTGTTTCCAATACATTTCTCCCAATTTACACGCAATACATCCAATACATTACAATACTCACCATTTAAATTAATAAATACTAATTTGTGAGAGAAAGGAATGAAAAACAAAAACAATACGAAGCTAAAAAACCGTGGTCTCCACCACATTTCTTCCAATACAAAGTCCAATATACTACACCCCCAATGATGTAGTGTTGAATACTATGGAATGCAAACCCAATACACTCCCCATTGGGAGTGCTCTTAGGCATCTTCTTATAACCCCCACTTCTTCCACTATTCTTCTTGCACGTCAGCTTTTCTTTCTCCTAGAACACCCCTCCTTATAACCCCTTATTCTTCCCTTATTCTTCTAATATTTTATTATTTCATTTTTCTTTTTCACAAAATTAAACAAACACATTTTATTATTATTAAAACACATTACAATACATAATTAAAAAAGACAGTACATGATTAAAACACGAAATACATAATAATGCTACGATTACTCATCATCTTTTATTGACATACTTCCTATGCCACGGTAAGCGTTTTTTGTCGAGCCACCACTTGTCGTGTTGCGGGCATTTGACTTCCCACGTGGTTTTGTCTTCCCCACAATTGTCGTGGTACGATTTGGCAAGTGCATTGGTCACCCAACGTGTGACCGACCTTAAAAACATCATTGACTACCCTCTTGACCTTCTTAATCTCCTCATGTAGAAACGAAGAATAGTGCTCTTTGTGCTTTGAAATGTTGCGCCCTGGTGCTTGTATTGCCTCTACTTGTTGCTCGCATCGTCGTCTTTTCTCCTGTAGGTAATCCGTAACCCCAGAGAGTTATGTTTGATGGAGGGTGTCCTCTTTGATATCAGCCATGATTAGTGTTTTCATCTCATCCACGGTCATACGAGGTCGGTTAAGATTCTTTGATGAGGACGCCATCAGGGTTAGAAAGAGTGAGTTTGTAGTAGAATGAAAATTGGAATGGTAATGAAACTAAATTGTGCCCTGGGTTCGTATTTATAGAGTGACATTCAAGCTAGCCGTTCGGGGACTGAATACGTAAATGTTTTTGAATTTTTGGCCGTTTGAGGGACTGAAAATGTAAATATTTTGAATTCGAACGTTGGAGGGACTAATTGTGTAAATATTTTGTATTTTGAACGTTGGAGGAGCTTCTTTTAGTTTACCTATAAATACTGGCTCCTTATCAAATATTTCTGATCAAAACACAAACTTTTATACATCTGAAATGGCTTCTTCATCAAATGTCACTAACCCAAAACCACCAATGACTGTCGATCAAGTGCAGGACAGTATCTTGGCTGATATCCTCGACCACCAATTGTTTAAAGAGGAACTTGTTGCAGTTATGTAAAAACTAAATGCAAAAAAGAAATGGTGTCGAGAACAAATCGATATTTTACAAAGCGGGTATTGTTCTGATCTTGAGTATCAATATTTTACCAATTTGCAGGGGAAGATCGACAAGATTCAAGTTGCTCTGGAACAACTTGATTGTGCGGTTAACACCTTGAACCATCTGATCATATGGGTCAAAGCAGTTTATGAGATGAATGAATAAATTTCTGTTGTTATTAAATGTATTCTAAGAACTATTATGTTGTATGTTTCTCTTTAATAAGTTTGTAATGTTTTTAAGTTATGAATAAATTTCTGTTATTAAATTACCAAGTAGGCATCTTTTATTAAAATACTTAAAGACATTACAATACTAAAAGACAATACATAATTCAGAATACTAAAACACACTTAATTAAAATACTAAAACACACTTCATAATTCAAAACAATTAAAAAGCAACCATGATAAGCTCCCTGAAACACTGCTCGTAACTGAAGCGCCTCCCATACTTCTCATGGTACTCCTGATGCGCCGTTGCATAAAGCAACTCATCAGAGACGGTCCTCCCCTGTGCATTCAACCTCATACAGATTGCCTGAAACTGCTTACATGCCTTCCGAATTCTGGTGAAGTGACCTACTAGTTGATGTTTGCTCCGTGGACCTTCAGTCGTGTCCCTGTTGAACATTTCAGTAATGTCGTTCCAAGCGTTTTCGCTTGGGTTAGTCATTTCACATCTACCGGTCACAGGGTCAGGTAGTCTCAACATCTAACACCTCGACAACAAAAGATCTTCTGCTTCAATCCACCTTCGTAGCACCATTTGGTTGTGATGTTTGAATGAAATGGTTTGATAAAGATAGAAAGGATTTGAAATAATATAGTTGTGAATTGAAATGGTTGTGTTTGTTGGGTTTAAATAGAGTTTAAAGGGTAAAAAAAAAATTTAATTGCAACTAGCCGTTGCTTTTTAAAAAAAAAGAGTTGGAAAATGGGTTTTTTTAAAATTTGGACAAATCACACGCAAGTAGCCCCCACCCCCACTTCCGACGCTGCGTCCAAATATGGGAGAAACCACCGGACGCCGGCCTTAGACGCGCCGGTGCTTATAGCGTTCGACGCCTCTAAGGCATCCGAAGCATCTATATGGAGGGGTCTTAGATGAAAGAGAGTGATATCTCGAACACTATTCAGCCATCCATAACAATAGGGTGGTGATCTGTACACCACTAACTTTTAAACGTATACCACCAAACATGCTTTAAAGTGTTGTATTGTATAATAATGTGAAGTATGTTTGGTGGTGTACGGTTAAAAGTTAGTGGTGTACAGATCATTACCTATAAGTTATATCTAGTATATGATATATCCTAATATATACATTTGTTATATATGACTGAAAAATATCGAAAAAATATTACTATCTCAAATTGTAAAGGAAATTGGATCTTCTATAGCCACCTTAACTTGTTATAAGAACATATAAATACTTAATTGTTTCCTATATAAACACCTAACATACTTCCCGTAATAGAACCTACGCCATATAATTCATGCATATATTCTCCGTATTGTACAATACGGGGTGTAGTGTAAGTGTTTAAATAGAAAAGTCCCGAGTAAATAGACAAGCTCTAAATACTCTCAACATCGATACAATAGAAATGGGATTACAGAGAATTTAGAGGAATCAAAGGAGAGGAGATCATTTCATCATCAACATAAAGGT
The DNA here is from genome assembly GCA_034093135.1 of Erigeron breviscapus. Lineage (NCBI taxonomy): Eukaryota > Viridiplantae > Streptophyta > Magnoliopsida > Asterales > Asteraceae > Erigeron > Erigeron breviscapus. The sequence goes on along the minus strand of CM067168.1, from coordinate 124,035,481 downwards.
CGTATTCATCGATAATCAGAGAATATATACACCCACACTAACCGGCTCTACAATATTACAATTAACACCCCTTAACTATGGACATCTATCTAATTCTACACCAGTTCTTATTTTATGTGTAACAATACTCCCCCCTTAAGGATTTCAAACAATGGTATGCATACAAGCAAACAGCATCAGAGCTCAATGTCTGGAAATCGAGCCTGGAAATCCTCCACACAGTTTTGCCCTCAAAATGAGAATCAGGGACCTTCATTGCAAATGTATAAACCTCCTCCAATGGACTGATATCGAGCATTATACCCTGCTGGCCAGATTTCTTTATGGAGAATACTTAAAAACTGAAAATGGACTGCAATGTAGAAGCTCTCCAGTTATCAAAACATACTGTTCAGTTTTCTCTAAGACTGCAAGCAGCATAGTTCTTCTGTTGAACGCACCTTGAGCCTTCTTGGTTTTGGATTTCCATTTATGCCAAACTAAAGATCCCCACTCACTTTTATCAACTTTGGTTTCATTCATTGTAGTAACAAGGAATTCTCTTTCATGTTTCATCTTAAGCTGCAGCTTTGTCATGTCTACTCCCAATTTCAATTCACCCAAACATAGCGATGTAAGGTGTTGCTTGACCGAATTACTACTGCTATCATCCTTCAAGATCTTCGTGAGCATCTTTACACTGTAGATGAACAGTTGTAGTCAACTGTAGCAAGGCAAGGTACAACGATACATTGTGCTATGGAAAACAAAGCTTGTTTTACAATGTCGATAGATTGAGATGGTTTAGCAGCTTGAAGCAATGAACTTGTTACTAATGCGAGGGCCTGGTGAAGAACTATATTCCTAACAAGCGAACCAACCGTTGGGGCAGATCTTCTTTCTGACATCAGCGTATAACAGAGGTCCAATGTTGCCTGCCTTAGTGCTTGATCAGCATTCCGTAAGAATGCAATTTACTCCACAGAAACATGCTCAAGTATAATGGAAAGGTCTAAGTGCAGTGGAGAGGCAACTATGACTGCGAATGCCTTAACAACAGTGGGTCTGGTTATCTCAATTTCAAGTTGTTTAACCTTTAACTGTGCACCTTCGGTTTCTTCTTTGACAAATAAAATGTGAGTCAACACCATTAAATGAGATAATGACGCATGTATCTCAATATTATAAGAAGAATCATCCCGAATTTCATTCAGCTCGTGAACCCATTTTTTTGGCTCACGTCTTTCTTGCATTGCCTTTTCATACCATCCCAGTAATTTATCGTTTTCCCCCACCATTTCGACTAGCTGATGCTCTAAATACATGTTTGCCCTTTTCATTTCAACTTCCTTCTCAGCAAAAACAGTTTGGTCAGCATAGATCTTTTGAGCTTCAGTTACAATAGCATCAACCCTGGTGGGTAGCTCTCTTTGATCACTTACAGTAACATCGGGTGCGGGTACTAAAGGGAATTCAAATTGTATTTTCCCAGTGGTAATCCAAATGACAAGGTCCTTAAGTCTAACCAAGTCAAGATCGTTTTGGTTGTCCCTCATAAAGCCATAACTTGGTTCCTTAACATGTGGCGGCTCTATTTCATGCATACGTTTCCAGTCAAGTGCTTCCAACAACTTATTCTTAACTATCATGAGCTGTTCATTCATCCTTTCTTGCTCTCCTTCCTCATAAAATGACTCTCTCATTTCCATACCTTGTATCTCATCTTCCCTTTGTTTTGCAAAATGCAGAGGGGACTGAGTTTCAACACTTAGTGCCCACAAGGTGATGTCTTTATCTTTTTCCATCTCAAAATGTCGTGACACAAGCTTATCACCAACATTTGGTTTCTCAACAAACTTGAAAAACTTCCACTCAATCTCTTCAACTGATCCAAATCCAACTTGTTTCAAAATCTTTATTATCTCAGCAAGAAGTATTGAACATAAAGTCCTGGTGTTGTTCTCATCTTGACCAACCCATTTGATCTCAAACGTAGTAATCTTTTCAAAGATTGCTGAACTGTTCTTCTTTGTCAAATTTTGATGAAATAGTTTCACATTTTTTTGTCGAAAATAACTTGTTAAGCCCGAGAATCATAACTGTAACATCCTCAACTTTTTATTTAACAGTTGACTAATGTCGTTAAGTCAACATAGTGTAACGTTAAGTCTATATTAGATTTAATGCATATATGTAGTTAAAGTGTGATTGTGTGTAAGGTTTGAAAGCCTAAAATGTATAATGCAGGATATGTGTGTATATAATGTAGTTAAACGCCTATGTAGTGGCATCTAAAGAAGTATTCATGTTATATATGGTCCCTAAGGTAGTTTGTGACTAGTAATGAAAGATTAGGAAGCTTAGGGGCTAGTTTTGACATAGGGGCAAAGTCAAAAACGGGTTTAGGGAGTTAGGGGGTGTCATTAGGTTGTCATTTGTAGATTTTCTTCCTCCTAAACAAGCCCTAGCCGCCCCATAGCATTCCTTCATCAAATTGCAAGCCGAAAAGCCTTCCAACGTGTGATTCGAGTGTGTTTTGTCAAGAGTTTTGCATCCTATTTGTGATCTACAGGTAGAAAAGGTATTGTAATGTAGATTTATTATCTTTTCAATTGTATGGGTTGTTAAGAAGTGGTTTAGGTCATTGGAGGATCAATCGATGTCGTAATAACGTTTGTTTTTATGAAGAAAATCATATGTTGTTTGATGGGGAAGTTTATTGCATTTGATTGGTCATAAAATGAATGGATTTAATTCAGGTCTTAGGGTTTGGAGAAGGGTTTGGGTTGTTGGAAATCAATTGTGGTTAATTGATCGAGTTTTGATGTTAGGAATGGTTGTTTAATGTGACCTAATGATCCATTTTGTTAACAATTCGTTCATGGAGCAATTGATGGTGTCAAATCATCAATTAGGTTTTAAAAGAGTCTTTTTCTGGTGTAAAACCCGTTTTTGGAAAAACAGACCAAAAGAGACAAATACCTCGGGTAATAGTCTAGAAATGGACAAAATTGAGAATAGTCGGAAAGAGACAAATACCTCGGGT